>KZ111242.1:0-23986 GCA_002120335.1 Hypoxylon sp. EC38
TAAATAATATATATATATTAATAATAAGTATTATAATCGTTATGAAATTAATAATAAAAAAGGCATATAACTTAATTAAGTTATAAAATAATCCTTTAATTAAATAATAAAAAAGAAAATATATTATTAACAAAATTAAAAAAAGTTTTAAAATATATATTAATAAAATTAAAAATAAATTTAAAAAAAATATTATAATTATATAAAATAATATTAGTTAATAATAAATTAATATAAAAACATTATAATATTACTAATAAAAGTTAAAATAGCTTTAATATTAATAAATAAATATTTAAAAGGATATAATTTATTTAACCTTTTAAAGCTTATTATATTATTATTATATTAATATTATATAATTATTATAACTTTAAAAATATTATATATACTTATATAAAAAATATATCCTTTATTAAATTTACTTAAAAATATAATATATATATTTTATATATAATAATTATATATTATATATTATATTATTAATTTTTAAAGTTTTAGCAGGTTAGCGGTTTTTATAAAATGGCCTACCGTATATATAAATTTATGGTGTTTAATAATACCTAAATATTAGAATATATACCTTATATTTTAAGTTTTTACAGCAAAATTATTAATCGCATTTTTATGTGGCTTTAAACAAATAATAACTTATTTTAGCAAACACTTTAAACTATAATTTGGGAAATATAATTTTTATTACTTTTTAAGGTATATAAGTAAATTAATTCACTTCGAACTAGGTGATAATAATTCGCTAACGCGTTAATAAATATGATTTTTTAAAATTTATAATATTTAAGCTTACTTATATTATATTTTATAATAAGGTTATTATAAAAATATATAAATAACTTTAATATTATTAAATATATATAAATAAGATTTATATCTTTTAAAAAAGTTAATTAAGGTAATTTTAATAATATAAATTTCATCCTAATATATTACCTTTTAAGTATGAAAATTAAATAAGAAATTAAATAGTAATTAAAGCCTTATAATTAGTTATAAGCAATATATAATATTAGTTATTAAATAATTATTTATTAGGTGATAATTATTTTCTTATAAATTAAACTTTTAAAGGTAATATTTATAATAATAATAATATATTTAAATAATTATATAAAATTATAAATAAATTTAATATTTTATTTCCCTTACTTAGTTTATAAGGATAAAAAACTAAGCTAAAATATTATTAAATGCCTTAAATAAGATATTAAAGTTATATTACTAATTCTTAATAAATTATATCTTATTATTAATAATTAAATAAAGTTTATTTAACTTTATAATTATTAAAAATAGTTTAATTAGCTTTTTATATTTGTTAATATTTATAAAGGTTAAAATAATAATTATATCTTAGTAAATATTATTATAACTAATATTTAATATACTAGTTTTATAAGAATATTTATTTCTGTTATTATTATAATAATATTTAATATAAGTATTATTTAAATAATTTAATATAATAATATAATATTAAAATATGTTTTTATTTATCTTATAATTTTTATAAGTATATTTTAAAGGTAAAATAGTGCTAATTATTATTATATATATAGCTATAATATATTAAAAAGATTTTTATAATTAAAGAAAATTAATAAGAAATTATCTTTATAATTAAAAATAAGTAAGGATATAAGTTTAATTTTTTAGTAATAATGTATTTAATATTAATATCACTTTTTTAATAAGAAAGTTCATTTAATTTTAAGCTATAATTTCTATTAGTATTTCTTTTTAAATATATATATATAATAAAAATACTTATATATTTAAATTATTAATTATTAAAGTAATAATATTACTAACACATATCTTTTTAACCTTAGCTAAGATTTAACTTATGTATTTAATAAGGTTTACATTATTTATTATTATATCTAACTTATTTTTAACCTTTTTATAAAACGAAATATTAATAAATAATTAAAATTTAGCTAGGAAATAATCCTTTCCAATTAGATTTTAATTAAGAATTTTTACCTAACTTTAATTAAGGCTTAAGCTATTATTTACAATCCCAAGAATTATTAAATTAGCATTAAAAGGGTTAAAAGCTTTATTATTTTACTTAATAAAATTAATTTTCCACTTTTAAAATATAGCATTAAAAATAACTCCCTAATTAATATTAAGCCTAATTCGATTTAACCTTTTTAAATAAGTTATATAAGGCTTTAATATAATAAATCTTTTAAAAACTAAACCTATAGTAAATATTAATTAGTAAATAGGAATAAATAATAAATATTAATGAATAAATAGATATTATATAGGAGTAAAATCTAAAAAAGGGGTATATATATTTTAAAAGTAAGTATTAATATATACCTTAATATTTAATCAATTTTATAAATATAAATATAATTATTACCAATTCTTTAAGCATTATATAAATATTTATTTAATATAACATATATATTACTCCTAGGGATAATTAAAACCAATAAAATAATGGATTATATATAAATATATATTAAGATATAGCTAATTATTAAATATTAGTATAAAATTAAAGGATATTTTATTAAATATAAAATATTATATTTCCTAGTTATAATTTAAATAAGGGATTTATAGGTTAAATAGCTTTATTATTATTAATAGATAAATATAATATATAAATATTAAATAAAGTAAATAAGTAAATATAAAAATATAAATTTAATATACCTATATAAGGTATATATTAATTAGTAGTAATAAAAATTACGGAGAAAGGAGTAATAATAAAAAATATACTTTATTTAATTTATGGTATTAAATTTATATATATGTTTTAATTATTATTTAAATAGGTATTTAATATTTTATTATTATTTAAATTATTAATAATTAATACTTTAATGTTTATATTATTATTTTTTCTTTATATGTTTAATTTTTTTTTCTTTTTAGTTTAAATTTCTTAAAGGTTTATTAAGCTTTTTATAATATTATATCCTTATTTACTTATTATATATTATTTATTTTTAATTATTTTTGAAAATAAGTTACCTTTAAAATTAAGTTATCCTTAAAGATAAGTTACCTTTAAATTTAAATTATCTTTAAAGATAAATTATATTTAAAAATAAACTATCTTTAAAGTTAAGTTATCTTTAAAATTAAACTATCCTTAAAAATAAGTTATTTTTAAAAATAAGTTATCCTTAAAAATAAGTTATCCTTAAAAATAAACTATTTTTAAAGATAAGTTATTTTTAAAGTTAAATTATCCTTAAAATTAAACCATTTTTAAAGTTAAACTATCCTTAAAATTAAGCTATCCTTAAAGATAAGTTATTTTTAAATTTAAATTATCCTTATATTATTAATAAAAATAACTTTATATCCTCCTTAAAATATATACTTTATATTTATATCTTTTATTTAATAAAATATTTATAAAGAATATATAAAATATAAATATAAGAATATAAATAATTAATATATTAAATAAAGATTTATAATTTCTTATTATAATTATTATTTTTATTAATATTAAGGTATATTATTTTTCAAAATTTAAAGGTAAAATAATACTTTTTTTATTTTTTTTAAGAATTATTTACCTTTTTCTTTTATATTATCCTTTATAATAATATATTACTTATATAATTAATTATATTTTTAGGTAATTTTTATAAATAATAGGAAAAACCTTTTTTATCCCTAATTATATTTTTTAATAAAAAATTAAACTTACTAACAATTATTTTCTTAATTTAAATATAAAAAAATTAATATAATTTTAATTAATAATTCTTTAAAATTATTTAAATATATTTTCTTTTATTAGCTATAAACTTATCTTTTTATTTTTTATAAAAGAATATTAAGGAATTTATAAACTAAGGAAAATATAAAATTATAATAAAGGTATATTCTAATTATATTTTTAAATAATATTAACCTATTTATTTATATTTTAATGGATAAGGATTTTTTAAAATTTAAAATAATAAATAAGGCTTTATTAAATCTTATATATAAATTTAAAGCTAATTTTATTTAATATTAATATATCTTTTTTAATATATATTTAATAATATTTTAGAAATATTAAACTAAGAATTAAAAATTATATTATTAAATAAATAAATATTTTTAAAATTATAATTATATTAATATTAAATATTAAAATAAATATAGTAATATTATTAAATATTTATTCTAGCTAATTATTTATTATAATTATTTAATAAGCTTATAAAATATAAGAAAAAAAAAGCTTACTTATATATTTATATTTAATTTTAAAACCTATTTATAAATATTAAACCTTCTAATAATACCTAACCTTAAATATTAAAATAAAAGAAAGGGAGGAGGGTAATTAATACCTATACCCCTACCTAATTTATTAATTATAAAAAATTCCTTATATATTAAATCTTTTAATAATATTTAAAAATATTAATTATTAAAATAAAAAAAAATAATTAATACTTACATTTTTATTTAAACTATTAATTATAAGACTTTCTACTTTTACTAATATATTATACAAAACTAATTAATAAGATTAAATATAATATTTAAGTTATATTTAATAAATTTGAAAATAAAAATAAATAATATCTTAAAAGCTTTTAAACTAATATTTATATTTATATAATTATTTATATTACTAATAATAAATATAAATAACTTTAATAAAAATTTTCTTTAACTTTTTAAATTTAAGTTAATAAAAATATAAAAATAAATAAATATATGAAATAATAACCTTTACTTATACTTTCTATTATAAGAATTAACTAAATTATAATAATAAATATATTTTGATATATATTTAGCGTTACTATCTTTAAATTTATTATTATTAATAATATTATATAAACTTATATACTTTTTTAGCTAATTATAAAATTTATTTATAAACTCCTAATATTTTAAATTAATATTATATTTAATATTCTATTATTAATTATTTATATCCTTATTTATAACCTTATTTATATCTTTATATATATTTTTATAAAGATTATTATAAAATAATAAAATATTATCTAACTTAAAACATTTAATACTTCTTTTAAACTTAATTATATTATAATTTATTTATAATAACCTTATCTTCTTAATTAATATTTCCTTTCCCTTATTTTTTATACTATTATTTACATTAATAATAATATAGGTAAAAAAATATTATTATTAAAGTTGAAAATAAATATATATATAATGGTAAAAAGAGATTAAGTAAAATAATTAAAGATAAGTTTATAAGGGATCTTATAAAGCATATTAAATTTATAATTTTAATAATATTATATTAATTTAAAAATATAAATTTTATTCTTTATTAATAATACTAAAATAAAAATAAATAAATTATAATAATTAATCTCTAATATAAATTTAAAAAATAGAATAAATATACCTATATTATAAAGCTTATAAATATTCTTTTATAAAAGAATATAATTATAATATTTTATAAGGAAATTTAATTTTAAATATTTTACAAAATAACATACTTACTTATTAGCCTAACATATAGCTATATTAGGAATTATTTTAGCTAAATTATAATAATTAATTTCTTTAATGAAAATATATTTATATAGTAATTAAAGATATATAAAGTTTTAATTTAGAAATTTTATTTATAATTTAAATATTTTTTAAAAGAATATTTAATCTTTAAAGTTTATAATAATAAAATATTTATATTTTATATTATTTATTATAATAATTATTATTAGATAAAGATAAGAATAAAGATATATATACTTATATTTATAAGAAAAAATTAATATATAAAAGTATAGCTTTTATAAAAAGATATTACCTATTTAAAAGATATTATTTAAAGATATTTTAAAAGATTTAATGGATATAAAATCTTTATCTTTAAATAAATAAAAGCTATTATACTTTTTATCTTCTTTATTATTTAGTTAGTAATCCTTATTAAAAAGATAAAATAAATAACTTTTATTATTATATTAATAATTTCTAATAATAATATAAAAAATATAATATATTAATAAATATTAAATATTATTATTAAATTTTATAATTATAAAAACAGCTAAGGTAAGATTATTAAATAAAATTAAATGGTGTATATTAAATTATAAGATATTAATTTATAAAAGTTTTATAATAGATAATTTCTTTTTATATATACTTATTAAAATTTAAGGTAAAATTAAATAAATAACTTAGCTTAAGTAAATAATTTTAATTAAATTTAGGGGATTATTTAAAGATTAAATTAAACCATTAAATAAAAACCTTATAGGTTAGTTATTAAAGGTTATAATATATTAACTTTTTATATATGCCAAATTAATAAATAATTAAATATAAGAAGGTTAATAAATAAAAAAAGAGAAATATCTTAAAAGATACATATAATATATTAAAAAGGAAGAGAATTAAAATAAAAAAAAATAATATTTCCTTTTATAATAATATTAATAATAAGTGATAAGTAATAAGGTAATAAGGGAATAAAAAAGTTAAAAGGAATAATAAAATTAGAATTTAAAAGGAAATAATAAAATTACTAATAAAAGAAGATAAGGGATAGCTAATAGGAATTATTATAATTATATTAATAAATAGTTTAATAATTTAAAAATTTAAAAAGTAAAACCATATTTTAATTAAATTATTTTTAATAATTAATTTATTTCTTCTTATTATTAAGTATAATATTTATATTAATATTATTTAAAGCTAATTATATTATACATTTTAAAAGGCCAAATATTTAATTAAAATTAGTAATAATATTATCTTTATACTAACATTAAATATATAATATAAAATAAAATAATATTATTAAGAATAATTTATTATAAGGATTAAGGTAATATATTTTTTATAATTTATTAAAGTATTAAATATTACTAATATATAAATTATTTATAATATCTTATATTATACTAGCTTATATAATATTAATATTTTATTCCTTATAAAATTATATTTATATATATAACCAAATTTAAAATAATTATATAATTAATCTAATAAATTATATTATAATTAAAAAAGGTATTTATATATAAACCCCATTTAAATATATTAACCTTATTTTTAATTTTTAATATAATACCTTTTCTAAATATAAAATAATAAAAAATTAATTATATTTATTATATATAAAGTCTTAACTTTTTAATAATTATTTTTTTATATTAATTAATTAAGACTTTTAATTTATCCTATATTAATTATATTAAAAGAAATAAAAATTACTAGCTTATAATATATACATATAAGTATTAAAATCTTAACTTTATATTTATATATTATATTTAATATATAAAATCCTCTTATTTTCATTATTTTATTATAAATTATTATATATTAAATTTAATATATAATATATTCAAATATGTTAATTATATAACCAGGTTAATTAATTATATAAGTTATATAAATATAAAATTTAATATACATATATATATATATATATATATATAAATTAGGTTATCCTATTTTTTTAATTTATATTATCTAATTAGAAAAAAATATCTTTACATTCTTAAAAATATAAATAACTTTATTTATTTATATATATTTTGTTTAAATAATTTAAAAAACTTATAAATATTATATTTATAAATTATTTATTATAATCTTTAATAACCTTATTATATTTCTAATTTAATTAGTTATATAAGTTTTTAAATAAAAATAATTTAAATTTACTTTTATTATATTAATACCCTTTATAAATATAATTTTATTTATTATTATAAAGTTTAAAAATATATAAATAATAGGGGAAGGGTTAAAAATTAAGTTTTTATATTTAAGAAAGATAAAATATATTAAAGATTAAATTTAATTATTAAAATAATTTATAATAAATTTAAATTACTTTTAAATAATATAAATATTTATATTAAATTAATCTATATATAAATTTTTATTAAATATTAATTCCCTTTAAGTAATTTTTATCTCTTTTTTAATTTTTTATATATAATTATAATATTACTTTATATTATTATAAAGTAATTTATTATATATTAACTTTAAACCTTTACCTTTATTCTTATAATCTTTTAAATAATTTTTTAAAATAATATACTTATTTTTATATAGCTATATTAAATCCTATATATTTAATAAATTCTTTATTAGTTATTTATTATAAACTTTCTTTATTTTTAATGATAGAAAATTATTAAAATTGTAATAAATTAGTGACTCTTTTAATATATAAGCTAATTATTATAAACTTAGATTTTATTTTAAGCTTTACTTATAATTTTTTATATTTAGATTTAATGGATTAAATATATTTAACTATATTAAATAAATATAATTAATTATAATATCCTTATTATATAATTAAAACTAAATCTTATATTAATTTTATTTTATAATAAAATCAAAAACCTTTTATTATATTATATTCTTATAAAGAAATATATAATTATTTAATTAAATATCTTATCTTTATTAAAATTGCTTAAGTTTATTAACCTTTAAAAAAAATCCTAATATTATTAGTTATAACCTAATCTTTTTTTTTAAAAAAAAGGTTAAGAAGATAAACTTATAATTTAATATATATTAATAGATAATAATAATTGTAACTATTATTACTTTATCTTATTATTTATTTTATTTATTTTATACTTATATAAATTTAAGAAATAATACCTTTATATCCAAAAAATCTTTATATTATTTAAGTTTATAATAATAATTAATAGTTTTAAGTATATAATAAATTAATATTATATTTAAGCTATAAATAAGATTTTAACTTTATAATTTATTCTAATATATTAAAATTAAAAACCTAATTTAATAATAATTTAAAAAAATTGATATAATATATTAATAAATAAATAATTAAATTTACTAATATTATATTATAAGATTTTACAAAAATATATATTAATAGCTATGTAAATCTTAGGTTTAATAAAATATAACTTATAATAATCATTTATATATTATATAAAATTTAACCCTAGTATTTTATATTATACTTATTTTTTTATTTTAACTTATAACCTAAGATTGGTATATTATTATATAGCTTAAAAATAATATAAGTAATATACCTTATATATTATTATTTATAAAATAAGGATTTATAAAACTTTATAAATTTATTTTTATAACAAATCTTATTTTATATATTTAAGATTATTTAATATTTATATATATATGTTAAGAAATTTATTTAGCCTAATTACCATTTTATATTATTTATTTATATTAATTATTTTCTTCTTTATATTATTCTTAAATTAAATTTAAATAAGAAAGAGGTGTGTTAATTTAATACCTTATAAATATTGAAGTTAATTTAAAATTTTAATATTATAAAGCTTTAAAAAAAGAATAAATATTATATAAGATTTATAAATTTATTAATATAAAGTATTAAATTAAACTAAATCTTTCCCTATACCTTTAATTTATACTTTAATATTTAATATATTAACTTAATCTTAGGTTATTCTTTTTTTAAATATTTAATTATTAAGTTATAGGATAACCTAACCTTAAATAACTACTAAATTTTAAGCTAAATAATATTTATATTATATTTATTTTTAAAAAGTCCCCATTTTATTAAATCTTATTAAAGAAATCATTTATTAATTATAACATTATATTTAATTTAAAACCTCTAAATAATAATATATTAAAAGACTTAATCTTTTATATACCATTAACTAATTAATTCTTTATACAATTTAAGGTTTATATATGCTAATAATATAATAATTATAATAAATAACTAAAATAATATAAATATTAATTAAAAATTTAGATATATATAGTTTTAATTATATATAAAAAAATAAATAATCCTAGTTTCTATAACTTTTTAATATTACTTCTTTTCAAATCTTATATTAAATACACTTAATTAAAGTTATAAGCTTAAGTAATAATTACCTAATAATATTATTATCTATTTTAATATTCCTAATATACTTATATAATAGATAATTTCGTATTTAATGCTATTAATATAAATAAAAAAAAGGAAATCTTAAATTAAATAAAAGAATTAAAGATAATTAAATATATATAAATAATTATAAATAAACTAATCCAAAATTTAACAACTTTAACATTATACTTATATAATTTCATTAATAATATTTTTAATTTATAAGTAAAGATTAATATATTTATAAAATAAATAAAATATAAATATAAAATAATAGGCTAACCTTATTAAATAATTTTTTATAAACTTTTTATTTATAAAATATTTTTACTAATTATTCATTAATTATAGGATTTATTTTTTATTAATAATAATTTAAATAAGGCTATAACCTTTAAACATTTTCTTAACTTTAATTAAAGATTAATATTATTATAATTAAAAAAAGAATAATCTATAATTTAAGAAAATATTATTAAATAGTTATTAAGAAAATATCATTAAATAACTATTAAAAGAAATACTAAAAGATATATTAAGAAAGGTGTTAAGAGGAATGTTTAAAAATATATTAAAAAAGGTGTTAAAATAAATAATTAAGAAGGAAGTCTTATAATAAGTAAAATAAAAATATCTTATATAATAAAGAAATAAAATACCTAAAATAATTTACTTTTTACCTTTTTTAAGATTATTTTTAAAGGAATAATCCACTTTTATATTATATTATAAATTAAATTTAAATCTATACAAATATATATAATATAATTGGTTTAATATAATATATTATTTTTATAATATATATAATATAAATTATTCTTTAATTATATTATATATAACTTTATTAATCTTAATTAAATAAATTTACTAATTAATCTTATATATTAAATATTTAATAATTAGGATTTATATTAACTAGCCTTTTACTTATTAATATTAATTTAAATATATTATAAAATATTATAACTTATAAGATTAATAAATAATTATTAAAATTAATATAATATAATTAAGTAAAAACATATATAATAATAATTAAATATATAATAATATTAAATTACGTAAAGAAGTAAATATTAACTTATTCTAATTTATATTAAAGGTAAATAATTTAAACCTTTCTTTTTAAAAAAATAAAATTATACCTATTATATTTTTTAATTTTTTATCCTTTTAATTAGATTTATATATTATATTAATTATATTAATTTTTATTTTTAATATAACTTATCTAAAATATTTAAAAAAATATCATATATATATTACCTAAATAATATAATTAAATAATAACTTTATTATATAAAGATTTTTATATTATATTTAATTATAGCTAATATAATTATTATAATTACTATTATTTATTTTATTATTTTTTTATTATTAATATTATAAATTAATATAAGAAAAAAAAATAGTAAATAATATTTATTAATAAAACTACCCCATTTTTAAATATACCTTTTAACTTTAATCCTATTAATATAAAGTAATATATAAGGTAAATAAATTAATTAATTATATTACCTATTAACTTACCCATTACTTATTACAATTTAATAATACCTTAAAATTTATTTATATATATATCCTTTATTACTTTTACTAATAAAAGAAATATTAACTTTAAATTAAAATCATATCTTTATAATCCTATCCCATCCCAATTAATAAGAAATGTATTAAATATAGTATATGTTAATATCCTATAAAACCTTAATAAAGGTTATAAAAATATTAAAATAAAATTAAAAAAGTTTAAATAAATTAATATTTAAAAGAACTAATAAAGTTAAATAAATTTTAAGCTAAATTATAATATTATTTAGCTATATCTTAAATAAGTTTCCTATTAATATTATATAACTAATAAAAGCTTAAATAAAAAAATATTTAAATTAAAAATAAAAAAAGGATATAATAAATTTAATTTAACTTTTACCCAATTTTACTTTATTTAAAACTTAACATTAATATTATTTCTATTTTAACTTATACCTAAGTTAAAATATTAGATAATAAGCCTTAACTTTTATTAATATATTTATTTTAAATTATTTATAATTAATTTAATAATAATTTCTATATAATTTATTAAAAAGTAAAATTTATAATATTTTATAATTATATTTTTAAATTTAAATTTAAAAATAAAAATTAACCTTTATAAATTAATTAGTTAAGGAATTATAAAATAATAATAATAAGGGATATATTTATAAAGGATAATATACCTTAAAAGCTAAAGAAAGATAATTAATATTTTAATATATATTATGCTTTTATAATTATATATTATAAATAAATTAATCCTTTTATTTTATAAGGTTAATTAATAAGTTTATATAAAACTTTATAAAATAGGGATTTTAATAATAATCTCCCATTTTATAAAACCTTTTAATCCTAAATAACCTTAATTATAAAAGGATAATTAGGATAAGTAAGAAAATAACCTTATTTTAACCAATATAATATTAACTAATTAATATTATTATTATAATCCTTAAGCTTTAATATTTAAATTTTATTAAAAAACTTTACTATTTTATTATAAGTTAAAAAAAGCTTATATAATAATACTCCATTTTAATAAAGTATAATAATAAATAAAACCTTTTAATTTCTTTATTTACCTTTTCTATTCTTATTTATTATTTAAATTATTATTAATTTTAGGTTAAAATTCATTATTATTAATTTAACTAAGAATAAAAACTTTAATATTAATTTTTTATTATTATTACTAAAATATTATTTTTTTAGGAACTAAATAAATAATTCCTTAAAATAAAATAAGATTAACTTTAATCAAAAATAATTAACTTTTTAATAAAAAAATTAAGCTAAACTTAATATAAACTTATTATAGCTAAATAATATTTAATTATTAACTCTTTAATTAAAAAAACGTAACTTTCTTTATAATAATAAGGACTTTATTAAATCACTTATAATTATAAAGTAAAATTTAATCCTAACAAATATTATATATACCTTTTTAAATATATAATATAATATATTTATTATAAATATAGGAATATTAAATATATAAGATAACTTAATTAATTTAAATAAAGGAAAAAAGATTTATTTATTTATTAAGGTTATTTCTAAACTTATTAGTAATAATCATTTTTTAATGGTTAATAATTTAATCCTTAAATTATTAATTATTTAATATATCTTATCTTATTATATAATTATTAAAAAGTAAAAGGTTAATAAAGTATTAATTAAATTTAATAATTTATTAAGTAAAAATAATATTAAAACTTATAAATATAATACTTATTATAAGCTATTATAATTTAATATAAAATATTAAAAAAGAATTAATATTTAGGTAAAAAAAGATATTATAATTTTAAATTATAATTATATTTTAATAAAAATAATAAAAGAGTATAAGATTAATTATTATATTATAAATAAAAATAAAATAAGATAAAAGATATAAACTTTATTAGATTAAAATTTTTAATCTTATATTATTAAACTTTATAATAATTATATAAGTATATTCCCTTTTTTTTCTTAATCTTATAATTATAAAAATTATATTTATTAATAAATTATAAATTTAAATTAACTATAAATATTAAGTAAATAAGATTTATTATATATATAATAAAATATAATTAACTATATAACTTATTATAAATGGAATTAATTTTAAATTAATTAATAATATTTAAGTTTAAATATAAAAATAACTTTATAAAATATATCACTTTAACCTTATCCTTATTTAAGATATAAAATATGTTATATAACCTAATATTATATAATTATATCTTAATAATAAAGTTTTAATTATTAACGATAATAAAATTAACAATAGCTTTATTAAAGCTTAAAAAAGTTAAAAAAAAATTATTAAAAATTATAAAAAAGTTATATTTCTATTTCAATTTTTAAAAAAGTAATTAAATTATTTTTATTAGCCTTTATTAATATTTATATAAATATCCTTTTTAAAAGTTTAATTTATAAAAAAATAACTATTATTTAATAATAGCTATTTTATAACTATTATTATATATTATATTTAAAAATTAATAATTAATATTAATTATTATAATAATATAATATTAACTTTTAAATAATTATCTATTAAATAATAATCATTTTCTTATAAATTAAACTTTTAAAGATAACATTTATATTAAATATTTTTAAGCTATAAGGTACTTATTTAAAATTATATATAAAACTATATTATTTTTACCTTTTAATATATTCCTTTTTATTTATTTATAAATTTTATTTATTAAACCTTTATAATAATATAATATAATATATAATTTCTAATTCTTTTTTCCATTTTTTATAATAAAATAATTTTATATAAATTATTTAAATAAGTAAGTTATATAGTAATATAATTATAAATTAAAAAATATTAATTCCTATTTAAATTTTATATACTCTTTTTATTTTATTTTTATTTTAATATTTTTTTCCTTATTATTTTGTTATTATATATATATACTATTATATTAATATAATTAATTTCCTATATTTAATTAATATTTAATTTATTTATTATTAAATAAATTAAAATAAAATTATTAAAATAAAATAAAATAAAAATAGGTTATAATTTAAAAAATTTATCTAAAAATAAATATTTTTTTAATTATTATAAAAATTTTAATATTCTTATTTATTAAACCTATTAGTATAAAAGAATAAAAGGAAAGATATTTCTAATTAAATTTATATATAACCTAATTTTAATAAATTATATATAAATCTTAACCTTAACTTTAATATATAAACCTAATTTAATTAATCACTTATTAATTATTATAAATTCCTTTTTTAAATTAATAATAGTTAATCTTTTATTTAGTTTAGTTTAAATTAAGCCTTTATTTAATCTAATCTTAACCTTAATTAATTATTTATAAACTTATATCCTAAATTATATTTATATTTAAATTAATATTAAATGTTTATATATTCAAATCTTAAATTATATTTTTAATTTAATCTTAATTAAATATTTACCCCATATTTTAATATTAAATTTATAATTTAATTTAATTATAACTAATTAATTTTATATTAAGCTTTTAAATATTATTTAATATTAAATCCTAATAAATTATTTATATATCCTAATATTAAATATTTTATTTCATTTAACCTTAATATATTTTTATTATTAACTAATAAAAATCTATAACTTATTTAACCTAAATTTAATTAAAATTAATTCCTAATAATCCTAATTATCTTAATAATTAAATTATATAAATAATTTAATCCTTTTTTAAAATCTTATATTAAATTATTTATTTAACCTATCCTTAATAAATTATTTATATATATTAAGAAAAAGCCTATAATTAAATAGAAAAGAATATTTAATATATACTTTAATTATAAGATAATAAAAGTTAAATATAAACTTAAAATATTATATAATAAATATTATTAAATAAGGTAAGTTTATATTTAAAATAAAATATTTAAGCCTAAAGTAATTAAATTATAATTTATTAAATCTTATTATAATTAAAACCTAAAAGGTTTTTAATATATTAAAAAAAATAAGTTTATATTATTAATTTAATTTAAAATTATAATATAAATCAAATTTAATAATACCCTATATCTTTAAATTTAAAAAATAAAAAGTAATTATATATTAACTTTATATAATATAAAACTTTAACTATTATCTATTTTTTTAATTAACTTTTATAATTAAAAAATAATATATTTTAATAAAATCTATATTATTAAAATTAAATTACCTTAATTAACTATTTTATAAAATATAAATTTTAAATATATATACCTATTATTATTAACCAATATTAAATTTATAATATATTAGGTAATATAACCCCTATTTATTAAATATATATATAACTTATATAATAATAACTTTTAATTAAAAAGAATAATTTAAATAAAATTTATATTATTTAGAAATATTTAATTATATAATCCTAATAATATAAATCTTATCCAAATATATTTAATATTTAATATATTATATATAAATTTATCTTTAAATCTTTTAAATAAATATTATGTATTTTTAAAGAACCTTATTTTAAATAGTAAATACCTTATTTTAAATTTAATATTTATCTTATTTTTAATTATATAATATATAATTATATATTCCTTATATTATATATAAAATAATATAATATTATATTAAATTTAAAACTAGAATTTAAATTAGCTATATTATTTTTTAAAGATATTAATAATAATATTTTAACTATAACTTATTTATTTAATATTAATATTTATTATCTTAAATATTTTAAAGTTTATAGCTTATTCTTATATTTCCTTATTTTAAATAATAAAGGTATAAATTATAATTTAATTTATTATATTTATTATGTTATAATTGGTAATATTTTATTTAATAAAGAATAAATTATAAATAGTATAATTTAAAATAAAGAAATAAATATTTTAAATTATTTAAATATTAAATTTAAGATTTATTTTACCTTATTTTTAAATTCGTTAATTATAATATTTATTCCATAATTATTTAATAATATCTTTTATAAAAGAATTTATTATTTCTATATTAATATAAATTTTTTAGGTAAGTTTAATATTTATTAAATTAAATTAATATAGTTATGATTAATTATTATATAAAGCCTTATCCTATTATTTTTACTTTTAATTATTAAATATTTTTATATAATAAATTATTTCTCCCTTAATACTTTTTTTGTATTTATTTTATCCTATATTTAAAATTTCATATCTTATTTAAAATAAGTTTAAAAGTTATTTATAATTATAATAAAAGTTATTAAATTTTATAATTTTTTATAACCTTAATTAAATATATATTATTCTTAAAATTATTAACTTTTAATTTATTAATAATAAGATAAGCTAATACTTTTCTAATCTATTAATAATACCTAAAATTAATAAGTTAGGTAATATAATACTTTTTCACCTTAATATTTATAAGATATTTAATTATAAAAAACTTATTTTAATTTTAAAATTAAAAGAAGGAAAATATAAAATAATAACTTATATACTTTATATATAACTTTAATATTTTTTTAAATAAGAAAATTTATATTATAACCATAAATATTAAAAATTTTATAATATTATTTATAAATTTCTTTTTATATACTTTACTTAATTTCTTTTTTATAACCTAATACTATAGATTTTTAAAACATAAACTAATCTTATTAAAGTTATTATTTATTAATTAAAAAATCTTAAAAATATACCAATTATTACTATAATAACTATTTATGTTTTATTTTAACTCCTTATCCCCTTTTTAATTAAGGCTTAAGATAATAAGTTAATAACTAATTTTAAAAGTAAAAAATAATCATAATTTAATTATAATATAAAAAATTATCTTTAATATTTTAATATTACTTAAAAAGAAATAATATACTTAATCTATAATATAAATAAATTAAAAAGTAAAAATATTATTAATAATAAAGGATTTTATAAAGGCTAAAAGATTTATTATTAAAATAATTTTAATAATAACTTAATACCTAACCTTTTATTATTATTTACTAATAATATTAATAATAATAACTATAACATTAAAGATATAATAATAAGAATAGAAAAAAAGAATATATATAATATTATAATAAAATAAATTACCTTTTTTAAATATAAAAATTAAATATTAAATTTTAAATTAAAGTTTTAATATTAATTAAAGAATTTATTAAATATAATAATATATATAAGATAAATTTATATTACTTAATATATATTAAATTATAATATAAGAAATTAATTTAAATATTTTTAACCTTAATAAATTAATACCACCTTAATTAATTATCATTTATTACTTAATGGTTTAAGGATATTTTAACATCTTTATATATTAAAGGTTATTCTTAACTCCTTTTATATCTTTTATAACCTAAACTTTTTTAATAATAATTATTTTATTATTAAATAAGTTATTCAAATTAATTAAATAAAATATATTTTTATTTTAAAATTTAAAATTTAATTTATAAATAAATTAAAATTATTATAATTACTCCTTATTTATCCTTTCTATTACTTAATTCTATTCCATTTAATATATAATTAATAATTAATTAACTATTTTATTAATTTAAAATTAAAAATTCTTAAGAAGTTTTCTATAAAATTATTTAAGCTAAAAGATTTTAAACAATTTATTATAAAATTATTTAATAAAAAATTTTATATTATTAGCCTTTAAGTTTTTATAAAGCTAACCTTTATCCCTTTTTAATAATTAACTTAATTATAAAGTTAATAATAAAGCTAACTTATTAGCTTCTTATATATTATTATTTTTAAAATTTAAATTTATAATATCTTATTAAAATAAATTATATTATAATAAAAAATAATATACTTTAAAATATAACTTATATCATTAATATATTTTTATACTTTCTTAATTTAATATTATTAAAATAATTTAAAAATTATTAATAAATTTACCTTTTAAATTAATAAAAAGGTATAAGCTTAATAATTTAACTAAATAATTAAGGAATAAAAATATATAACAACTTTTACTAATTTAACTAATTATATAATTATAAATTATTAAATAAAATAAATATTTCTTATAAAAAAAAGCTATAATAAAAGAAATAATATAAACTATTTATCCTTAATAGCTATATTATATATATATTACTTAAATTTATATTATTAACTTATATAAATAAAATAATTTATATTATTACTATTAATAAATAGTTATAATTCACTAATTATAATTGTTAAAATATGGTATAAGTGAGCTTAAATATTATAAATTTTGAGAAATTATATTTATTAGCGTGTTGGTAAATTATCTTCAAATGGTCCGGGGTGTTAACTACTTAATACTAAGAGGCCACCCTTAGTGGCACAAAAGCCCGAGTTTTACAAAGTTTAAACCGAGTTACCCGGGAAGAAAAAATTAAAAAGAATTAAAAAAATTAATAGTTTAATAAATAAAAATCGTAAAAATACACGATTTTATATTTTAAATACCTTATTTTTTAAGCATTATATTAATAGTTTTATACCACTATTAATAAGCTTAATTAAAAAGTTATTATAACTTTAAACCTTAAGCTTTTTAAATATTTTTAACTTTTTAAAAAACTTTTATATTTATTAATATTAAAGTAAAATCTTTAAATTTAATAATAATTATATATAAAAGCTTAAAATAAAAGTATTAGTAAAATATTATTAATATAAATCCATTTATATTAAAAAGTAAAAATAAAATTATATTTTATTATTTTAAAGTTTAAGTTAATTTTAAAATAATTATTAATAAATTAAATTATTTTTAATTAAATAATATAGCTTTATTTTAATTTTATAAGGTATTATAATATTTTATTTATAACTTAAACATAATATTTTTATACCTTTATAATATATAAAAATAACTTTATTTTTTACTTTTTAAAATAACTTATTTATTATTAAAATTATTACTTTATTTTTATAATATAATAAGCCATTTTATTTTTAATTAAATAACTTTTAATAAATAAATTATTTAGTTTTAATTTAAAATATTTAATAGTTTAATATTAAAATTATCGTTACGTTTTTAAAATATTTATATTAAATTTAATATATATAAATTAATAAAAAAAGTTAAGTTTTAAAAATAATAATATATAAAGAATTATTATAATAATAAATATTAAAGTTAAAGTTTAAAAGGTTATTAAATTATAGTTTGAAATTTTAATTATTAAAGAAAAAGAAAATAGAAAAGGATAATATTACGTTTAAAAAATACATTTATAACTTTTAATTATTTTTATTTTAATACTTTTTAAAATTTATTTAAATTTTGTTTTTTAACTAAAGGCTTTTTACGTTAGTTTCGCATTAAAAATTAATTTTAGTATAAAATTAATAAAGTAATTAATAAGCTTTTTTTATTTTACTTTAAATTATAAAGCTTAATAACTTTATATATTTTTATTTAATAAAAATAAAAATTAAAACATTTATTAAACAATTTAACTTTTCATTTATAAATTAAAATATATAATAATATAATACTTATAAATTAAAATATTAAAGATTAAATATAAAAAGTATTTTAAAAGAAATATTAAAGCTATTAAAACTTTAAAGCTTTAAAAGTTATAAAAATGTTTATATAAATAATCTTTAATATTTTTATTCACTTTTATTTAAAACAGTTAAAGGTTAAATATAAATTTTAAATTTTAAAAATATATAATTAAAATAATATAGTTAAAAAGTCGTAAAATTAAAAATAAAATATTAAGTTTAAATCCCGCGTAAAAACATTGTTAAATAAATAATTAAATTTATCTTTTAAACGAGATAATATTTTTTATCTTTTTTATTTTCTTTTCTTTTCTTTAATTTTTAATATTTAAAACATAATTTAATAGTTTTTAAGCTTTATTTTTAATATTTATTAAAGTAATTAATTATTTATTATTATTTAAGTTTTATTTATTTAATTTATTACTTTTAAAAAAGGATTTGTTTAATAATAATTAAAATATTTTTTTATTTTCTTTTTTTTAAATGTTTTTTTAAAAATATACCTTAAAAACTAAACTATAATTTCATAATTAATAAAAGCTATATACTTTAAAATTTAATAAAACTATATATATATATATATAAGATTTTAAATATAAGTTTATATATATTTAATATATCTTTTTAATTAACTTTATAAAAGTTAGTTTTATTAATATATATACTTTTTATTTTAACTATTATAATTAATATATAAATCTTTAAAATACCTTTATTAATTATTTTATATTTTTAAAAGGTTTATATTTTATAAATTATTAAAAAAAATAATTAATTAAGTTATTTTATTTTTATTTTAATAAAATAAGTTAAAAAATCCTTAATAATTATATATTATATTTATTATAACTTATTTTAAATAAATAAAAAGCTATTTAAAATATTTAAATTTTAATTTCATTAATTATTAAATTTATTATTTATTTATTATTACTTAATTTTATTTACTTTAAATTAAAAACTTATTAATTATTATTTATTTATTTATAAGTTAAAATATTAGCTATAATGTTATATAATTTAAATAAAAAGTATATGTTTCAATTATTTATATTTTATTTTAAGTTATAATTATATATAATACTTATAATTAAACTTATTAAAAATTAAAGTTAAATTTTTTTAAAAAGATTATATAATACTTTTATAATATTTTTTATAAAGTATAAATCATTTTTAAAAGTTTTACAAAAATTTTATAATTAAAAAGTATTAAAATTATTTATTATTATAAATTAATATAACTAATTAAACATATATAAATATTAAAAATAATTATTATTATAATAATTATAAAATTAAACTTATTTAAATAAAATTAACTTTAATATAAGCTATATATTTTAATAATTAATTTTTTTTACTTATTATAATATAATAATAATTTATTAATATTTATTTTTTATTTAATATAAAAAAGCCTTTTACTTTATATATATAATAAAATTTTAATAATATTATAATTATTAATATTAATTTTTCATTATTTTTCATTATTTTTTAATATAAATAATTAAAAATATTTATAAGTTTTTTAAAAAAAACCTTTTAACTTTAATTTTAAATAACTTTAATTATAAATATTATAATATATAATTAATTAATATACTTATAAGCCTTATATATATTATTTTATATATTTTTACTTTATTTAAGTTTTTTTTTTTAATTTTAATATAATATTTTTAATTATTTACTTTAATTATTATATAATAAGAATTATCCTTACGTTTTTAAAGTATATTTAAATTTAAATAGTTTATAATAAGTAAAAAAAAAGTAATATTATAACTTTTAATAAAAAGGTATTTTTAAAAAATAATAAATAAAGAAAAGTAATATTAAACGAGTTATATAATATTTCTTTTTATATTAAGTTATAAGTAAAATTTAAAAGTAAAGTTTTAACTTTATATTTAAATATCTTTATAAATATTAATTATAATATTATATAATTTAAATAAAAAAATAAATAACTTAATTATAAATATTTTAACCTTAGTTATTTTATAATATATTATTTATAGTTAAAGCTATTTAAAATTAAGTTTAAAAGATGTTTTTTAAAAATTATATATTTAAAAGGCTTTTTAATATAAGTTATATATAAAGTAAATATATAAAGGAAATAATAAAACTATTTTAAACTAAGTATAATATAATAATTATTTATTAACATTTACTTTTTTATTTTATATTAAAAAGACTTTTTACTTTATATATATATATATATATAAATAAAGTAAACTTTTAATAATATTATATTTATTTAATATTAGTTTTTATTATCCTTTAATATTATATACTTTTTTTAATATTTAAAAATATTATATAAGCTTTTAAAAAGCCTTTTAAGTTTAATTTTAAATAACTTTAATTTTAAATAACTTAAATTATAAATAACTTTAATTATAAATATAATAATAAAATATAATTAAAGTTAAAATATTTATAATTAAGTTATTTATTTTTTTATTTAAATTATTTAATATTATAATTAATACTTATAAAATTATTTAAATATAAAGTTAAATAATATTTTAATAATAAAAAATAATAAATATATAACGTAATAAACTTTTTAATATTATATAATTTATTTATATATTACTTATAAATAATTATTTAAATAAATATTAAATTTAAAGCTTAAAAAGGTTTTAAATTAAGTTTTAAATTTTAATAATTAAAGCAAAAATAAAATTAAAAAGTATTATTTTATTTAAATATAAATTTAAAACTTTTATTTCTATTTTTATTTTAATACTTTTTAAAAAACTTTTTTTATTTAAATTTTATTTTAATTTTTAATCCTTTTTTTATTTATATATTTACTTATTTTACATATTATTTTTACCTATTTTTATTTATTTATTTACCCTTTTATTTTTTTAATTATTACTTATTTTTTAAAAAAAGTATTAAATAAAAGTAACATTAAATAAATTATATAATATTTAAATTTACATTAAGCTATAAGTAAAATTTAAAAGTAAAGCTTTAACTTTATATTTTAATAACTTTATAAATATTAATTATAACATTATATAATTTAAATAAGAAAATAAATAACTTAAATATATATATTTTAGTTTAAGTTATATTATTATATAACCTTTATAACTAAAGTTATTTATAATTAAATTTAAAAGGTTTTTAAAAAAAGTTATATAATATTTACTTAACATTTTAATAAGCTTAAAATTATTAAAAAAATATTATATAAAAGCTTTAAAAGCTTTAAAAGATATTACGTAAGCTTTTTTTAAAGCTTTTTCACTTTAACCTTAAATATTTTTAATTATAAATATTATATCGCGGTATAATTTAAATTAAAACGTATATAATTAAGCTATTTATATTTTTATTTAAACTATATAACGTTATAACTAATATAAGCAAAGTTATTTAAATATAAAATTAAATAACGTTTTAATAATAAGTTATTTTAAAAAGTAATAAATATATAACGCGATAAACTTTTTAATATTATATAGCTTATTTAATATTACTTTTAAATAAAACTTAAACTTAAGCTTTTTTTTAATTATATTATTTTTATTATTACGTTATTATAATTATTTAATAAATTTTAAATATAATTATAAATATATACTTTTTAATTTTAAAGCTTTATTTTTAAGTTTTAATATTTTTAAATAAAAGCTTTTAAAACCTTTAAATTATAATATTTTAAGTTATAAAAAATTATAATTATATAATTAATATTAAAATATTTAAAAATAAATATATTATTAATAATATATTTTTATTTTTTAACTTTTATTAATATTATAATATTTAATTTATTAATTAAATATAAATAAAATTAATATATATTATATTTATAATATTTAAATCCTTTTTTACTTTATTTAAACTTTTTAACTTAAATATAATATTTTAATTATATTTACTTAAATTATTTTATAATAATTTTAAATTAAATTTAAAATTAAATTTTAATTAAAAACTATTAATTAAAATTAATTATATATTATATAATTAATA
>KZ111242.1:25316-448939 GCA_002120335.1 Hypoxylon sp. EC38
ATATAAGTTTATATATATTTAATATATCTTTTTAATTAACTTTATAAAAGTTAGTTTTATTAATATATATACTTTTTATTTTAACTATTATAATTAATATATAAATCTTTAAAATACCTTTATTAATTATTTTATATTTTTAAAAGGTTTATATTTTATAAATTATTAAAAAAAATAATTAATTAAGTTATTTTATTTTTATTTTAATAAAATAAGTTAAAAAATCCTTAATAATTATATATTATATTTATTATAACTTATTTTAAATAAATAAAAAGCTATTTAAAATATTTAAATTTTAATTTCATTAATTATTAAATTTATTATTTATTTATTATTACTTAATTTTATTTACTTTAAATTAAAAACTTATTAATTATTATTTATTTATTTATAAGTTAAAATATTAGCTATAATGTTATATAATTTAAATAAAAAGTATATGTTTCAATTATTTATATTTTATTTTAAGTTATAATTATATATAATACTTATAATTAAACTTATTAAAAATTAAAGTTAAATTTTTTTAAAAAGATTATATAATACTTTTATAATATTTTTTATAAAGTATAAATCATTTTTAAAAGTTTTACAAAAATTTTATAATTAAAAAGTATTAAAATTATTTATTATTATAAATTAATATAACTAATTAAACATATATAAATATTAAAAATAATTATTATTATAATAATTATAAAATTAAACTTATTTAAATAAAATTAACTTTAATATAAGCTATATATTTTAATAATTAATTTTTTTTACTTATTATAATATAATAATAATTTATTAATATTTATTTTTTATTTAATATAAAAAAGCCTTTTACTTTATATATATAATAAAATTTTAATAATATTATAATTATTAATATTTATTTTTCATTATTTTTTAATATAAATAATTAAAAATATTTATAAGTTTTTTAAAAAAAACCTTTTAACTTTAATTTTAAATAACCTTAATTATAAATATTATAATATATAATTAATTAATATACTTATAAGCCTTATATATATTATTTTATATATTTTTACTTTATTTAATTTTTTTTTATTTAATTTTAATATAATATTTTTAATTATTTACTTTAATTATTATATAATAAAAATTATCCTTACGTTTTTAAAGTATATTTAAATTTAAATAGTTTATAATAAGTAAAAGAAAAGTAATATTATAACTTTTAATAAAAAGGTATTTTTAAAAAATAATAAATAAATAAAAGTAATATTAAACGAGTTATATAATATTTCTTTTTATATTAAGTTATAAGTAAAATTTAAAAGTAAAGTTTTAACTTTATATTTAAATAACTTTATAAATATTAATTATAATATTATATAATTTAAATAAAAAAAATAAATAACTTAATTATAAATATTTTAACCTTAGTTATTTTATAATATATTATTTATAGTTAAAGCTATTTAAAATTAAGTTTAAAAGATTTTTTTAAAAATTATATATTAAAAAGGCTTTTTAATATAAGTTATATATAAAGTAAATATATAAAGGAAATAATAAAACTATTTTAAACTAAGTATAATATAATAATTATTTATTAACATTTACTTTTTTATTTTATATTAAAAAGACTTTTTACTTTATATATATATATATATATAAATAAAGTAAACTTTTAATAATATTATATTTATTTAATATTAGTTTTTATTATCCTTTAATATTATATACTTTTTTTAATATTTAAAAATATTATATAAGCTTTTAAAAAGCCTTTTAAGTTTAATTTTAAATAACTTTAATTTTAAATAACTTAAATTATAAATAACTTTAATTATAAATATAATAATAAAATATAATTAAAGTTAAAATATTTATAATTAAGTTATTTATTTTTTTATTTAAATTATTTAATATTATAATTAATACTTATAAAATTATTTAAATATAAAGTTAAATAATATTTTAATAATAAAAAATAATAAATATATAACGTAATAAACTTTTTAATATTATATAATTTATTTATATATTACTTATAAATAATTATTTAAATAAATATTAAATTTAAAGCTTAAAAAGGTTTTAAATTAAGTTTTAAATTTTAATAATTAAAGCAAAAATAAAATTAAAAAGTATTATTTTATTTAAATATAAATTTAAAACTTTTATTTTTATTTTTATTTTAATACTTTTTAAAAAACCTTTTTATTTAAATTTTATTTTAATTTTTAATCCTTTTTTTATTTATATATTTACTTATTTTACATATTATTTTTACCTATTTTTATTTATTTATTTACCTTTTTATTTTTTAATTATTACTTATTCTTTAAAAAAGTATTAAATAAAAGTAATATTAAATAGGTTATATAATATTCGAATTTATGTTAAGCTATAAGTAAAATTTAAAAGTAAGGCTTTAACTTTATATTTTAATAATTTTACAAGTATTAATTATAACGTTATATAATTTAAATAAGAAAATAAATAACTTAAGTATATATATTTTAGTTTAAGTTATATTATTATATAATCTTTATAACTAAAGTTATTTATAATTAAATTTAAAAAGTTTTTTAAAAAAGTTATATAATATTTACTTAGTATTTTAATAAGGTTAAAATTATTAAAAAAGATATTATATAAAAGTTTTAAAAGGTATTATATAAGCTTTTTTTTAAGGCTTTTTTACTTTAACTTTAAATATTTTTAATTATAAATATTATATTACGGTATAATTTAAATTAAAACGTATGTAATTAAGTTATTTATATTTTTATTTAAACTATATAATGTTATAATTAATATTAGCAAAGTTATTTAAGTGTAAAGTTAAATAACGTTTTAATAATAAGTTATTTTAAAAAGTGGTAAATATATAATACGGCGAATTTTTTAATATTATATAGCTTATTTAATATTACTTTTAAATAAAACTTAAACTTAAGCTTTTTTTTAATTATATTATTTTTATTATTATGTTATTATAATTATTTAATAAATTTTAAATATAATTATAAATATATACTTTTTAATTTTAAAGTTTTATTTTTAAGTTGTAATATTTTTAAATAAAAGCTTTTAAAACCTTTAAATTATAATATTTTAAGTTATAAAAAATTACAATTATATAATTAATATTAAAATATTTAAAAATAAATATATTATTAATAATATATTTTTATTTTTTTAACTTTTATTAATATTATAATATTTAATTTATTAATTAAATATAAATAAAATTAATATATATTATATTTATAATATTTAAATCCTTTTTTACTTTATTTAAATTTTTTAACTTAAATATAATATTTTAATTATATTTACTTAAATTATTTTATAATAATTTTAAATTAAATTTAAAATTAAATTTTAATTAAAAACTATTAATTAAAAATAATTATATATTATATAATTAATAAACTTTATTTATTTAATAATAAATTATAAAATTATTATATTTATTAATAAATTTTATTTTATTTTATTTTATTTTATTTTATTTTATTTTATTTTATTTTATTTTATTTTATTTTATTTTATTTATTTTTTATTTATTTTTTATTTATTTTTTATTTATTTTTTATTTATTTTTTATTTATTTTTTATTTATTTTTTATTTATTTTTTATTTATTTTTAAAAAAAAAATTTTAAATTTTTTTTTAAATTTTTTTTTTTTTTTTTTACCCTTGTCCCTTTTATCATACCTGCCACACCTGCCACACCTGCCACACCTGCCACAGCTCCTGCTACAGCTCTAACTGCACTGCCACAGCTCTCACTGCACTGCCACATCTCGAAATTTTCAAAGTGATCGACACCTGAAATTCCTGCGATAGGAAATTCTTGATAAGCTTCTTCAATTCGACACAATAGCCCTCGTAAAACTCGGGTATTTTAGTGAATAATCAAATTTATTATTTGTACGGCGTTCTCGAGCCACTCCTGGAGGCGGTAGAATTGGAACACGACCTCTCCATTTAATATATTGAATAATTACTCTTGAAACGTAATCACAGGACTTAGCTAATATAAAGTGCAGTCAAATGTTTTACTACCTACTCATTTCCAGCTGGGGGATACGTGGTGACGTAGGACGCCGGATTCGCTTTTGTGCCTCTACCGATTGAATTTACATTCCACTTCTAGAAGATACCATAGAGCCTCTCTACCTACCAGGTATAGTATCCCTACATGGATGTATTACGACAGTTCTTATTAGGCCATATTGGTGTGGTCAATATGAGACAGCATATCATACGTATAATATAATCATGGATCTCGATATGCCGAACACCCTACTTATTCGGGTCTGCCTTCCGAGTAGCGAAGAAATATCTCGATGCGTCATATTATTATATGCTCCAAGAACGTCTAGGTTCGTCTTATAAAAGCTTACTAGCACCGCTGTTAGCCTGTCATCACATATACGGCTGCCGGATCTTGGCATGTTCTTGAGTGTCTGGGACGTAGTGCAACCTTGGAAGAATAACCGCCTCCAGAGCCTCTAACTCCCACGACCCGGGGTTGCCGATGAGGTATGCATTCATGGCTTGTCCCGGGATACCAAGCGAGGCAAACTTTATATTAATCAATTTCCAGATGTCAGTATTTGTCAGAAGTCATATATCTTATGGTAGTTGTTGACCACTTATAATGATGAACGCCACGTTGTGGTCATTAATGTAACATCGAAGTCGAAGTTTTGTGAAGTCCATACGCCCTGGACATGTGAATTCAAGGTTACCCTTTCTGCAGATCATCTCTTCCCGTTATCCGAACGAAAAGCAGTAATAGGACTGCCACGATGCTGGGGCCAACCCTGGTCCCCCATATATCCCAATATAGAACATCTGGAGAACGACAATGGCACAACCCCCGTCTACTGCCATATCTGTCCATTCTCAGCCAATAGCAAAATATTTTGAGCAATTCATGGCCACTCGGAGTTTATGTTTCCTCGGTCAAATCCTATTTCGA
This sequence comes from Hypoxylon sp. EC38, assembly GCA_002120335.1. Classification (NCBI taxonomy): domain Eukaryota; kingdom Fungi; phylum Ascomycota; class Sordariomycetes; order Xylariales; family Hypoxylaceae; genus Hypoxylon; species Hypoxylon sp. EC38. The sequence continues at coordinate 30,277 of KZ111242.1, forward strand.
CCGCTGCCTTCGGCAGTTGGTTGCAGATTGGGGAGAATGTACTTTAACCAGCAAGGAACTTTACCCGGTATCCTTGCCACGACACCCTCAAAAAAGATTACCGCCCAGTAAGCCAATGGATATATAAGATTTAGTCCTCGTTCTCCCTGTCCATTTGTGCTCTTTCTCCTGATCTGCAGTTCAGCCCAACTTCATCTTGTGTAGATCAGTCTCAGCTGCTTCTCCTATCAACATGCAGTGGAAAGCCCTCTTCATAGCCGCTGCGGCGATCCCGCAGCAAGCCTCTGCCCAGTATGCGACGGCAGCAATGATGCGTTTCCAATGTTCCAGGTGAGTTGTTCTAGAGACCAGATTTAACGATTAAAGGAGTGTAGATACTAAGACGGAAGACAGACTGGTCGTTGACCGTATAGACCCCCTCGTGTCTCCTGGTCTCATCCGATCACCACATATCCATCAAGTTGTTGGTGGCAACTCATTTAACGCAACCATGGAACCTGTCGCCTACGATCTCCCCTCCGAATCAACTTGCACGACGTGCTCGTTCAGCGAAGACTTCTCCAACTACTGGACGGCCAACTTGTACTTTAGGGCGAGAAATGGAACCTATAAGCGGGTTAAGCAGATGGTAAATCTGGTACGTGGAAGTGTCTTCCTTACCACGAATCATTTCTAACACTTAGCCGTGCAGGGATTGCAAGGTGAAGAAGGCATGACGATCTACTACATCCCTCCTTACGACGGCCACACCAAGGTTACCGCGTTCAAGCCGGTAAGTTTATCCAGGCACTACGAAGTTGGGATGATCCCTAACAAATGCGTAGGGCTTCCGAATGCTCGTCGGCGATGCCATGTTGCGAACTTCACAGAACCAGCAGAAGCAGCTCTGCCACCGCTGTTTTACGAATGTAAACCAAAGTCCATTTGGAGGTGCTCCCTGCGCCGACCCCCAGATGGACACAGCGGCGCTGCCAAACAAGCAGTGCGCTGGCGGTATCCGTGCGACTATCACCTTCCCTACGTAAGTATTGAAAACCTTACCGACGTAAGGAAGACAACGACTGAACCATCTTCTCCAGCTGCTGGGACGGCAAGAACCTGGACACAGCGGACCACAAGAGCCACGTGGCGTACCCTCAGGGCGGCAGCTTCGAGATGTCAAGCCCATGCCCGGCGTCGCACCCCGTTCGCCTGCCCCAAGTGATGTACGAAGTCATGTGGGATGTAAGTATTATCCGTTACTCTACCCGTTGGTGCAGTTCGACATGGGCCAAGATTGAGACCATCGTCTTGGTAGTGATCGTTCATCCAAGATATCATTGCTAATTGAAATCCTTGTAGACTCGCGAATTCAATGACCCGTCGATCTGGCCCGAGGACGGCAGTCAGCCGTTTGTGTACTCCATGAATGATTCGACAGGCTACGGCTGGCACGGTGACTACATGTTCGGCTGGCAAGGCGACGCTCTACAGCGCGCCCTCGATGCCCGCTGCTCCAACGACAGGTGCTCGCAGCTCAAGACCCAGACCCCGGCCCAAGCCACCGCCTGCAAGAAGCAGCAGTTGATCCAGGAAGATATCGACGGATGTGAGTACTCGCATACCACTATTAACATTCTAAGATAATCAATGATTGCTGACATCGTGTTCTTGTTCTTTTTAGGGCTCACTGAACTGCCGAATGCGACGATGTAAAATTAATCTGTTTGGGGGTCAGTGTTTTGATATTTTGACTATTTCTAGCTTTGGAGACGATCAGATACCCCTACTGTTGGTCGGGGTTCGAGACATCTTGGATATCCTTTAGACCATCTCTTAGCTAGTAAATAGACGTTCCTTTGAATAGAATTGTTTAAAAATACAGATACTTTTCCGCAAATAATACGAAGCAGTATGAGTTAAAACGGAAGAAGTCCAGTAAGTCGTAAATTTCGTTCCTGCGAAGGTAATCCCCTGTTACACCGTTAATCAGTCCATACTTCTCCCGTATAAACCCCCATCATTATCATATCATCATACAAGCTAGTAATGACGCTGGACCCGCGACGCCATAGGTAGGGCCGGCCTGAACCCCAACCTTCGACCTCCTTAAATCAAGGTTTGCCACCTTAGGGCAAGGCATCCCCTTGCCGACTTGTAAGTGACGCCTATCAGTCATTTCCATGTGTACACACTCAATGCCGGTAAGTTTTTGATGATCATTCCGACATCGGTGCCCCGAAATAATGGGCGTTCGTAGCATCGTCATGGGCGCCGGGCGCTTGTGCGAACTCGTCCGGTCCTGAGTCGAGAAGTCTCCCGCATATGACTCTTAAACTCCGTCCCACACGGACTTCGGCTAGGACGTTCCTTTCCGCAGTTTTGAAGTCTGTTATGTTGATTACTTGGGGTTTGGGTACTCTCAGATGGAGGCGCAGCTTATCCACGGCTTGCATGAGCCATAGGAGGGTGGGATCGTTCTTGTCCGGTAGGATGGCGTATCCGGCACCAAGCTGGGAGTTGGAGGCAAGAACGTTATTCATCTCCAAGACTGGGAGGACAGATTGGTTGATCATATGTTTCGTCTCTATTATGAGAATATCTGGATGCCGCTGCCAGTGGTTCTGGGACCATTTCGGGGCCCACAACATGCCCTCGCAACTGCCGTTTCTTTCTAAGGGGAAACTCCAAACATCTTCTCTCTCTTGGAGGTTGATTAAGATGGCTTGGACGCCGGTAGCGTTCTCTTTAGCTTTCTTTTTCCAAGCCTGGACGTGATTGCCGACATCCTCAATTTTCGCAAGGCATTCAGGATACTCTTTGAGAAGCTCTTGATGAATGGTCCTAACTGTCTTTTTCTCAATAGCGCTGGTTTCTATGAAGCGTCGTTGGTCCTCAGTTAGTTTGCGGTGTTGGACATGATCGCTAGGTTTGTCAGAAGGAGGGTGATTATGTTCCGGGACGCTGACAGCGAAATAACAGCCATCTTCCCGGATATTGGCATGGCCAGAAAAGGGGCAATTTGTCTTCTTGGTTGTAGTACGTTTGATGCCAATGGTGGCTTTGGATTGAAAACTCCCCGATTTATCACATCGAATCAAGTATCTGATGTACTGTCCTGTTCTCTTGGACTTGGCTTTTCGGTGTAAGACTACGGCGTAGCCTTCTTTGGCAGCGTGAGCCTGCACTGCCCTCTCACAATCTTCTATGGTAGGGTAAATGCCTTCTGCGGGAGGAGCTAGAGGCATCGTCAATAATAAAATCGAAGATATTAGGAATTATTTTAATGTGTCTAGTTTTTTTTTTTTTTTGAAGAGTTAGGCTGGTAAGACACAAAGCATAACAGAGGAATGGTTAACAGCAGGGGCAGCTGCAGGAGTGAGTCAAGGAAGATCTAGTTGGGATGCCTGGTGGCAGGCAGGATGACCCACAAAAGCTTCACAATTTGCCCCACTAATGACGGCCTTTCAATATTCCGACGCAAAGTATTTAGGTACAACATTACTTCCGTCGGTCTTCCCCACCTTACCCCCCTTGAGCCACGACACAACCCTCTGTTTTCCTCTCATGTCATATGCCACCATGTACCCCTTTTTTGCTTCCTCCTATTGAACAGGGTCGTAACCTGTGATAAATTTTACCCTGCTTGAGAACATCGGAGTTAGGGACTCTTGGGAGAAACTAGCGCATCAATAATCATTCATAATGCGATTTCAAAGGACTATCTACATGGTCGAACATATGAAACATGAGAGTAAACACAACAAATAGCCTCCGATACGTTTGCTCGGCGTAATTCCCCTTGCTTCCCTTTAGACCTTTGATTGTATCACGTCTCGAAAGTTTCAGCTGTCAGAGGATCTCCATCGGGGCCTTTCCGTAACGATGGAAGTGGCAGCTGAGTTTTTCTGAGCCACTCGACATCCATTTGCATATGGTGCTTCAACAAGTCAGCGGCTCGCTTTCCAATTTCGAAGACTGCTCGCCGATTGACCGTGAACTCGGTCCAAAATAAGTGCCTATCAGGTGCATTGCATACGCTCCACTTATCACGGTTCTCCGTATCTTCATCATATCTGCTACCGTCGTCGCAAATACCATTATCTTCCCTTTTTAGGCAAGGCTTCAGCACTTCCGAATACCCATCAGCTGTCGCCGTGGAGCCAAGTCCGTTATGATCGACGAGATCCGCGTTCCGGAGCTGGCGTTCTACGAGGAGCTCACGGATATAGCTAAAGATGTCGTAGGTAATGGCTTCTCGGCGAGCTGGAGGCGTAGAAAGCCTACCGACCTTCATGCTCTTCTTATTAAGTAGAAGATCAGCGTCTTTGAGCTCGGACAACTCATCCTTCTCATTATAGATCCCCTTCGGATCAGGAAGGCGAACCCATTCGTTGAGCATGTCATTGACCACCTTGTCCCAATGCTGAGTCAAAAACGCCGCATTGCGCATCTGCTCGGCCCTGTTATGGGGTCGCGGAGGCTTGAAGCGGGCGCTCCCGAATCCCGGCGTCAAGGAGATGTCGAACAGTCTGGGGATGAATACCCGAAAGGGGGCTCGCGGCAAGTCGGCCTTAGCCATGGCATGCACGGCAGCCAAATCCATACCATCGTAATAGTCGGAGAAGGCTATCGAGTTGTTGTTATGCGCTTCCTCGTAGAGGAGTTCTATCTGCGAGAAGATATACTGTGCTTGAGATTCGACAAGGTGGGTAGCGAGCTTGCGCGGCAGAGCTGCTAGGTTCCAGATATCCCAGAACCCAATGTTGAAGACCCACAGAGTCTCCCGAGGCGGTTTCTGAGGCCGAGGGTTTGCGAGAAAGGTCTCTACCTGGTGAAGCAGGTCTTGGTAAGGTGGGACTGGATAGTTCCTGGCTATCCAGGTGTAGTCAAGCCCTGCGAGGGTATCATTATCTAGTGGTGATGTACGTGCCAGAGCAGCTTCAAACAAGGAGTTCGATACGACCGCTCCTCCGTCATTATTGGTAACCGGCATATATGAGAGGTAGAGGTTGCAATCGAGCTATATAACCAAGAATTAGTATGTTAATCATCAATTTAGGTTCATGCAGTGATTCCGGGACTTGCCTGCAGACAGAGAATATCTGTCCAATCTGCATTAGGGCCCTTTATTTGCCATGATGCTTTGCTGGGTGTTGCGATATCACCACCCCCAAACACGACAATCCTTAGTCCTCCGCCCACATGTCTGTTTTCCCCCTCGCCAGCTTTCCAATCTACGACTCGAGTATAATCAGGGCTTAAGGCGAGGCTCGCATAGTGCGATGACCATAGATATGCCCCGAGAAGCAGTGTAGTAAGCCCAACGGCGATTTGTGGAAGAAGTCTTGAGCCACCACGCAGCACCTTCGCTGTGCTAAAGGTTACGAGGGTCTTCAGTGCTATTAGTTCAAGTAGGCTATCTGTACCAACAGGTTTCTCCGGGACGGTATCCATCGCGTATTCCCGGTGAGGGTTGCAAGCGAATGGGGCCAAGATACGATAAAATAATAGGTAAATGGTTATGAAATCATTAAAATCGTGATGGTAGTGCATCGCTGTTGATAAGAACGTAGACTTAGAGAGGGGTTTGAAATTTCAGCAGGTAAATACTAGTGCTTCGCAATGACGAAGATGCTGAATCTTAATAGAGTTAAAATATACATATAGCCAGGCGTCTCAAGCGTGAGCTTATTGTGGTTTGTGCTCAATAAGTGTGCGAGCGCTTTGAACAGAGCCAGCTTATGCCTCAGGATATGCTTTTTGTCCATGGTAGAGCTACCTTAATATAACATAAATCGTGTTTCAAACTGAACCTATTTCTAGTCTATATTCTAAAAGTACCCAGTCTACCAACATTCCCAGAGCAGAAATTAAAAACTACCTAATGAGTGTTAATGATTGAACATCGGGTGTCCAGAACTTATATCCTTCCAAGAAGACCTTTAGGGGTTACAGCCTTGGTCATAAGAACTATAAAACCCCCCGCTAAAACCGTGACACCACTGAATATGGACACTTGGGAGAAGCCTCCATACTTGCTGACAAGAACACCGTTTACTGGAGGACCTATTAGAGCTGCAAATGAACTGAGGCCCATTCCCATTCCGATATAGGTGCCAAGGTCTCGGGGATCCTTAGGACATTCTGTAAAAGCTGCGGAGCCTCCCGAAATGATCATGCCCGAGCTAAATCCGATGGCAAGGGAATACACCACCAACGCCGCAGTCGTTTCAACTTTATCCCAGCACAAGATCACTATGCCAGACATGAAACCTCCAAATGATAAAATATTCAATCGTCCGAATTTATCCGCCAATATGCCTGGGACGACACGGCCAAACGTCGAGGCCGCGTTAATGATGGCCAGGAGGTAGGAAGCCAGAGTTGGGTCGACACCTTTGGAAACAGCATAGGTGGGTATGTAGAAGAGTGGGGTGAAGGCGCCAAGGAGCATGAAGAACAGCGCAAGCGTTAATAGGACGAATTTTGGTTCTTTAAAGGCATGCCAGACGAAGAAATCAGTTGTCCTTGGCGGTAGGCGAGACGTGATGGCTATACAGGCGAAGCCAAGGAGGGGTATTATGATAAACCCAATGATCCGCACCGTCCAGCCAAACCCAATTGAGGAGCCATTGAGCATCTTGGACAGGGCAATAGGAATAACGACGCCGCCGATGGAGGATCCAGATACTACCACACCTAGCGCGGCAGCTCGCTTCTTGCTAAAGAACTGCGACACCGCTGCCATGGCCGGGAACTGGAGGAAGCCCATGACAGAACCCATTAGAACTCCCTGAGCAAGCATGAATTGCCAGTACTCTTGGCACAAGCTTGTCATCATGATGGCGAAGACATAAAGAACGGCAGCCGGCCGAAGGACCTATTGCCATGTCAGTAGGTTGTATCAGATCTATGTAGACAGGTTACAAAGTCAGGTTACGTACCCATGCCCCGAAACGATCAAACATCGGTCCTCCGATAGTCCCGGATAGAAACTGAAGGAATACCGCCAGTGATCCTATCCAGGCAACTTTATCTGGTGACTGTCCCTCAAGTTGATGGGTTAAATAGTACTCCTCGAAAACCCCAAATGCATTGGAAAAGCCCAAAGCCGAGAAGAACACGCAGCATGCCCCAGCAGTAACGAGCCATGCTCGAAGACCCCCATCTGGAGCTTCTGGAAGATTGGAGGTGTTGACTGTTTCTCCTCCCTGCCCAAGCTCTACACTCGAGATAGAGCCTTTCTCTTGGGTTTCTGTTTCCGAAGTAGACATCTTGTAGTATACTATTATCCTGAATCGGGAGGTGCAAGAGGGCTGCGAGACCTTGTTATGGAGTGGTTTTCTCTGGTGAAATAGGACATATCATGACCATAAACGCCAAGGAGGGTGGAATCCATCGTATATAAATGCCTTTTGACGATTTAGCACTTCTAATAATTGGATTCTGATTTATCATAGTGGTAAGATATCGTAAGTGTAAGTGATCCTGTTACCACAGACTGAACATGGATCATTGTGGATCTCTTTCTCGGGGATAAGTCAAATATGAGAATCGGGGTCGGTCTTCGGACTCGGGAAATTGACTGGCCGAGAGAAAACACGCCCATGCCGCATTGCTCATATCGCCTGGTCACGCTTCTCATCATAAAAACTTATTCGTCTTCACATCTTATCGTATTAGCCAAGAGAAAAAGCCGGTGGAGAGGTGACAATTATGACCGATTCCGAACGTGTTCGGCGCAGAAGGCTGCCTGTGTATGTTTCGTAGCACCCCAATAATATCTGTGCTTAGTGCTGACAGCGGCAAAATGTTGCTACACATATAGTTCCTGCACACTTTGTAGAAGACGGAAGCTCCGATGCAGTCGGGAAAGTCCATGTAGTAATTGTGTAAAATCTAGAAGTGGGAACTGCGTCTACGACAATGATCCTCCTCATGCCAGGGACCGGACAGCTGAGGTCGCATCGGGGGCAGCATACCGAGAGTCTCATTACTCAACTCCGACTAACAGCAGCATCAGCACCCGTCCAAGCCACAGGTCCAGAACGCCTCCTGAAGCGTCGGGTTCAATAACTGCCCAGACTCTGGCTAATCAACAACATTCTCGAGAAGTCGAGTCTTTAAGAAGCCAAATTAAACAGCTTGAAGAACAACTATCTAAAGTAACTCGGACTTCTTCTCGCCCCACTGCCTCGACTTCGGATTCTAACATTGAGGCCATCTCATCGCGTATTGGCGGAACTTTTTATATTCACCATGAGGACCGTTCTACTGGCGAGTCTCAGGCCATTTCCCGTAGTGTTACACATAAAACTCGGGTATTTGGTCAAAGCCATTGGATTACTGGGTTTTCGCTGGTATGTTCACCTACTTCGACTGAGTTACAATAGAATAACATAAGTGTTTAACAAGCGTCAGGTGCAAAACTTAATAGTCATTTTCGAGCCTTATGTACGAGATGAGAATTCTAGGGTGTCCCTTCTTATGCAGAAATCCAAGTCTCTGGCCAGATCTATTAAATCACGACGCTCACCACCGTGGCCTACGCCACCCGTGAACCAATTGCCCCCGAAGGATATTGCTGACGAGCTTGTCGATCGTTATCTTCGAACATGCGAAACAATCTATCGAGTTTTACATATTCCTTCCTTTAAAAAAGACTATGAGGCCTATTGGGTGTCACAGGCTGAGTTGAATACGGCATTCTTGGTTCAACTAAAGTTGGTGCTGGCCATTGGAGCCACCACATACGATGATCACTTTTCTCTACGGCCTTCAGCTATGAAATGGGTTTATGAAGCTCAGACTTGGATCTCTGAACCCGGATTTAAGCACAGGTTAAACCTCCAATATCTGCAGACCAATATTCTACTTTTACTCGCCCGAGAATCCGTTGACGTGGGTCCGGACCTGGTGTGGATCTCCGCCGGATCTCTGCTCAGGACCGCGATGTACATGGGCTTACATAAAGATCCTAAACGTCTACCTAAAACGACAATGTTCACTACTGAAATGCGTCGAAGGCTATGGAACACGATTATAGAGTTGTCTCTACAGTTGAGTGTGACATCCGGTGGTCCCCCGCTCATATCTCTTGACAGTTTTGACGCCGAACCTCCTGGGAATTTTGACGACGAACAGATTGCGGCTGAGGACACTGTGCCGAAGCCAGAAGCCGAATTTACACAAACTTCTATAGCTATAGTTATTCGAAGGACATTTCCAGCTCGCCTTGCAATCGCAAAGTTTTTGAATGATCCTGGCTCCCATGGCACATACCGAGAGACACTTCGACATGATGCCGAATTGAGGGCGGCATACAAGGCGCTCTTGCGGATTTTTCAAGGGTACAAATCCAGCCCAGGACCGCGGCCGTCAGAGTTCGAAATGGATGTAGTCAGTCTCTTTATAAATCGCTTTATCCTGTCTCTTCACACACCGTTTTTCGGCCCCGCGATGCATGAGGTGGCATATGCGTATTCTAGGAAAGTAATGGTTGAGACTTCGCTCAAGATCTGGCGCGCTGTGTATTCGCCAACCACCAACGCGAATTTTCAGACGTATCCCGACAATGCTTCTTCAGACAGACAATACTTGCGACGACTTGTAGTCTGCGCTTCGGGTTTTTTCCGCATAGTACCGCTGCAGGCCAGCGTCCACATAGCGACAGAAGTTATAGAAGGAATTCAAGAGCAAGATACCTTGGGACCTGGGCTCATACGACAAGATCTACTTGACGTGCTGGAAGAAACGAAGGATTGGTCGTGGAAGTGTATCGAGGCGGGTGAAACCAGCATCAAGGGGTACTTTATCGCGTGCCTTCTGGCCGCACATGCCGAGGGGCTCATGCAAGGCCTTCCAAAGGATGAGCTCGCGCATCTTCTCATCAACGTTGTAATCGAAGCTGAAGAGAAATGCATACCGATTCTTGAAGAAATGGCCGCTCGATACCAAACCGAGAGTTCCGCTGAGGTGCATGAGCACACACCTTCGACCGGACAGTCTCAACTATTAGAAGACTGGGACCTTGCAGTAAGTATAAGGCCAAAACCACGAACTTCCTTGTCGCTAAGTCCCTGGTACTAGATGTCCGATGCCCTGTTCGATTTTGATGCAATAGAGCCAATAGACTGGACCTTCAACGAACCTTCACAAGAGCCGCAAATTTTCTAGCAAGAGCTGTTCATGGTATACATACCTACCTAGGTATCTAACACACGCAGCTTCAAGTCAGGCTGGCTTATCATTGCATTTCAAGGCAACAGCCGGCAACCCCATGGAACTCTGGACATTCAGAATTTTAACATACGAGAACAAATTGAGCGCCTCATTATACATTAGGATGCGATTACGAATGAGCTCCTGCATATTAGGATATGCTATACTACCATCGTGAGATGGGTATGACTTCGCGCAATATTCACCTACTCCGACCACCTAAGATAAAGGCACGATCTATCTACACAGCACCGAAAGAACACCCCACTCACTGATTTATCAGAATATCGCAGGTCTATTGACGACAGTGAGCTAAAGCCGCTGCCGCTGAACCCTCGTCCCCGGGATGCAATGCCGTCCAATTATGGCCACCACCTGATTCTTCGAGTACCGTCCCCACAGCCTCTCGTTAAGTTTGGGCGCTTGCGATCACGCGCGTGAAAGAAAAGCTCCCGTGCGGTCGTCAAGAGAATTAGACCATAGTTTATTTGACATTCGATTGGTTTTCATCGAACGAGGTGACAATGTCCAATTTAAGGTTCGAGCGGCTGGGTATTGCTGAAGCTACCAAAGCTTCACGACTCATTGCGTCTACAGTTGGTAATACTTCGCTAGATGAGAGCCCCGCCCCCCTCGAATAATAACAAATACGCTTTAACTGACATAGAATCACCATATACAAGACGTATACCAAATAAAAGGGGCCATGTAATAAGGAAATATATAAATTATTCTGGGGAATAACCACACCACTCAATAAAATATACCGTGTCCGCATACTTCCGTCGACTCGTACCTAGCCGACCGGGGGAATTCTGAACATGACGAAAATTGCAATGAAGCTGAATAAACTCTTCTTCCTCCAATATATGCTATAACCCAAACGCCGTATTCAATTCCACCAAAAATCGTACCCTAATCTGTCCCAACTGAGCCATTGCCATAACCGAGTTCACCCATTATGGGGGAGGAGGTTCATCAGGAGGCCATTTGGCGTAAGGGGGAGCCGTGTCGTACGTGATGTGGCAGAGAGCCATGACGCCTTCTGCTTTGTCACAAGCGACGTTGGCCGTTTTGTTCCTAATGGAGTCGAGGATGCACTCGTTGCAAGCAGCCCAGCAATGCTCTGGTTGGTTCCAGTGGTGGCCCCAGATCTGGAAGAACCTGTTGGTCTGGGGGCATGGATATGCTTTCTCGTACCAACTGGCTGCTCTAATTGTTAGGACTTGTCGTAGTATAAATTGTGAGTTATAAGGTAGGGACAGGCTTGGTCTATTGATAAGACAGGTTCTAAACTTATGAAGGGGGTAGGAGGGGAAGAAAGAGGAGGCTTGTGTTAAGGGAATTTAATATATAAGGAAACATACAATGAGAAAATGTGTTGTTAAAACAATTTTCCATCGAGATTGCCTCGGAATCCGTTAGGTTTACACCAGGACCGAAGTTGGGCAAGCATCTTAAAACGCTAGGAAATACGCCGTAGCTGCTGGTGGTGTTTCCGGAGAGGTCAGAATTCGAGCGGATAGGCGCGCCGATTGCACCAGTACCGAACACGATGGCGGCGGCGGCGAGTATCTTGAGGACGCGCATGGCGTGGGGTGTAGAGTCTACGTAGTAGTAATTCTAGTGCCTTTGTGATTTGATAGATAGTAGTGTTGTCATTGAAGGATGAATATATCAATGGTTGGGACTAGACTCAAGCAAGTTTCCTTCCTGCCACTGCGTTTATATATGAAAGACGTGCTCCTATCGGAGAAAGAAAGTAATTCAAGGTTTCGCTTTCTGTGCGCACTATCATTGTGGCGTTCGCTCTGTTCTCAATTACCAAAACTCAACTCAACTTAACCCCACGCTGGCAGCAGTGCTGCATAAATCTAGATTGTATGAACAATCATCGGCAATGGGCGCGCAAATCCTCCTGCGGATAGAAACGTCTACCGTCCCCAAATTGAAGAGTCAGCTTCATATTCATTCATACCCATTTAACTTTCTGACCTACATGTACTTACCTTGACCTTACTAAGCCTGGATGATGGATTGGCGCTACTACGGACCATATATGCAACAAATCATAGAATGGCTCCCTAGGGTCTATTACGTAAGCGTCTATTGACGCTTAGAGCCATGTAAGTGATCTGTGATCACTAGCAAACAGCTAATACTACGAGAGGACCAATGGGAATAAGATTACAACGCATATTATTAACTAAACCAGTCGTTCATGAACGGAAAAGAATAGGCACCTAAGATTCACTCGAGACACCTATGACGTGAACGAGATGGGGATTAATTTCATTGTCAATTCATCGAGATCTGATTCCCCCCAGCGTCGTGCGGCGGCGACGACAGCAGCAGGAGTCGGGTAGCAGCAGCAGTAGTAGTACAACAGCAACACACCAGTAACGAACTTGCTAATCGACGCTCAACGTGCTGGACCACGTCCTGTATCAATTCAACGCCGTCTTCTCTGAAAGTGCCCAAGCTAGTGTAATAGCTAGGCGGAAATCCAGAAGTCGAATTTCATCGAGCCCGGCTGCAGAGAACTATAGTCTTACAGTCAGTCTTTTTTTAGAAAAAACTTTTTCTGCCAGCCGGCATGTCCTATCTCTCTCGGCCATAGGATTCATCTTGCCGAGTCAACCCATCTGAACCAAGCAACGGAAGGGAACTGTTACGAGGCTCAACCGCAGCTAAGCGCAACAATTTTGAGGTAGAAGCGCATGAAAATAGACGAAGTGCTGTCTTTCTATTCTTCTTCGGAATCGCTTTCTTCCTCGCTCGAGTCTGCGGGTCGGTTGTCCTCAACTTCGCCAGGTAGAGGTTCTTGACTCCCACTGCCGTGGCGCTGAAGTTGAGCTTTGAGCTCACGGAGCTGCTCAATCTTACGTTCCTGTTCGTGCTTGTTCATTGGTTTGTTCTTCTTGGCTTTAGCAGGGCCAGTTGGCTTCGATTTTGGCTCAACCTCTACCGAATGGCTAAATTCCGGCTTCTTCTCCAGTCCACTACGGATAGTCGGATTTGCTCTATGAATCAGGTCGTAGAGCTTTCGAAGAGCATCCATGGATAGAGCATCTATGTCCAGTTCCATTTCACCTTCATCGTTCTCCTACAATCATATTAGCCTCAGTCCCAGATGGATACGATAACTTTCAGCATAGACAAGAAAAGAATGGACTGAACATCATGTATATGTGGGCACTTACGTTCTGACCCGTGTCTCTCTTGATGATTTCAACGGCTTTAGTTAAAAGGGTTCCGTCGAGTTCATTGATACCTTCGGCAATCACCGCTTTCTCCAGGGGACCAACCGGACGGCTCTTGGGGGGAGCTTTCTTATGACTGTGGTTGCTGGAAGCCTTCTTCGTGGCCACGGAGTTTCCGGACACTGCTTTCTTACTTCCTGTGCCTGTCAATCCACTGCCCCCGGACTTTGGCTTGCTCTTGGAACTCTTCTTTTTTGCTTTCGGCTTCTTATCACCACTGTGGAGTTTAGCTCTCTCCTCCACGAGTCTCCTTTGAAGCATCGACACCATCGACTGTTGAATCTCAATCATGGTAAGATCCGGCTTTTTCGACCCTAGAAGGGTATTTAACTTGTCCTGCTCTTCATCTAACCTAGCTTGTAAACTACGAATAGCCTCATTGCTTTCTTCATCGCCATCGGCCTCGCTCTCTTCCTCGGAATCGTGCGTGCTCCGTTCGGGACTATGAGCGGCTACATTCGTCGCAGGTGGTACCTCCGGAGGATAATGTCGCTTCATCCACGCGTCTCTCTTTGCCAGCTCGGCCTTAAAAAGTTCTTCCAAGCGTTTTGCTAGAATGGTGACGTCGTGATTCTGGCCATTAAAGAGTTCAGCATTATGGACAATTAATTTCATGTCCTTCTCTATATCCTTGACACTCTTGTATTCACCGTCATAGTTCTTCTGCGTCATAGTAGCTAGATCCATTGGCTTTTTAACAACGCTGAAGTAAGTCGGGATATTCAGTGCTACGGGGTCAACAGGCGAAAGGAACCACTGGTTTAGAGCATAGTGCTTGCCCTTCTTCACCTCATCCAAGACGACCTCAAAGAAACGTTGCTCGGGCTCCAGCTTCTTGCGGTTAGCCGAAGCATAATCGAGATCACGATTTTTCGGGGGGTGAATGGGACGCTTTGGTCTGTCACCATCTTCCCGCGTGGAGTCACGACGAATTTGAGGGATACCATTGGGGGGAATGGCGAAAGCCGGAGCTGAAGATGAAGTGGACGGCGGTTGGGCAGCTTGCACAGTGGGCACAGTTTTTGGCTTTGGGCTTGTTGCAGTAGCGCGTGGTTGGGATTGCGACTGTCGACGAGGCTGCGTTGCTGCTCGAGGTTCGGGATGACGTGTTGGGTGTGCCTTACCCTTCTCAGGCTTCACAGGCTCTTCCAACTTGGAGATTTCAGGCAGACGTGAAAGTATCTGATCTCTAACCATGCCAGCGGCCATGGTGATTACATTCGAATCGCCATTGAATGCGACTGAATTTTGATATAGCAATCGAACATCTGCCTTGAACTCGCCGTAGTTGGCATACTTATCTTCGCGGAGCTTTCCCTCGAATAGAGATATGTCCACCGGATTCTCTACCTTGGACTTGTAATCAGCCCATAGAGTCGGCCATAATCTCTCTACAGATTGTTTGAAATGAAGACCGTTCTTTGTCTTCTTCACGCCAGCTAGAAGCTGCCTTAATTGCCTATTTTGAAAGGGCGTAATGACTTGGTCATCCGGGCCCTGATCTACAGGTTCATTTGATACCGGGGCAGATGGCAAGGAGCTGGCAACGACTAGAGAGTCTTCTGTAGGCCCGCTGGAATCCTCTTCAGTCTTTGCTCGCTTTGCTGCCCGCTCATCACCTTCATCATCTTCGCGCTCCCGCGATACTTTAGCTGCGGATGTTGATTGATCGGTCATAGGAGTGTCAGGTTGAGAAGCTGCTGCGTCGGGCTGAGTACCTTTGATATCCAACTTAGCAAGACCAGTTGATGGATGACTTAGATCTTGAGATGACGAAGGCGCTGGCGCATCTTTCGTGATCGAATTTTCCTGAGAGCTGCTCGCATGCTCAGCATTCGGCTCTGCACCAGCGCGCTCCGGAGCATCCACATCCATCGAATCCGCTGGCTGCTCAGAGACCCGGTCGTTCGGCGCGGAATCTCGAGTTACAGAATCATGCTCTGTTGCAGTAGGCTTCTCAGATGGCGAGGAACTCGTCGTCTTGTCCTTCTCCACTTCTGCTGCCAATGAAGATGAATTATCCGCAGCTGAAGTCCCATTCACATCGGGCATGTCGCTGTCGGTGGCGGCGGGGGGTTCGGGATCGGACTTATTTGGTGTTTGTTCCGGGAGGCTGTTGTTGGCAGCGAATGCCTTTCGATTCAACGAATCCTCTGCCTCTGCTGTAATCGATTGCGATTCCACCTTCCCATTAATAGTGAGTTTTTCGTCAGACTTAGACTTATCTTCATCTGATATAGAATGTCTACCAATGTAAACGCATTAGTTCGGGGAATCCAATGGGATAAGCAGGATGCGCACTTACCCATTGACTGCCTGTTTGCTTGATTCGTCGACCGCCATCTCTTCAGTTGGTACCGGATCAGTAACCTTCTGAGCCGTCGGCAATGCTTGAGGCTGCTCGGTTGCCATGATTGCCATCCACCTTCTTCAACAATGGAATCGCAACCGGATGTAGGTAGCACTAAGGAAACCGCAAGGCTCAAGATTTGGCTCTGGACATGAATTTCAAAAGTCTAGTGGAAAGAATTTAGTTAGGTATGAACAGACTAGTTATGGAGCGACCATATGAACTTGATCTTGTAGTATCTTCGTGGATGCATTGCTGGTTGAGAGGCTAACGCGATGTTGGCTTGAACAAGAACTGGAACTCTTACCTCTCAAGATAGTCAGCGCACAGAACTCAGGCTAACTACAATCCTAGTTAGCAACCAGTGCGATTGGTAACCACCAAAAGAGTGGCAATTGGGTGCAATGACGAGAAAACTGAAGAAAGAACATGAGAATGTTTGGAAGCAACATGTGAATTGAATCCAAAAAGAGAAGTCAGCGACTGGTTGGTTTGCGACGTAGGAAGGTGCTCCTGTTTGCTTTGCGATGTTCTACCAGCCTTGTGAAATGCGACATCTCTCTGGGTAGTTGCGAGGTGGCTGGCCAATAGGATGGGGCTGGGGCAAGACCAGGGAATTTCCTAGTCGCAAAGGCTAAGTATCGATGTCATCGAGAAGGTGCTATTTATATTCTTTATGAAGGTTCCTATATGACTGAAGAGCCTTCCAAGTTGGCGTTGGGTTGTGAAATAGACATTTGCCGGCGCATTCCATTGAACTTTGCGTGCGCTGGTTTGTCAGTGCGGCCAGATCGCTTGAGTGATGACGCGAAAATATCGATAGCTAATAGCAACGACATCACTCTATCCCGGCAACAGACGGAGGTAGCTTATACAACTCAAAATCAACACCGGTGGCGCATATGATTGCAACCGTCCTTGAATATCCGAAACCACTGTAACCACGGCAAGCGGTTGTCGGGTGATACGTTGACGAAAATTGTTGAAACAAGTGGATAGGCTCACCATGCGTATTTGGCCAGGTGTAAAACGAGCCGACTTTGGCTTCTCGCTTGCAAATACAAGATAGACAATTCCAGGGTAAAGGGGGATTGCAGCGCAGGATATAAAAAGTAAACAGAGATGATGGAAGCGACAAGGAAAATCTGATTAGCCTACCTCCGAAATTTTTGGTAGATTAAAGACGCGTTGACTCGCGTCAAATACTGGATCGAGATTGTAAAAACCCGATACGACCTGGAGGGGAGAGAGAGAGAAGTGACTAGGATGAGATAACTAGACGACAATGAAGGAAATCTTCTCAGGGTGCAGGGTGAAGATTGATGAGATGGTGTCGTGCAGTGTGCGAATTGCAGATCGAAAAATCTCAAATTCAATACTGTTTGGTGCGTTGAACTAAATCAGACCAAACGATTGATGAGACAATGGTAATTCGGTACCGTTGCGACGTAACGACGATGAGGTTCGCGATGATGCGCGATCGCGATAGGCGATGGGTTGCAAGGGTGGTCAAAGCGGTGGCAGTCGCGATAGTTACTCGATACTACCGCTTTGGGGGAGGATTGGAATGAATAAAAACTTTAAAAATATTAAAACAGCGAATCGACGAGCAGCTTGCACATGAGGGTAATAAGGCAAGACAATTTTTTAATGAGAGGGAAAAAAAGGTACCTCGGTACTTTTAGTCGCGTGGTGCGCGTGCGGCGGTGGTGGTGAGGTATGAAATCAATTTCTCAAGATGCGAGGCGGTGTCGGTGATCGGAATATTAGAGGGGGGGTTGGGGTTGGGCAGAAATGGAAAAATAGGAGGGAGGGTTGTAAAAAAGATCTCAAGAATCAGAGGTCTCTTTTTTTCTTTCGTCGCGAAAATTTCTGGTTTGGGGCCACTTTCCTATTTGTAGAACGCGCTTTCCCGGTCTTGAAATCACGGTTCGCCATCACTGGGGAATTACGACAAGGATTACCTAGGTACACTCGGGCCACACCTGCTGTCATCGTAACAGATAGAATCCGATGGCGAATCATGTTATCGAGATTGGGAAAGGTGGGGCGCTTTGAGACATGGATCAGGGTGCACACTCCCAAAATCGATCAGGTATACAACATTGTGTGCACATAGGCACTGTAAATGAATGAGGGAGAATGGTTACCTACCGCAGCTGAACTGATGGACGCACTGGCATCTAGATTTCGACTTTCTCAGGTTTTGCATCATATCCCTCCTTCCAAGGGACCGACCAAAAAAAGGGCTGAGATGCGATGCAATGTAATGCGACGGCCGTGCTAGAGAAGTTAATAGTTTTGTTGATAGAACGAGCAAAGAGGACCCGGTGCTCGAAGATTTTGACGAGAGAAATATTGTTTGACAAGCTAGACACGAAGAGCCAATCAGAGTTTGAGCGCAATGATGACTTCCCGACCACTACCCAATCGTGACGCGTAGTGCTTTGAGACCCTTGCTTGTTTGAAATGATGGAAGCCACCGATAGTCTCTTTCTCAATGATTGCCGTACCCCGGTGTGGCGCTACGGATAAGAGGTCCTTCATTGTTGACTCATTAAGAAGAGCATTCCGTTTTGGCCACCAGAACATCATCACATGATCCGAACGGGCTGATGTTAGAATGTCGTTTGCCAAAGATCCTCCTTGTCCGCGTCGAGATGATAGATGTATTCCGTACCGAAAGCGAGGAAATGTACCTAAATGCTTTAGAATTCCGAGAATATGTCATAGACTCCAGGTCAAATATTCACCCAGTCTAGGGGATTGCGCAATTGAAACTGTGTCGTTTCGAAGATGCACAAGTTGACCTGAGTAGAAAAAGTTGCGGTGGAGGAGAAATTCTACAGTTGAGCCCATTCAATCCGAAAGAGAGAATGATGGGGCCAATGGGTCGGGTACGTATTATTATTGAGACTTCAGTTGGTTGGCGAGCCAGCCAGCTGTCGAACCTGAGCTACCAACTGGCGGCAAAGACTTGCAAGCTTCCAACACAAGACTGGTCTTGGCTCAAAAGGTCATAGGTCTGTGCGCATTCGGCGTCGGAATTACCAGGTGCCTATCAGAAGCTAAATCAGCCTAGCCAATTGTTTATCGACAAGAAAAAAAAAAAAACTACTCGAGGTACCTCGTCGTCTGAATCAAGACTCGCGTGCAAAGTACAAGAAATCTCGGAACTCGTGCCTTCACCGTCGTCCTCACCATAACGTCGGAGGTGTATATTCGGATCTCAAACTAGTCGAGTTCTAATCGTCAATTGACCTAGCTACACAATTATTCCTCACATTTCTTAGAATCCAGGGCAAAATGTCAACCAAACGAAAACCGCCGAACAAGATCGTTCACCCAGTTGCTAAGCAGAGCGCAAAGATACCTTTGAAAACAGCCATCAACGAGTCTGAGACAGCTGTTTCTAACCCCGACATCTCAAAGGAAAGCGAAGCCCCAGCTGAGAAAATAATAGAAATTTCAAGCGACTCGACTAGCGAGTACGAGTTCACAGATGATGAGCAGGATGATGGCAAGCCTACAAGATTAGGCAGCGAGACTAGGACTGGGGTCGAGGCACCGCAAGGTGAAAACACTCCAAAGAAAAACCACTCACAACAGGAGGTCAACGGGGATGTCGACGTTGATATGGTGTCGCCTAACGTACCAATGGATGGTGAATCTGACCAGGAGCCCACTCAGCTCACGTTCGGCGAACTTGCGCGCGCCCACGACGCTATTGAAGTTCCCACAGCGACTTCTACGCAGTCCAATGCCCTCGCCACCCCGGGCCGGTCTCTGGCTCCTCCCAGTATCTCCTCTCTTGGGACCGTTCTATCTCAAGCTCTCCGCACCGACGATGCAGACCTTCTAGAATCTTGCCTTCACACCACCGATCTCAGCACAATCCGAAATACTATCCAAAGACTAGACTCCGCACTCGCGGGAACGCTGCTTACCAAGCTTGCGACTAGAATGCACAGGCGCCCAGGACGGGCCGGCAGCCTGATGACTTGGGTACAATGGACGCTAGTCGCACACGGAGGCGCATTGGCTACTCAACCCGGGCTGGCCAAGAAATTGAGCGAGCTGCATCGGGTATTGGAGGAACGATCAAGAGGTCTCAATTCTCTGTTAGCTCTAAAGGGCAAACTCGACTTATTAGAGGCGCAAATGGAATTGCGCCGAGCTACGCATCTCAACAGGGACCCCGACGAGGAAGACGATGAGGAAGGCGTCGTATATGTAGAAGGGGAAGAAAGCGACGCTGAACTGGTCAATGGAGCTATGGACGTGGATGGCGATGACGATGAGCTACCTGTCACGAACGGCGCCGTCGAGGATGACTCAGATGATGACGAAGAAGCAAGTGAAGATGAAGAGGACGAAGATGATTTAGAAGGTCAAGAAGAGTTAGACGAGAATGATGTGAATCATGAAGACGTTGAATCGGAAGAGGAGGACAGCGAAGCCGAGGTGGCCGAACCTCAACGACCGGTAAAACGGTCAAAGACAAGAAGAAGATGAGAGAGTGGTATAGAGGGACTCCAAACAGATGTTTCCGACCTAATTCAAACGATACCCGTTGGTCTCTGAATCGCATACTGCATCAGGTCTTCACACTCGCGTCGCATAGGTACTGTGATTAGCACTTAGGACCAATTCTAAGGGATTTATCAATATTATCCACCTTGCCAAGTGAATCCATGAATGATGTACATGTCTGTATTATTGTAGGCTCGTTGCCTACCTACATGTTATTTGTCAGTTCCTACACATACATGTAGGTCGATATCCATAATAAGTACATAGGTACTTCCAAAATTTGAGTCCAGATGGATGGATGTCGTTCAATGTTCTACTGCAGCTATAGGAGCGGGGATAACCCACTAAAGTCCAGCTGCTTGCAGGTGGCGTATGATTACCTAAGGTACCTAGGTAAGTAAGCTGTTGCGTAACCCAATCAGCAATTAAAACATGGATGGGACATTATCGATAGCTGGAAGCTTGTGCGTCTATCTAATCTTTTATGTGTGTTTGACACACTGACATATGTATTCATCGGAGCGCGTTCATCTCTCCAAATCCATTTTACCTCGCGTCGAAAATTTTATAGAAACTTGACGAAGTATTGGATCTACCCGTTTTTCTTAGATATCTCCTTTTGAATGAATTCTTTAATGCGTTCTTTAGCCCTTCGCACTCCCTCTTCCCTCCAATATCGAAAGCCACAATGGTAGAATGTCCGGCTTGTAGCAAGCAAGTCCAATCTGCAAAGATCAACGACCATCTCGATTCAGGATGCCAGACCTTTGTTATTGACCCTTCGGCGCCTCCGCCCTCCTCTTTTATGCCTTCTGCTACCCAAGGAAATGGCGGCATGTCATCATCGCAAAAACGGCCAGCTTCGAGCTTCTTTCATACCCCTTCCGCAAAACGCCAATCGACACCCATCAAAGTACATTCACCCTTAGCCAACAGCAATGCCACGGTGGCAAAGCTAAACGGAGGTTTGAAACGTTCTTTTGACGAAGGACCTGGAGAAGATTCGCCAATGCAGGATGCGGGCAGTAAGACTGAGGATATAGCACCTGTGGAAATCGGACCAGTAGTGAAGAGGACGAAGACGAATCGAGCAGCCCCCCTCGCAGAGCGCATGCGACCCCAGAACCTCGACGATATCTTCGGCCAAGATCTTGTTGGCCCGCACGGTGTCCTACGATCACTAATCGAATCCGACCGAGTACCGTCTATGATCTTATGGGGCGCATCCGGGACTGGTAAGACTACTATTGCGCGCTGTATCGCAAATATGGTGGGCGCTCGGTTTATCGAGATGAACGCAACAAGCTCCGGTGTAGCAGAATGCAAGAAGATATTCAACGACGCGGCAAACGAGCTAGCGTTGACTGGTCGCAAGTGTATGTTATTCCTAGACGAAATACATCGTTTCTCGAAGTCGCAGCAGGACGTATTCCTTAAGCCGGTCGAGGCTGGCACCATTACGCTTATCGGCGCAACAACCGAGAATCCAAGCTTCAAAGTCATCAACGCATTACTGTCCAGGTGTCGGGTCTTCACGTTGCAGAAATTAACGACTACTGACATCCAGCGCGTATTATCGCGAGCATTACATGCTGAACTCAACGCCAGTTCACTGCCACCCTCTCCTCTCCTCGACGAGGAGCTAATGACCTACCTCGCCAACTTTTCCGATGGCGATGCGCGAACAGCACTCAACCTGCTAGAATTAGCCATGTCTTTAGCGAACAGAGAGGATATGACGAAGGAGAAAATTAAGGAGTCTCTTACCAAGACCCTAGTCTACGATCGGGCAGGCGACCAACATTACGATACCATCTCGGCTTTCCATAAAGCAGTACGCGGCTCTGACCCGGACGCTGCGCTATACTATCTAGCTCGCATGCTCCAGTCGGGAGAAGATCCCCTATTCATCGCACGCCGCATGGTCGTAATCGCGTCTGAGGATGTCGGGTTAGCAGATAACTCGCTTCTCAACTTAGCAACATCGACGTATACTGCCACCCAACAAATCGGCATGCCCGAAGCCCGCATACCCCTAGCCCACTGCGCAGTGGCGCTCTCGCTCGCTCCAAAGAGCACTCGTGCCTACAGAGGCCTGAACAATGCTTTTGCCGCTCTGAAGGAACCAGGTGTGGCGGCATTGCCAGTGCCTATCCACTTACGGAACGCGCCGACCAGACTGATGAGAGAACTCGGCTACGGACGAGAGTATAAATATAACCCTAACTACAAAGACGGCAAGGTGAAGCAGGATTACCTCCCCGACGCACTTCTCGGACGTACCTTCTTAGAAGATCGAGATTTGGGTACTGAGATTGATCCAGACTTGGCCATGGAAGAAGCTTGATTAATAAAAAATATTGTGTAGATTGTGCTGAGGGACTCTAGGCTAAGTTTCATAAGGCCGGGCACCCTCGTTTTGCATTGCATGGCATAGCGTGTATAGGCGTTGATTGATAGGATACCAGGCACATATGCTAGGCAGGACAATGGCTTAATCCCAAGGGTAAGCTATTCCTCTTGTAATAATGTTTTCAGGTGATGTTGTAGCCAGGGTTTGAACACTTGCAAATATCACTTAGCTGAACGAAACTTTCTGACACCCATAGGGTGTACTCGCTTCCGAAAGGCTGCTAGCAAAAGTGAAGTATCACTCATGTATATTATTGAAAATCGACTAATAAGAAAGCAACCATGCGCACGCCTAACATAGTAACGCTCCATCATCCTCAATTACAAGACTATTAGAGTTTGGTGCTTCTAGTAAATTGTTCTAGATTCAACGCCTGCCTGTCCTCGTAGCGAACTCGCTTGCCAAGCTGATACTTACCCATCATTGGCCAGAATAACCTAAGACAGTCCAAATTCGGTAATTCCATATTATATCCTAGATGCAAGCTCCATCAGGACAAGCCCAAGATTCTTCGAAGTTCTCTCATCATCTTCGGAGTGAGACTTGCATAATCCGATACGAGTCGATTTGGTTGGTAGGAGCCGAGAAAGGGAAGTCCAAGTCCGGGTCAACCTCCCCTTTATCATCGCAAACCTCCAGTTGACTAGTGATTGAATCTTCTTCTCACAAGAAAATCCTTTTCATGTATCCTTGGCGTGGCTTTATCTACTTCAAGTTTACTAGGGTTTCAAAATCAGCGCTTAAGCCTCAGCTAGTCCGTGTAAGGAGGGACATCAACAAAGGGGTTCACCCTAGAGGCTTGATACAAAGAGCTACTCAATCAAAGAGAGAATCCAGATACTCCTAGATTGGTCCTGCTCTAACAATGGTCCACTTTTGCTCTACTCAGGTCTCCGAGGACAAACCCGGCCTATCATTCCACATAGCACAATCGTTACCTAGGTATACTCTATGAAGTAGTCTACTTCTATAATCGATACGTACCTGGGTATAGCCAGCTTCCTACTTCCCTATGAGGTTATTTTTTTCATATTACGGCCCTGGAACCGGGATATCCTTGGTGTCCCCATAAACCCTCTAACCTGGGCATCTCTTTCGGACACCTTGGGGACATCATAAATCATAAAATATGCACCATATTCTCCTTTACCACCATACTGTGAGTCATCCTGAATTACCCTGTCAACCTCCTTGAATCCAAGCCGTTCATAGACACCTCGGCCAGCCTTGTACGACATCACGAATATGGGGAGACCGATCTTTTCGGCCTGTCTAATTACGGCCTCCACAAGTGCAGTAGCGATACCTTTGCCTTTATTCTCAGGATGAACGGCCAAATATTCAAGTTCTAGGTGTCCATTAGCGAATATCAGCCCGACCGGGGTAGCATCTGCTTACTGATATAAGGTCTTTCGGCTAGTATGCGGTCCATCACCGCATCATTCTTGTCATCAATATGTTCCATTTCTTCCCTCCCTTTCCACCGCGCCGACTGGGCTAGCTCCTCAAACTGCTTTTTCTCATCATCACTGACGTCGGGTACTTGCGCCTCAGGCCACACCGGCTTGCCATCTCTCGCAGTAGAGTAACCAGACGGAAGAATCCAGCGAATGTATCCAACAAGGGCGCCGGATGTAGGATCTACGGCTATTTGGTGCCGCGCTGTCTCGCGATCACTTAGCAGGAGGCGCGGATAACGTTTGGCTCCTTGTTTAATTAGGAATTCGCGCGTGATTTCCTTTGGCCAAAGTAGAACCCATGTTGGATCTTCCCAGAATGCGCTCATGTTGTTACGCGCCAGAGCCGCGGCGTCAGCGACGGTGCAGCCTTCAATTCTCCAGGTCGTCATTGTTGCTGACTAATATTTTAATCAAGCTGAGGTGCCTCAGAGCGAGGACGCAAAAATGGCGGTTTTAGGCTTCAAATAGTCACTTATAGATGTGAGATACTTCGAGTCATGCCCTCAGATTGGGTTTGTTAGAAATCGCAGAGTTTGTTAAGTAATATCCTTTGAATTCCGCGGGCATGTGGAATTTATGAAGTTGTTTGTTGGTTTTACTCATCACAAATCTTGCAGGTATTAGGTGATCTGTATAACGTAACATCACCCCCCCTACAATTTTACTCTAAGGGATTATCACGTTGCCTCATGTGACCTAGGAACCCCAGGGTTTCAAGATCTACATCACACTTAACTCTAGATAGGTTTGTACCAAGGTTACCTAGCTGCGAGGTAAGTGCCTACCTTAGTTATAAAAGAGTCATGTTCAAACGAGCGTTCTTAACAGACATCCCGGCTTGTACGACACTTTCTCCATCTGACTACTCCGTCCGTTATTCGTCCAACATCTCTAAGTTTGAATATTTGGCCGAGCTACATGTAACACACCGACTTATAGATGTTGGCTAAGTATACATTGTTGCAAGAGACATTTCAGTGGCCTCCAATCCCCTCTCACCTCCATATCCTGCACAATGTTTTGCACATAAGCGTACCACCTACTCTGCTTGAGTAGCATCGTAGGTTGCATACTTTTCCTTGGACGGTTCCCGCTTTCCCGCCTGAGTAGCGTCGTACGTCGCGTACTTTTCCTTCGAAGGCTCTCGGGTTTCCACTTGAGTAGCATCATAGGTAGCATACTTCTCCTTTGACCGTTTGTCTACCTCCTGAGTGGCATCATAAGTTGCGTATTTCTCCTTGGAGCGTCTGTCAACTCCCTGAGTAGCGTCGTAGGTTGCGTATTTTTCCTTGGACGGCTCTCGCTTCTCCGCCTGGGTAGCATCATAGGTGGCATATTTCTCCTTGGAACGCCGGTCTACGCCCTGGGTAGCGTCGTAGGTTGCATATTTCTCTTTCGAACGCTTCTCCTCCTGGGTGACGTCGTATGTTGCGTACTTCTCCTTGGAACGCTTTTCAGCTTGGGTAGCGTCGTACGTCGCATATTTCTCCTTAGAGGGCTGTCGCTTGTCTAGCCCCTGAGTGGCGTCGTAAGTGGCATACTTTTCCTTGGAAGGCTCACGACTGTGTATTGTGTTAATTATCCCCTTATTGAGTTGAATACAGCGTGGAGGCCTTAGACTTACGCGGTGATAGAGTTGTCCTGAACTGGAAGCGCCAGTGTAGTGGAAGCGAGTGCTCCAAGGACAGCAATAGAAGCCTTGATGAAATGCATCTTATGTGAAAATATCTCGTACGATGGAGAAAGACGTTGAGGAGTGATTTTGTGTTTCTTGCTGGAAGAATGATGCGGTTAAAATGTGGCAAGTATACGCCTTCTTAAGCTTTTTTCATTGAGGTGCTAAGTATCACGAAGTTGATTATATGTTTGATACACTTCGTCCGTGATCTAATTTCCTTACTCGGCATTGGGATTTACATAACACGAAATCCAGGGAGCCGAATTCGCAATTGAGAGGTATTCTCCACGGCTGGTTAGATTGGTTCATGATTCAGGCCATTCATGCAGACTGTGCAGATATTACATTTGCTAATGGTCACGAGCACGAATAGAACCTTGATATCCTTGCCTAAGCGCTCAATGGCTATTACATGATAGGAATATGGTATTTCGGTAATTTCAACTTACAACCGAGTTTATACCAATGACACATGCAGTCATGGATGGATCGAAACCTGTACTTTGAAGGTAGGATGAGGTTTGATTCCCCTGGAGTGGGAATTATACAGTGGAACCGCATAGTTAGCCGCATGGTAAAAGGACCAAGCTATCTGTCGATGTTCACAGGATTCTACCGGGGCGATCTAGCTGCTTGCTATTCGGTCCGCTGAATACATGACCTCATTTCATTATCACGCAATAATAGTGCTTATAGATTTGATTTTTCCCTTGGGGATTGTCTTGGACACGTATCGAAGCTATGCAATGTCATAGATTCGGTGCTATAGGGTGGCACAGCAGATAGTATACAGATCCGACAGGCGTCGTATATGCGAATGAAAACTTCTTGTTTAGGTAAGTTGCATAGAGCATTATCCGCAATGCTGTGTGACACATGATCAATGCCTCCGGTGATCTTGTACGCGTGAAGCTTGAAAGTTTACGTATCATGCATGTTCAGAATCGCACCAGTTACAACTGATCCTTAATGGCATATACATAGGTAGGAGGTACTTGCTGAAACAGACTTTGTGCCACTCAAGTATACAAGTAGGCGAATATCTGTCCCACAACATGCTCACTATCTGACATAAAGACTCTGATAAGTTTAGACTGTTATATGGGACTGTATAATATGAATTCTTTCAGCATTGTACCGATGATTCACCATTTGACGAGTACCTAGGTACCTAAGCTAAAAAATATTAAACAAGGAGATCTATAGCATAAAGCTCAAGTTACAGAGTATATACCTAATCTTTCCCCTTAAACATCACCATCACCCGTGTTAGCCTTGTAATGTTCCATGGAAGATATAAACCCCGTAGACATACAATTCGACGTATATAGCAACCCATTACGTTATACTGAAAGGGTTAGTATAATGCATTAGTTCGTTCGAGCCTTGTTCGAGTCCCCGCTCCCCCGCCGCATCCCGCATACCCGTTGTCGAACGTATCCTGCGTAGATCAGCGAATCAAGCTTCTAGTGCCGGCATTTCCTAGCTTATTTCTGCCCACCCCGGACCTCTATCCCGTTCGGAGTTTGCGGTTGACTCCACAAATTTTTAAATCTAAAATCTTACTGCCTTGTATGTATCAGCAGCAATGCCATCTCATCAACTTTACTTCAGTACAGACGATCAGGCTCGCAGGACTAGACCTTTAGAGCTAGTCCTTCGTGCATAGGAAGGATTCATGAACCAAGCATGTGAGGTTATACAATAAGTTACCTAGATGACGTGATTTTCGCTATGTTTGTAAGAGAAGACGGAGACCGCAGTGTTTTCGGCTTCATAGGACCCTGAAGCTAGATCTCGTGTCACCTGCACCTTCTGAGGAAAAATGGCTCCATGGCTCTTGAAGACCACAGACTCGGCTTTCGGGAAAGCCAGAGCTTAAGACTTTAGATCTAGCCTGTTTTCTTGTCTTTCTCTAAGCCCCTTTGTCTCTGCCTTCCAAGACAGACTTTTA
This sequence comes from Hypoxylon sp. EC38, assembly GCA_002120335.1. Classification (NCBI taxonomy): domain Eukaryota; kingdom Fungi; phylum Ascomycota; class Sordariomycetes; order Xylariales; family Hypoxylaceae; genus Hypoxylon; species Hypoxylon sp. EC38. The sequence continues at coordinate 58,131 of KZ111242.1, forward strand.
TGTCTTAAAAACTTTTTAACTTTAGACTCTATTATTCCAAACATGGGTTTTCAGTCGAAGGGAAAGGCATATGACCCATTGGTCTCAGAGGAGACCAGGGACTCTCAAAGCTCGGATGGTCTTGAGAGTCAAGAAGAGAAAGCTGGTTTTCTAGGACATCACTTCAAAAGACGACCTTCTCGTATTTCTTCTTGGGCGAGAGCAGCAGGCAAGAGTCTGGCGCTCATTAACACAGTTCTTCTGATAGCTATCATCATTGTGCTCTCAGTTTCACACAATGAAAAACCTGACCAATGCTCTGAAGTGGAGTGTGCTCGCATGACTTCACACTACTGTAAGTCCATGAAAGGAGCCCCGAGGGCATCAAAGACTAATAGAAATAGCTCCGCTCCTGGAAGATGACGCCGATGTTATCGAGTACGAGACTCGTAGGTTCCGAGGTGCTCTTGAACATCAGAGTATCTACAAGGGCACACCGAACAAGGCGCTTGACGAAGCATGGACAGTCCTCACGCACAGTAAGCCGTCATCACGCGTCCGCTTCACGTAGGTCAACCAAACTTACGCAACTCATAGTGAACAATTCCGGCGTGCCTGCTGAGGTGATAGACCGAATTGGCAAGAGCCGTATTGCTGTCAAGTATCCCGAGTCACAGGGAGGGCAATACGATATTGGCATCGAGGTCTTCCATCACATGCATTGTCTAAACATCATCCGCCAATACACATACAAGGAATACTACCTTTATGGCGAACTGGAGAATAGACCCAAGAGCTTCACCGACCCTGAGCACATCATCCGCGCCCATATCGATCACTGCATCGAGATGTTGCGTGAGGTTTTGCTCTGCCAGGGCGACGTTGGTATCATCACCTATAACTGGGTGAAACCGTGGGGCATTTATCCCGACTTCAGTACAGAGCACAAGTGCCGCAAGCTCGACAAGATTGTTGCGTGGGCTGATAAGCATGCGCTACCGGATGAGGACCCCGAGCCCGATGAGGATACAGTCTATCTTCCAGGACCGCCCCAGTAATGGATTAGTCCAGAATATAACGGAGAGGATTGGTCATTTGTAAATCCAGGGGTTTGACAGGGTATCTTCGGATGAGGGTTAGGTAGTGTAAGGTGATAATCAACCAAGTTAGGCCTGCCTAGGTATAAAGTCTCCACTTGAATGATCAGAGTTAGAACCGCAAAAAGCACCTCAAAATCCAATATCGTTGGTCAAAACATATAGAGGAGAACAAATGTATCATACAAGTTCAAAGATATTGCACGCCGCCGTCTACGTTCGTTCTCCTCCAATGCGGTAATAGTGTGACCCTAAATGTACTGTTGCGGCTTATGGCACTAAAGTTAAACCGATGTAACCTTGGACGTGTTGTTTAGATCTGAATGCATACCATTACGGCAAGAAAGCTTTTTTGAACTTCTAAAGAGCCTTATTACTGACGACTAGTGTCAGGAGATGTGGAGTTTCAATATGATTGCGGGTCGTCAGCACTATGCAATCACATACATCGTCAGCTGTTAAGTCTATTATCATACGTCGTATATGCAAGTCTTAGGCTAAAGGGATATACAAAAGGTCCTCGTGCGGGTCAATAAATTACCTAATGACGATGTTATACTATAAGACTGAGAGGTCTATACTGCGTGAGTCTGCATCAATTTGTAAGGCGTCAGAAAACGCCATAGCGGGGACCAGGCATTTTCAGGTTAGCAGATCCACAACATGCAATCCTGATCTTCCACCCGAATGCCGACGTCTTGTAGGATTCTGACTTTGCTTTCGGCCAGGCGTGGTGATGCCGATACTGTGCCTCACAGCTACTTGCATAAGACTATACCCACGTGCGTTGTTGATCCTAGCTCTTAACCATAGTTACTACGTTCAGAAACTAAAGCTATTAGTCAACCTCGTCACATAAAGTCTACATTTACATGGAACGATTAAGCCGAGTTATACAACGTATGCTTCTGTGCCTCGCATCTACTTACGAACCCGGCTTTAGCTCTGAGTATGACCTCTATTATCTCAGAGAAGCGGTGATAGAATTGGATTAACCGACATGTCATATCTACTCTTCGCACTACAGCCGTCTTTCTCGGAATTCCGAACTAAATAGTGCGACACACACTGATGACGATGTGTGAGTGTACACATGTGAATTAGTAAAGCCATATTTCGTAACATAGGTTAGGTACCTAGGTAAGGTAACCATGGCTCCATCCTGCATTAACTCTTCTGCGGAATATCATCTCGATCTCAGCAAGTACAACGAAGGATTACCCCTCTCTTCGTGGATATAGGAGGAAGTGGGCTGATGGTTATGTCCGACTCTCATCGGGGGCTCGACAGACCGAATTCTCATTCTTCATACACCCAACGTGAGAGCTCGTCATGATTTTCCTTCTCTGCCTACCTTAGCATCTTTGATTCACACATGAGGTCAGTCCACTCGGTAGCGACGAACGTCTTGCCGCTTCCCAGATGGCGAGTACAAGCAAGAGACTGAACGCCATTCCTGAGAGGACGCGAGACATGCCATCAACTCACATCAAAGAACAATATGAGAGCCTGTTGAGCGAAACCGACACGCAATCGCTGAATCATGATGATCTCCACGCCTACTCAAGACGACACATACCTTGGCGTTCACCATTCTTTTATATTCCTACAATTCTATCCTTCTTTCTCGGGGTGGCACTCGTCGCTGTGTGCTCGTCTAACGCGGCCCGACTAGACTCTGTCCTTAGTCAAATAGAGGAGAAAGTATCGGGTCTCAAGGCCATCTCGGAATCAATCCCTCAAACACACGAGAGTCATCCCATAGAGGGAATCCCCGAAACTCACGTGAAGACATCAAAACCGACAGGCGAGGAGTTCGGTTCCTGCGGCAACTCTCCAGGAGAAGCTCAAGCGCTCGGGTGTGTCTTCGATCCCATGTCATGGGCGTGGCAGAGACCTGAGTGTTACAACGTCGAGCTGATAAACGATTTCTTGAATAAAACCGACTGGCACTTCTACCCTAATAACGCGACTCGGCCCGAGGAAGAACTGCCCAGAGAAGTCTGGGTACGCGGAGGCTATAACGGAGCGTGGGGCGCATGTATGTAGCATTGAGACTTCCTTTCTACCCCTTTTTGGCTGATCTTCGTATATAAATCACCAGTGCTGACTCTTGTTGTAGGGTCGTGGCATATGTACCACTGCTCATATTCCTGGAGAAAATTCGACGCGGCTTTCCACAAGAAGAAGCCCCTGGACGACGATATCCTCGATACCCTTCACACTAAGCATTGCTCTGTGGATATTATCTTGCGAGACACAGATCCAGAGCTACACGCGCCGTGCCTCGAGGATCCTCACAGTTGTGAAATTACGCAGATGTGGATGAAATTTAATAAATGTGGCTACTACTGACGATGTGTCTATTACCTAAGCGGTCCGGTTATTTGAGATTCAGATTGGATTAGGTAATCCACCCATTAAGATCTAGTTCGCTTAAGTTCATATATATGGTTACCAGAAAGACAATAACGGCTAAGATGATATGCTTCAAAAGGAAAGTGACTAATCATATCTTAGTCAGATATGTAACAGGAGCTCTCGATCCATCGCGGGATCTAAACCCAGTTACTCAGCGCCATCCATTGACGAGTCCCAATTAGCAAAAGACGTAGAAGCCGTCCTATCGGGCGCATAGCATTACTTGATTCCACATCATGCATGACGCCCTTCCGTGAGGGAATTCTGAGAATGCTTTCTCCGCGTCTTTTGAGGCAACATACGTACCTACTGAATGATTAATAAAGTCGTGCTTGGTAATAGTATGCAAAATCGTCAATCTAAGATGAGATCTAGATCTAGATCTCGCGTCCTGGCACACGCACCCCGAAGTTCCTATAAAAAGCCGTGGCCAAGCAGCCAAGACTAGGAGTTTTCAATCATCGTAATGAGCAGTATCTGTTAACATTCAAATCAAGTCACTAAAGCCTATTTTCCGCAGCCATACATCCTCGGCCAACGAGGCTCCAAAGCAAAGCAGACACACCTTAGCCAAACCCAATCTAAAAGCATATAATCAATAGCCCACCATGTCAGAAAAAATGAACGCAATAGTCATATCCTCCTTCGGCGGCCCCGAAGTCCTAACCTACCAAAGCGTCGCCAAGCCCGTTCCCGTCCCAGGCGAAGCCCTGATCCGCGTCCGTGCCTTCGGTGTCAATCACGCCGAAATGCACATGCGGAAAGGGGAGTGGGACGAGTGGAACCCCATCACGGGCCTAGAGTGCGTCGGTACCGTTGAGGCCTGTCCCGGCGGCGAACTTCCTGTCGGTGCCAAGGCAGCCGGGGTAATGGGGGGTTTAGGCAGGAATCGGCCAGGCGGCTACGGCGAGTTCGTCACCGTGCCTGTCACAAATGTCATTCAAATCGAGAACACCAGTCTGCCCTGGGAGGAACTTGCTGCGCTTCCCGAGGTGTACTGCACCGCTTGGTCGTGCTTGTTCACCATCTTGGACTTGCAGCCCGGGGAGACACTGTTGATTCGCGGCGCGACGAGCACGATTGGACAAGCAGCACTGAACTTAGCCGTCGATTCTGGAGCTATTGTTACAGCGACCACGCGGCGGGAAGAACGGTTCGGATGGCTTCGAGGGTTGGGTGCTGCGGATGCTATCCTCGAAGAGTCGGATCTAGACCGACGACTCTTAGAACAGGGGCGGCAGCGGTTTGACAAGACACTGAACCTTGTCGGGAACCGTGTACTACTAGAGTCCATTCGCATCACGCGTGTAGGTGGACGAATGCTGCAGGCAGGTTGGTTAGGCGGTTTGGCACCAGTGGAGGACTTCAACCCCATGGTTCAGATGGAGTCTGGTGTGCATTTCAGCTTGTTCCACAGCAAGGTGCTAGGCACACCCGACTTCCCCTTATCGGCGATACCGCTGCAAGATATCGTGCGAAAGATTGAGAACGGTGCTTGGGATGCTAGACCCGCGAAAGTGTTTGTGTATAGGGACATTCATAGTGCGCATAGGATGCTGGATTCACATGACGCCGGAGGGAAAATAGTCGTTAAGCATTAAATCTCAAATTGACTAACTAGTTGGATTAAGTATACTGGTCTCGTAATTTAGTAGTCCTAGGTCATAAAGCATATGTAAAGATGCACATCACTCGTGGATTGCTTATATGTAAAACATGTGGGATGTTTCGTTACTTCATACATAAGTAAGAGTTGAGTCTGTATCATTTATTAGGTACCTAGGTACCTAAGGTGAGATTGGGTATGAGAATGGCGCCGGCGGGGCAACAAGGTTCACCGACCCCTACAAGCCCTACCTAACTAAATCATTGCACTAAAAGGCTTACTCCCGTCGCCCATTAAAATGGCATATGGGTTAGTTGGAGGGGAGTCGAGCGATTTGTGGCAGTCTACTGGCTGATGTGGGGTTTCCAGGTAGATATAGGTACCTGCTAGCTCGCCTGGAGTTCAAACAACGATTGTCTACCGGGTACATGTAGGTATAATACAAATTGGGAATGCTTCAAAAAAAAACAAAACGACACCTGGTTCTATACCCTTCTATACCTCTTTTGCCTCCTGTTATCCATGTCGTATCCGGTGCTGTGGTCTCTACCAGTCCGCTTCTTCCCATTCCCGTAGCTCAAATTACCGAATCTTCCTTGTGAAGCCCGAGACCAGCCGACGCGCCGAAGTCTACTGCAGTCGAACCCGTCGTATTCAAAATGTTGGATGGCGAGATCCCACTCCTCAGTCTTCGTCTGTCGTAACTTACCGCCATATCTAGCATATAATTCACATAGTCGGTAAATATGCTCGGCTTCGCAATCAAAATGCGAGTCGTTAGCAATTGCGTAATCCATGGGCGACATACCGAAGGCATCTGGGGTGTTGGGATTCGCGCCGCGCTCCAGAAGAATCTCCGCTAAATCTAGGGGAGCATCGTGAAGAATGGGACCAGAGATCAGTTCGCAACGCTTTGCGTACTTGGCGAGATAGCACGCCGCATTAGAGTAAAAGGGTATATGATTTTGAGCACCGTCCTTCCAAATCCGAGACACGATCTTCTCCAGACCTGCAAGGTCCCGTTCAATGTCGAAGCCTTTTTCCATAAATGATTCTATCGTTTTCTGTGCATCATCGTATCCTAGTTCGTAATGGATTCCATAAATAATGGTTTGCAATAGCATCTCTGAGCAGTTCTTAATAACATTTCTATCGTCTCGATAGGCATCCTCTAGATATAGCTGTAATCCGGCAAACACAGCCAACGTGAGTGGTGAGGTGATGAACGGGGACTCTCGACGATTAGTTTTGCTTGAGCTCGAAGACTTCCAATTAAAGTACTGAGTAGGGAAACTTAAGAAAAACTCATATTGGCTTGAGCCGGTGGTTATCTCCGATTTACGAGCGTGGAACGAAAACGAAGATTCGAAAGCCCTGTTTCTCTTCAAGAACATATACTACGGCATAGGAAGTTAGTATTATTTCCTCTTTGAGATGATTCAGTGTTTCAGCTCATGTTAGGCACGAAGGCTCCTCTGGGCGAAGAAAAGGGCTCTCGGAACATGCTGGAAGGGAATGTAGTTGGTCCAGGATTCTACTCGCCTTTGCAAGAAAAGTGTGGCCATTTTCCTTTATCATTTGACCCCGTTCCTTACCTAACACCACTTGTCGAAACTGCGGATCTTCAATAAAGTCTCTGACTGTTTGATGCATTAACTGAACGAACTCGCGTTTGGTTTCAACGAGACCGCCGGAGATCTCTCTTATGAAACTTTCAGCCTTCTCGGGTTCCAGATCCGGATAATCTATCTGGGAAGCTACCGGCCAACGCCTGACCAATGAGTGCTTAATGACACCCATCAACTCAAGAGCAGTAAGCCTATTGTCGGTGCGGGCAAGGCACTCGAGCGCAACGTATGTGTCCCAGCGGCACGATTCAGATATTCTCTTGATTATTGTGGCGTAATAGTCGTCAAGTTGGTCTGGAATGGAGTCGAGTTTACTGCGCAACTCCTTTTCGACCTTCTCGCGATGGCTCCCCGTGGCTGTGATTGCGAAAAGATCGCGAAGAACCAACTTCACCCAAAGAAATACACCGCTAGCACGGGAGACCACCTCTTCTACTAAGGGTAGTAGGTATTGAGATAACTGTGCTTTCTGGAATATTGACGTAATACAGAAACTTCGAATATCGTTTTCCGTATGCTCATGAATCTTCAAACCTTCGCAAGATGAGAACTCTTCTCGGAATACGTTCCATGGTCGACTCGAGAATAATATCCTAATTTCCGTGCGTGGGAAATATGCTTCTTTGGTAAGGTCTTTGAGGAAACCCGAAATGAATTCTGGTCGACCATCATACTCATCTAATGCGTCGATCAATAAACACAGGTCGAGATCAAAGAGCGACTGACCACAAAGCCGGTGAAGAATATCTTCCAATCTAGCCCGAGACCATTCTTGTGTTTGAACCTCGATCCTTACCTCATTTCGAGCTTTATGACGTAAAGACAAAGTCTTAATGTTTTTCTCGATGGTTTCTTTGGATATTCTTACCGTTCTCCCGTATATCATGCCGCTAAATGTAAGATGGCTGCCATGGTCGTCTGATAGGTTCTCGAACCCAACGCGATTAAGCATCTCACGAACTTGGTATTCTATGTCCATACTCGACTTCCATTCCCAAACAGCCTTCTTAAAATCGGAATCCATGCCGCCTTTTGGAAAATGTTCTTTCCAAATACCCTTAATCAACTGAGCGAGTTCATCGTTTTCCCACCCCATTATGAAGTCTCTGTACCTAAGAAGTTCTTTCTCAAGAGAAGGGTACTGGGTAGGATACCATGAGGAGATCTTCCGGAATGCTCTCCGTACTGATGACTTGGTCTCCTGACTCTGAACAACTGCAGAAATCTCCTCGTCCAGTTTTTTGTCTTCTGTAAGTTGGCAGCCTTTACAAAAATGATAGAGATCTGACTGCAAGCTCTCAAGATTCTCTTTCTTGGTGCGCTCCAAATACTGTTCCTCCAGCGCAGAGCAGATGATAGAAAAGAGTGAGGGCTCGGCTTTCAATATTTGAAGTATTATACTTCGGAGAAGGCCTTCAAACGATTTTTGGACGACGTTACCTCGATAGTGAAAGAAAAAGTTGGCAGTAATCTGACGAGTGGACGACATCGGGTGCCAGTGATGCAATAACTCCGACGTTCTCGAGTCATTAAGGAGAAACTTCATCAACGTCGACTTTCCCGACCCTGGCTTGCCACTGATCCAGAATATCCCTCGGCCTCGCTGTAGCCATTGTGATAGGCTGATAGAAGACTTGTCATAGATCCAATCGAACGTATGTGCTGACCGGGACTCAATCTGATTGAGCCGGTCGTCTAGCCCATCAACTTTGAGGCTCTCCAGTATGGCTATAGGCGATGGTTCAGTATCGCGCACCATATTCTACCCGCGGACTGGAAACATACCGTCTATATCCCAAAATAAGGGGTCTTGTATCTTGCTGCGCGATGGCGCGGTTGAATTAGGGCCGTCCCTTATGGAGTTCCTCGAGCCAGATATGCCAGTATCCTGATATTGGAAGAGCATAGAATCTTGCCCATATGGGTTTTGTGTAACGATTTCCTTAATGCCACACATATCTCTTAACTTACTCGCAACAACACGGATTCTATGATCGCCTTCAGTAAACTTAACCATATCAGAATGATTCTCATCAATTTGCATTGTGTTATGGGGGTCCGTATGGCAGAATCCAGATGTGGCAGACTCTTTAGTTACTAGAACAGTATTGTCTCCCTCTCTGCTGTACGTATTACCAACGGCCTATCGTGACTACATTAATAAATGAACTATCGTAGAGAGATTGAACTGACTTACCACAACAGACCGCGTAGTTTTAGTCTCGTACCCCCAGTACACTTTGATGTTACGTAAATAGGAAATGCCAGCGAACTGTTGTTCGAGGCTAAGAAGATAGTCTGATCTTGCTGATATGTCCTTAACAAGGGTTTCCACGTTCGGTTGGTTCCCAAGCATCTTGAAGATATCGGAGATATTCATTCCTTGACTTGGTACTCCGAAGAAAATGATACCTTTTATGATACTTGCGATGTAGGTCTCTTTCTGCCCACTTCCCGCAAGCATCACTAGGGCTTGTTTGACGATCACTCCGCCTAAGCTGTGAGCAAGAAAAAGAAGAGGTTTCGCACTGGGGGAAGTCCACCCATGTGCTTTCAGAACGCCTATGAGCGAGTTTCCCAGGTCCGGAACCGTCTGGAATGAGCTGCTTGGGCTCAGAGTGGTGTCATATCCATATAGAACGAACCTGATAGATGGAAGAAAATGCGAAAGCTCGTCTCGAACCCACATAAACGATTTGGATTGGCCATGAGGTTGCCAAGACCCAAATGGGTGGCTCCCAAGACCTGAGAGGACAATGCAACTATGAAATAATCAGCTTAACATAGTGCGACATGTAAGTAAATTGTAAGGCTAACTCGTATTTATGTTCTGCGGCGTTAACCTCATTCAATAAAGTGAGGCCTCGGAAATGGTAATCGAGAATAAGAGGTTTGGAGAGCCCTGGCACGGAGAAGGCCCATTCGCCAGGTCCGGAATCGAAGCGGCTCGCAGCTCGAGTTTCATGAAGTGTCAGGGTCGCCGTTTTCGTCGGCGGCCGCGCCCAAGGGTCAACATCGTTAGCTAGTGATGAGATGCGGACCTGATGAGGAGCGAGGTCGTCGACACATGTCGCCAAGAGCTCAGCTGCCGATTGCCTGTCTACATGCATAGGCAGGTTACGAAGCCGATACACCTTTTGCTTGCCCCGCGAAGCCATCGCTAATATCAGTGGCCCTCATTGACTATTGTGTTAAAATTGTGTTCCATGATGCCATTTTATCGGGCTGGAGAGTCCTAGAACTGGGCAGCAAGCATATATGTATTAACTGCGCCTCACTTTTCCATGTTGTGTAGGTACTTAGGTACGTGAAGAGGCTTAGCAGGAGCTGAATAGGGTCAGCCACCTATATTTGATTGGGTATAAGTGCAGAGTGCCCATTCCATTCGCTGTTGATGTCGTATCGTATGAATCCCGCCTATCAATCCTTCTGTAGGTACCTAGGTAGCTACCGTCAGCCCTACCACTATAGGTATAAGTTCCCATGCTTCTTGCTGATCGCATGTAACTATCTCATGCTTGGCTGCCGGTATCTCTCAGCAGAACTTATTGGGTGTTAACTTCTTGCATCTGGGATAATTCAATCTCTAATAACGTAAGTTAGTCATTCAATCAATCTAACTGACAGACTGACGTACGTATTAACAGTTGAATAGACAGTGGTGTGTATTTGTTGTAAGTAGTATTAGGTAAGATATTGAAGCAGAGGTATTATGTAATAAAAGCCACTCGCAAAGCTCGCGTTTTAATAGATACCCAGTTAAAATATTATAGAGGGCTATGCGCCATGAGTTCTATAATTACAGCGCTTAATGGCGCTATGATGCCTTCCAATTTGAAAAATACAGTATATCGTATGGTCTCCATAGCTGCATACTGCTGACCGTCAGCCTAATACAAATTGGAAATTGTTGCATAACACTGCAGAATCAAGATTGAGAGAATAGTTGTTATATTGAAAATTTTTGTTGTCTGGGACAGACAATAGATACAAACGAATACGATTCTACAAACGCACTCTCTGGTGGTGTCACTCACGTGACTATCTGACAGAAATACATATTAGCCGTAGTGCTTCTCCATCAAGGCTAGACCCCCTTGCGGGATCTTCTTCACTGAATCATTAACATCAATGGTGATAATTTGATCATCGCCAGGGACAAGATCGAGGTAGTTGTCACTAAATAGACATGCGTCAAGGAGGTTGTCATTATCCGTGGCAACACTTAACTCCACGGCCTTGGCCACACCGCCGGTCGCACCCACCACCCACGATCGACCATCGTCTAGAGGCTTTATAAACACTTTGGCGCTGCTGAAATCGTGGCGTCGCAATGGTTGTGGAAATTCGGTGTAACGCGCAAGCACGCGCTGCGAGCCACGTCGCTCACGCAGCCGGAGGTGCACTACTAGGCTTGAGGCGGCATCGCTATCCCGATACGAATCCGGGAAGTCGACTCTTCCCAACTCCGTCGAACGGTTGGGCAAAAGGGTTACGGCTCTGATTTCTTTGTGAACGCACAAACCTCCAGATATCGTTACGAACCCGATCTCGAGATCTACGTCAACTGGGTCGAGAGCTAGATTGGAAGCCCATAGCTCGGCGTAGGCGGTTCGCTTGATATCGACGCGAGTGAACTCGTTGGCCTTTTTCTCCGCCACGCGTCGTGTTGCGCCTACAAGAATAGGAGCATAGTTGCGTCGGCTAACGTAGTACGCCAGCTTCGGCCGCATGGCGCTGTCGAGAAGTGACCAGCTCACTGCTGGATAGCAGTCGTTGAGTTGCCAGATGAGGCAGCCGGCGCATTCCTCCTTACCGGGGCCACGCCAGAGCCGCCGGAATGCCCGTGAGCCGTAGTCTGCCGACTCGGCCTGGATGATCTGCGTCGCCCAGCTGTAGGCCTCGATGTCATTGCCGTGGCGTAGGTTGTCGACTAGGTACATGGAAATGGTGCGTTGGTCTTCGGGCGCCATATGCCACATGTCCATTGTGTCCGACTGCGGATGCCGCTCGTCTGGATCATCAATGAGCGCGTTGATTGTGCGTAAGCAAGGAAATGATTTCATCCCGAACTCGCTAACAAACCGGCCCGTAAGCTTCTCGTAGTCTTGATACGGGTACCGTGGCTGATCTGCCATCCACACGCGCCACGAATGAATGTCACCCACGGTAGGATCATTGGAGTATAGTCCTCCATAAGGACTGGAGAGATGGTAGGGAGTCCGAGGTGTTAGTGTCTCCGTCACCTGCTTGAGTACGACCTCATAGTAATATCGCCCCGGAAAGTTACTTTTAATCCAGTGTTCCGGATTATCATCATTCGGGTAGTGTTCGAGATGGTGTAACTCAGCGAACATGTAGTCCTCGTTGTTACCACACCATAAAACAATGCAAGGGTGATGTCGGAGTCGGCGTACATTGTACTCGGCCTCAGCCTCTATGGATCGTACCAAGTAGTCATGGTAAGGATAGGCCCCACATCCCATCATGAAATCCTGCCAGATCAGTATACCGAGCTCGTCGCATGTGTCGTAGAACCGGTCATCCTCATAGATACCTCCGCCCCACACCCGAATCATATTCTGATTACCTCTTGCGGCCCACGTTAGCCAGTCACGATACCGTTGTAATGTTATACGCGGGAGGAAGACATCGGGAGGGATCCAGTTGGTACCTTGGGAATATATCGGGATATTGTTCACACGGAAGAAGAAGGTAAGGCCCTTCTGTCCGGGAAGCGGTCGTTGCACCAGTTCAACCAATCGAAGCCCAGCTCTTTTTGATATCTTGTGCAGGCCAACCCCAATCGTGGCCGTAACAGTGTAGAGCGGCTGTTTGCCATAGCCCAGCGGATACCACATGCTGGGATTCTGTACAATGAAGCGATGGGATCCGCGGCCTTGGACCTCTCCCTGGTCGATCTTCCGGCCTGACGGGTCCGAGAGCTCGAGTAAAGTGCTTGCAATATCGACGTCCGTGCCTTCAAGTTCGATGCTAACTGTGATGATCGCCGTATCGAGTGTATCAAGCACCTCAACATCGATTCCTAGGTCTGAGATTCGAGTCGCGAAAGTTTCGAGGTAGATTGGTCTCCATGGTCCAGCAGTTAGAAGTGTTGGTCCCCTACATGGTCATAGCGTCAATCTGAGGAACGCCACTCATGTGATACTATGTATGATAAGACAGGGCGGAAATTGACGCACCAGTCCCAGCCGTAGTGACACGGTACCTTTCGAACGTTCATTCGGGAAGAATCGCCGTTCCAGTATAAGTTCTGGAATCCCTGGTCTTTTTCCAATTGCTGATCACCAGATCTTAGTATCTTTCCCACTTAGGCCGACGGAAGAAGAATATGTCTGGGATAGTACCTTGCCAACGAGAAAAGTTGACTCGAAGTAGAGTTCCAAGTCATTGGCTCCCGCGCGGAGCTTGTCGGTGACGTCGATGCGCCATTCGAGAAACATGTTGTCGGATCTCAGGAAAAGCTGTCCGTTAAGGCTGATGCGGCAATGTGTATCAAGGCCTTCAAACACGAGCACATGGCGCACACCATTCTCATCGTGGTCATTGCCGTCCTTGTTGCTTATTTCAGCGAAGTCAAACGTGGTCTTGTAAATCCACTCCCGCTCTCCAACCCACTGCACATCGCGAGCATTCTTGTTTCTTGCGGGGTCGGGTATCAGGTCATGGTGCATGAGGTCGAGGTGGGTGACGGTAGGGAATTGGGAGACGGGGCGGAATGGCTGCTCAGAGCTAGCTTCCTTAAAGACCCAGCCAGCCTCAATAGGAATACGACGATGTACGAGTGCTTTGCTAGCCATTATCTTGACAGCAATTGGATTGAAGCTTGCCTAGGACTTGAGGAGCAGCAGATGATGGACATGTTATCTTCTTCAAAAGGTGATTTGACCTTCTTATACCTATTGAGGTACGCGAACATGAGCTGCAATGCGCTGCATAGATTCACCTACAGAGGTATGGAGTTATCATATTGATCCACCAGTTCTATTATTGGCCAAACTCTGGCGTAACATATGGAAACTAGGAGCCTATCGACTGCTGCGCTGGGTTTTTCTTTGTTTTTCCTTTGACGGACGAAAACACTAACTTCCTCTATTGGCTGATCAATGTCTACACTCGGCAAACCTTCCAGGAGGGATGTGCTGGATGTGTTAGATGTTTTAAAAGGAAATTCCCCAATTCGGTGGACTCGGTAAACCTGCCAAAAGGGGGGACTGACTCTCTGATGCCAGACACATGGTCCAGCGTATAATGCGGGGTTAACCCGTAGCGCACCATGCATGAAAGGATGAGACTTGTTGTTCCCCGAGGAGCGTGAAACCATCTAGCTAAGGTCGCGGTATACATACATGATGTTCCTTTGTCTAGAATGTATTCAGGTGAAACATCCGACACTTCACCATGGGGCAGAATATAAATATGGTGCCATAATCAAGATGCTGCAGTCTGGGGAACGTCGGTTGCCTTGCATACGCATATGCACACAAATATATACGTCTCTACCACCATGGGCTTGCCCAAAGCTCTCAGACGGCCCAGTTCCGACCATTTTACCCTTGCGGGAAAAGAGTATCCTAGAGTACGGCTCATATTTGATCCTTTGGTTGCGTTCCAAATACAGGAAGTTACTAATGGACATATTTTAGGTGACATGGTGGAAGCGCCGTAACCTCCGTAACCTATACTTCCTCCTAACCATTCCCCTCTTAGGATCTTGGGCGGAAGGATACGATGGCAGCATGATGAATGCCCTACAGACCAGCCAACAGTGGCAGAACTTCTTTAATCATCCTCGTGGCTCCCTTCTGGCGTTCTACAATCTGTCTTTTGCCATTGGTGCTCTGGTCGCCGTCTTCCCCTTTCCCTGGGGCGCCTACTTCGCCGACCATATCGGGCGTCGATGGGGCATTGTCTGCGGAAACGTTGTCACTATTATTGGTGCCGTCTTACAGAGCGCCACTCAGAATTGTGAGGAGTCTTTAGGACACTGGAGACTCACTCCTTACGATCCAGGAGTCAGCGAGTGCTAAACTTACAGTAGTTCCTATGTTTATCGTCTCGCGTATCCTTCTCGGGATTGGAGGTAAGCTCTGAAGCGGTCTGTCCATCTATTTTGGCGTTACTCTTACTGAGTTTCCCAGTTACCATATCCCAAGGCAACTGTCCGTTACTTGTCACGGAACTAGCGCATACCCAACACCGTGCACACGTCACGGCTATGTACAACTCTAACTGGTATGTCGGATAGATTGAGGAATACCTCATAAAAAAGGCTAATAGCTTAATACCAGGTACTTTGGAAGCATCATAGCTGCATGGGTGACTTTTGGCACTATGTATGCGTCAACTGTCCCTTACCCTGTTGGATGTCCACTCAGACTGATCGACCCCCTAGAAATATCAACTCGTCATGGGCATGGAGGATTCCTTCATTGCTGCAAGGAGCGGTTGCCGTCATTCAGATATCCTTGACCTGGTTGGTGCCCGAGGTGCGTCGTACTCTTGCGTCAACAACTTCTTCCTAAGCCCACGCTCACTGAGAATTTCCTCTCTAGTCCCCTCGTTACCTTATCAACAAGGATCGCCACGAAGAGGCACTCGAGATTCTTAAGCACTACCATGGCGAAGGCGTCATGACAGACTTCGTAGCAGCGGAGTATCTTGAGATCAAGGAGACATTAGCCCTCGAGAAGAAATACAGCAACCGTGGTTGGGCTGAGCTCTTCCGTACACCGGGAAACCGAAAGCGCGCTCTGATCTGCTACATCCAGGGGTTCTTCTCGCAGTGGTGTGGCAATGGTCTGATCAGTTACTACCTCGTCCCCGTTCTCGAAACTATCGGCATCACCAGGAATAGCGAGCAAGCCGGACTCAACGGCGGCCTACAGATCTGGAATTATATCGTCGCCCTATGGGCTGCGTTTAACATTGACCACATAGGTCGGCGTCCAATGGCCCTTGGCAGCACCGGAGTCATGATTGTCTTTTTCACACTCTGGACTGTCTTTTCTGCCCGCTATGCTGACACCCAGGATCCGGGTATGGCAAAAGGTGTCCTCGTCATGATCTTCCTTTTCTACACTGCTTTCAATTGTGGATGGTGAGTATGGACTCGACTTGGACCTTCCGCGGTGGTAAAGGTGAAGCCAGAGAACTCACTCTTGACTTTAGGCAGGGCCTCGTCATTGCGTATCCTGTCGAAATTCTCCCCTACGAGATTCGTGCTAAGGGACTACAACTTACCTTTTTCGGTGTATCGACCAATGGTAGGCGTCGCAAATAATCTATCGCTATGATATATATCTGACTTTCAAAGTGGTCAATCAGTATGTGAACCCCGTCGGCATCCAGAACATAGGATGGAGATTCTACATCGTAAGCCCAGCATGATGTCCCATGGTATCTTAGACAAGGCGGTATTAACTCGTGCTGTTTAGTTTTACTGCGTATGGCTCTGCGTTGAGTTTGTAGTTGTGTACTTCCTTTGGGTCGAAACAAAGGTGAGGGTGCTTATTAGGCTGAGTTCCCATGGAACTCATACCATGATCACATATCTGACGTAGTCTGCAGGGCGTACCTCTGGAAGAGATTGCAAAGCTCTTCGACAAGGAAGATGCGAACGTTGACGGTGGCGCTGCTACTGACCATGCCAACATCTGCAGCGATATGAAGGAGCCGGGCGTGACGGGCGATACTGGAGTTGATGTCGAGCACGCGGAACACGAGCTTGTAAATCATTTACCGTAAGGTGTCACTTATACGCCGTAATGTCCTCTTAGTAGTAGAGATTGCTATCATGATATATTCGGTGATATACTCGGTGCTGTTCTTTCCTCTGGGAGTCCGCGCGTTTAAACGCGATATTGCGATTAAGTCTAGCTTACTTGAGTTCCCGAGAGACCTTTGTACCATGGACGTGAGTTGCCACTACTTCCCCGGCTACTACTGAATCCAATAAACCGTTTATTTTCAGTAACCATTTTCTAACCATTCCTTAATCGATCACATATAGGTAATTTTTTATTAACGTTAAAGATAGTAAACGTTTATATTTTTAAACGTTTAGCATTACTCTAATAGCTAATACTATTTAAACGTTTAAGTAATTCTTAAACGCTTATATGTGTGCGACTGTATAATCTCCTTCTCCCGTGGCCTTAGCCAATCAGGGCCCTCGTGGCTATTACTGCTATTACTACTATTGCTACTATTGCTGCTATTGCTGCTATTGCTGCTATTGCTGCTATTGCTGCTATTGCTACTATTGCTGCTATTGCTATTATTGCTATAGTCTATATAAGGAGGGTCTTCCTCCTCCCTAATCTCCTAAATCTTCTAATCTCCTAAGTTTTTAAATCCTCAAGTCTTCATACAGTAGGTAAGTCAACAGGTAGGTCAATAGTCTCCTAGCCAATCTCTCAACTACATGCAGTAAGTCAGTAATCTCTTAGTCAGTCAATTAGTTAGTTAGTTAGTCAGTCAGTCAGTCAGTCAGTTAGTTAGTCTATCTGTCTATCTGTCTGTCTGCTAGCCACCTAAATACCTTAGGTAGTTAGTCCTATAGTCCTATAGCTCGTCTGGTAATCTTATAATCCTAAACCTGAATAATGGCATACTACCATACTACTATACCACCTATACTATCCGTACTGCCTGTACTGCTATATATTTACCCTAACGTTATTTAATTTCCCTTCCCGTAGCTTCCGTACCTTCCCGTAAACATTTATTAAACATTCAGGCTTAATTCGAATGGTTTATTATCCCAAACCATTAAAATTTCCTAACGCTCGTTTCGCTATTTGGGAATTTCTAAACGTTTATTTTTTTCCAACGGTAAATTTACTATCAATTAACGGTTTAGTGGTTTCAGCGGTCTCCCGTAAGGTACGCGGGTCGAAGAACAGCAGCCACCGGAATGACAGCGGTGGCAACTACAGTACCTTTGTCCCAGCATCCCAGCTGATCTTACCCCCGCGCTTGGGCTTATGTTAGCTACATTCCATCTCATTCGGGTCATCTGCGTCTATCTTCCTAACCTACGGCAATTTATATAAAACACAACCTTCCGTGGGCAATTCTGGCAGCATCTCTCGACGTCAGTAGTGGCTGAATGATTGAGATGCTTCCGTTCAGAGACAGACAGAAGGACTGCAGATGAGAACACTCACCGGATGGTAAGCTACTGGATCTTGCCTCATTGTCAATTTTGATGCCAGCCATCAACTTTACTGATCGCAGTTACCAGTGCGGCATGTCGTCGTCGCAAGCTTAAATGCGACGAGAAGAAGCCACAATGCAGCCGATGTCTCAAGTCAGGAAGACCATGTGAACCCGGGGAGCTTGTCTTCCGTCACCACCAGAATCCTTCTATGAACCGCGACCGTGATTCTCTCAGCAAATATTTTAACCAGAATGCCAGCTTTAATAGATCAGCTACGTGGCTGGCAATCCCTTCAACAGTCTCATTTATTACTGTCAACCCTGCTGTTGATCATAGCGACGATCCCGGACTCGAACAGAAATCACCCCACGAAGCCGCCACAGTGGGGGACCCGAGCCCCCGCTGTCTTGAGGCCTTTAATGCTGCGTCGCCTGCTTCAGCCGACACACCATCTTCTCGCTCGGCACCAAGCGGCGTCATGCACTTGGACGACTTTGAACGTCTCCCGAAATTCAATCGATTTTTGGGCTCCCCGGAAGAGCGGTCGTCAACTAACATTGAATTCATTCTGAATCCCCTCCCTAGAGACATCCGCGCACAAACTAGCGGGGACCCGGCTTCGCCAGAGTCATACCTGAATTATTCACCATTACGTCTATCTGGAGAGCAGAAAAAGGCACAGCTGGTGGAAACAGAACCAGAGGTAGCTTTCCTACTTAGGCACTTCTCGGAGCAGCCCGGCAAATGGTACCTATTCCCCGACATACACCGAGGCGGCTTAACTTGCTACCTGCTTCTGACTTACGTATAGGTTGGATCTTTACTTCCTTGGTGCTTATTTTGAGCACGAAGTACCCTTAAAAGCCCTCTCGCATCCATTGTTGAAGTGTGCTGCCTGTGCATATGCAGCAAAACATCTCAGCAGGACCAGGCGCAAGACAGACTCTCCCAGGTCGTCGTTGCGCCATTCGCAGGTAGCTACCACCACAACATGGCCAGATTCAGCCGCAGTAGACTGGGCATGGCACGGCGCAAGATACTACGCCGAGGCAATTAAGCTCCTTCGAGAAACACTGGATCATTCCGGAAACCTTGTGACACCAACACATTCCCAGACATCTTCAGAAAGTAGCAGTTCCTTGCAGTCAGAGGACCCATCCGCTGTCTGTGCCAGAGTCAGCGACGAGACCCTCGCAGCTATGGCAATTCTCTGCAATTTCGAGTTTATGAGCGCATCCGATGTCGAGTGGACACGCCATCTAAACGGAACATTACTTGTGTCTGACCTTCATCGCACGGGTTTGGTTTCGCTTATGAGTTCTCCTCCTTCGAAGGCTAGGAAGGCCATTTTCTGGAATCTTTTCCGCCAAGATGTTTACGCAGCATGTATGTCTTCTAAGCGTATTTTTGATTTAGGTTGAACTAACGTGGGGCTAAGTCATTTTAGAAGGTAGAACGAGGATGGATATCGAAGACCTCCGCATGTGGAGGGCTGCTGGCGTAGCCCTCGATGACCAAGGATTGGTACTACCATCGAATGGTGCGGTCCAGGAGGACATAATGAAAGACGACATGATATCCAACGCTCTTATCTGGATCCTATCGAAAGTCGTCAATTACATTGCGGATATTAAAGAGTTTCAATACCGTAACTCTGAGAATACCCAGCTTGTGATCAAGGACTGTTGGCAAAGGCTAACTCGAGAGTTAGATATATGGTATCAAGGGTTACCGGACTCATTCCAGCCGTGTGCCCGGATTGAGCGTAAAAAGAGTGAGCCCGCGACCGAGTCGACTCCACCAAAGCCTGCGACAATACCTGATATATGGTATACGAGTGCCATGTGCGCGTCGACGATACAGACATACCATCTAGCCCGTATATTGCTCCTCATCCACGGTCCACATACTAGTAACCAGGCGCTTCGCACTGGTGCGGTCCTAGACTTCTTGAATGCCTATCGCAACATTGAGGCGGAGCTCCGCTACCGCAGCCGTGAGATCTTCGGCATTGCACTCTCCTCACCTACTACATCCATCATGCTGCATCAGACACAAACTATATTTGTCGCCGCCCAATGTCTCACGGAAGATGACGAGAGGAAGATGGCGTTAGATATTCTGCGCAGGGCTAACTCCGATCTCGGCTGGGAAACTGAGTATCGCGTGCAACGGCTGCTTGCGGAATGGGGATGGGACGGCACTTAGATAGGTAAGATATATAACCCGATAAATTTTTATAAATATCACCTTTTAGTAGGATGAGTCATCAGACACAGGCATGCCGCATGTTCGATCTTGCATGATACATAATATCCAATCAAGATTTAGAAAAGGTTACACACATTGTTAGTTACACCGATTTTCCCAAATGGGATGGCAAATATGTTGTGCTTGAGACCTGATTGGTCATGTTGCTGAATAATCGCCAACTTGATAGAATTGCTCAAACAAACAACGTCTATAAGGTAATTTAACACATACCGAAGCACATTCAGAAATATACTTGGCGTATGAGATAAAAGACATAAAAATGAATTCGGGAACATGGATTCCTAGCAGCCAAGGCAGCTAGGAGCGGCGTAGACGGTAATGCCGGCTACTTAATCGAGCGATGTCATACGTAAGACGTAATATACGAGCTAAGACGAAATGGTATCGAGGCAGATCTGTTTCATTGTCTTAAAATGGGAAACGCTCTGCCTATAAGGACGTAGGAATAAGGTAAGGCGAAATTGCTAGGTTGTCACGGACCATTAGGCAAGTAAGGTAAAGTCTCACGTCTGTCTGATAGTATCCTTTACGCTTATACCCCTCCCCTCAGGATGGCTGTTGAACGGTTTGCGGCGCGAATCACGGCCAGAACCGGTTGCCTCCCCTCTTGTCTAGATCCTATCTGACATATAAAGGCCTCCATTCCCATGTTTTTTGCTGCATGCAGGTTAGCTACTTCTTATCTATCAATCGTCGTCCGAGCACCGTTGGAGAAACATAAACAACTTACAATAATGGCGGGCGTTCCCCCAGGCAGACCACTTGTACCTGAGCTTGACTTCAGTTCGCAACCCTACAGGAACCTATCCAAGCGTTTTGAAGAGGACATCGCTCATGCGCGAAGTATCATCGAAGAGAAGCTCCCCGTACTTTCACAGCTGAATGCTCTCCTCTCGTTAACCCTTGGCACCAACCTAACCCTTTTTATCGATGCCCGAGACCCCGACTCTCCCGCCAAGCTTCTCGGGTCCCATCCCGACGATGGGGCCGAGCCGGACTGTCAGCTGGCTCTCCGGCCAGAAACCATTATTCAATTCTATCAAGGACACCTGGACCCCCGGTATGGATTATTCAAGGACGACTTCCTCCATGACACAGCGATGAGCAAGAAGAGCATTCCCCTTGCTATCAAGTTTTCAGACCTCTTGACGCCACAAGGGCCCCCTGCTCTACCCAAAGTTCCCAGCACGTTTGAGAGGTTGCCAGTGCCGACAGAGGATATAGCCCAGGTAAAAAGAGATATCAAAGAATTTGGCTATGGCCTTGTCAAGAACGCACTTACACCGACTCAAGTAGCTGTGAGTATTTGAAAATTAGCAGTCGTATCAACCCTAAAAGGTCATCCCCTATCGCCTTAGAGCTTATACCAAGGGGCTTGGACAAAGGGATGGTCACAGAGACTGACTTATACTCCGCCGAAAACATATAGGTTCTTAGGAAAGCTGTTGAAGAGCAAGCGGCCGGCGAACGCAAAGCCGGTGTCGCTAGGATGGATGGTGGCGCAGATGCCACGAGTGGGCCGAACCAGCGCCTTTGGGTTCTGATTAATAAAGGGGACGAGTTCCTGGATCTGTTAAACCACCCATTAATCGACGAGATAGTACCATGGCTTATTGTGAGTGGCAAGCACATTCGCTTCCTAACCTCTCGATCAATTTGGTGCTATCGGAATGCTTCTGCTTCTCCGTTGCCGCTAGAATTGCTTCCCTACCGAATATCCCCCTGATATATTAGCGTTTTTCTACTATAGTCGAATTATTGACTGCTAACTTTGTTAAGGGCGACCATGCTCTCCTCCACAGTTACCTCGCCAATATCGCTCGTCCCGGTAATATTCCGATGGTGATGCATACAGACCAAGTTGCGGTCCAACCGCCGATCAGGGATGTGGTCTTCGGAGTGGTGAGTCTATTACTTGGGTACAAGTTCGGAACAAGATACAGACGACTTACACTAAGATCCTATATCTTATACGTATAGAATATAATGTTTGCCCTCACCAACGTCACCGCCAGCAACGGCGCGACGCGAATCATACCAGGCTCGCACTTGGGTCATGTCGCCCCGGCCGATATCTTCAGCATCGAGGGCACCATCCCCGCCGAAGCGCCCGCCGGCTCCGCATTTGTCTTCGATAGCCGGTTATGGCATGGCACGGGCCCTAATACGCTAACACCAGGGTCCTCTGATTCCGAAAGACCCACTATCTTCATGTTTTTCATGCGCTCGTTTATCCGCTCGCAGGAGAATTACTCGCGTACGTACCTAACTCACAAAGCTTCCCCCCCCCCTTCCTATTGTAGCCAGTCCTAAGAGTTAGGGCTTCTTATGAAGGCCCCGAGACATGCCTAAACATCGGAACCCCTTTTCTGGCCACTAGTGGACTGACTTGTTCTCGTAGTATCACTACGCCCGGACGTTGCGCGGAAGTTGTCGCAGCGCCAGAGGAAGTTTCTAGGGTTCTGCGCCACGGGGACTGTGGGGGGCCAGGAAGGTTATATAACCGAAGGCACATACTTTGACCGTAAGGAAGATTGTGTTGGGCCTATACGCGCGCCTCATGAGCCATATGTGCCTGGTTTTGTTAATGGTGTTTGATTAATTTGCTTTTTTGGGGGGGTGAAATGGGGTTTCGGATATGTGTAACCTTACTGTGGTTAGCAACGCACGGATGGGTACCTAGGTAACCATAACGGCGTGCTGGAGAGTTTGTCCCTTCTTGGAGACCAACTCTCTCTGAGCCCGAAAGATGGTATGGATGAAATTTGACTAATGATATTAATAGATCAGTTTCGCCAAAAGATTGCTGGACGTGCCTGGTCACACTTATTCTTTAGGTCTGCTAAGTCGAATACACTGTACGAACATAGGCAAGCAAGGAGAAAACGATACTGAATTCGACGCATGACGTAAGCTAAACGAGTGCAACCGTATAACCGAAAGATAACTCGACATGAACGAACGGAATCTAGAGTGCCCGAAGGCAAAGATAGAGCATCACTTGACATAAGAGATCCATCGTGTCCTGCCTTTAGCATTACTCTAATTAGCCGGCTTTCACTAGGGGAAAAACCCTCGAGTACCGTCGCGCATGCGGATGATTCTGGAGCCGCCATCGTAAGCACTTGGATGTACTCGAGGTAAAAACCCTAAGCCGGAAAGAACGATGAAACCGAAATCATTCCACGTAACCGAAGGAAATTCCTGAACCCAACACCCAAAAGCTCAACCATAAGTCTTTCTCCTCCTAGCCATATAAACTGTCCGTAGGCTATCAAGATACTGTTCCATCTAGTTGAGAGTAGCGACATAAACCTAAAAGTAAGTCGAATAATGGCACGGCGAATGACAATAGAGGGGTGATGGAAGAGTTTCCCAATAGTATCTCTTCCTCTGTGCGGAGAATTAGGCCTAGAGCGTCTGCGTTGATAAACATGTCGTGTTCATCTAAAGTTGGTGGGCAAGCTGACGGTGAACATTGAATTCTGCTAAGCGATGAATCTGCTTCCCGCAATGGTCGCATTTATGCCACCAAATCTCAAGTTCCTCGAGAAGCTTTGTCAAATGCTGGGGAGCGTTCGAGTGCTCACGAGCC
This sequence comes from Hypoxylon sp. EC38, assembly GCA_002120335.1. Lineage (NCBI taxonomy): Eukaryota > Fungi > Ascomycota > Sordariomycetes > Xylariales > Hypoxylaceae > Hypoxylon > Hypoxylon sp. EC38. The sequence goes on from KZ111242.1 coordinate 81,916, forward strand.
AGATGCTTTTTGAGACCGTTGTCAGCCATGTACCCTTTGGCATCAACCCGTTCGCATCCAGGTACAGGACAGTTGAATGGGGTCACTTTATGAACGTCCTTCAGGTGCTTATGATAAGTAGAGCGCTTCTTAAAAGGTGCTTGCTTCCGTCGTTCACTCCACTCGAGATTATAGAACCCTTCGCCTCCATGGAATTCGCACCCAGGACGTGGGCAATTAAAGTGATTGTATGTATTGTTTTTTGTAGGATAAACCTTCCTAATCTCTTCTTCATCAAGTTTATGATATCCACTAAGGTGTTGAACAAGATGATCCCCCCGACGGAAGCCATGTTTGCCGCGATGACGTTTGCAGAAAGTGCAAGGGAATTTAGGAGTTTCCTTGCGGAAGGACTTTACATGACGAATTAGAGCATCGTAGCGCGCAAACACCTCATCGCATGAACAAAGGAAGGTGCTATGTCCTTGTTCTCGAACATGGTCTTCAAGGCTCCATTGGGTCTTAAACGGCACCTTACATTCGAGGCAGGTGTTTTTGGAGGCCCCTTGGACTGGAGAATGATGGGATACATTTAGTTTGTGCTGGTCAGGTTTGAGAATTGCATCGCTTCCAAGCTGTATGTTTTGGTCTTGGGAGACATTATGCGTTTCAGGAGCTGCGGTTGAATAATACGACTGAGCTTTGGAGGGTCCGGTCTCTGCTTCGACGTTCATAGGCCTAGATCGGTCAGTCGCATATCCCCAATTCTACCTAGGTAGGTATTACCATATTGCCTTAGGGCTGATAGATTGTGCAGCTAAATTCAACGACCAACCACCAAGCCGACTTCCCCCACCCTTTTTGTTAGCAAGTGCTAAAAAAAAAAGCCTCACGGTTCCACGGGAGTAGCGGTGGCGCCAAGCGGTCCCGAGAAGCCAATGTCGGAAGCGGGGTTGTGCTCGTGCTGGCCAATCGAAGCCGCGTTGTCCAAATTGTTGAAGTCCAAGGTGTACTCGTTGGCATCCGAGAAGGCATCGAAATCGAAGTACTCGAGGCAGTCTGACATCCTGCAGGACTGTCTCGGTTGAAGCGGCAAGAGATTCCACAGATAGGTCAGGGGAAATAGCGTGTTAAGAGTGGTGCGAAGGTGGTAAAGTGTGCAAATAGAAGAGATTTCTGCGACGTGGGAGAACCGGTATATTTCTCTACGACAGCCTAGAACTGCCGCTGCTTTAAGAAATGCGATGCAGAAGGTACATGAATTCATAGGGTGGAAGTTGATTCAAGAAGTAAAGTCGGTGAGCCAGGGGCCAGGGGCCAGGGCCACAGTTGTAATGTAATAGGTCGCCGAGTGCCACGTCGTCGCCCGGTTATGAAGGCATAAGGGTGGGAGTAGAAACGGGACGAGGCTCTACGAAATGGTTACACGACATGAAAATCCTAGACAGCGCCATTTTAGTGCTAACGAGACACATAGCTCCGAACTACTTTGGCATCCATGCTTTCTAGTTTCAAACAAATCTGGTTAAATTTGAAAAGTATAGCTAGTATGGTATGGTACTAGATGTAGCTATGCAGGTATAGCACTTGGACGCGTAAAGAGACGAGAGCGCGAGTGGAAAGGGAGCCAGAGACTGGGAGGAGGGGGAAGAAGAAAAGGCTGCGGGGGGCTAGGTGAAAGGGCGCAGTAATCCAATATATTGGGTACAAGACCATAGATACCCGACCATACCATGACCCTAGTCTATCTCCGCGTGCCAGTATCATACATACGGCAAAGCAGCCGCCTATGTTTGCGAACAGAGCACCCCACCCCATTAGATTGAGGCAGCCTTACCATCTTGATAGATTCCTCACTGTCCTTTTCTCACCCTCGCCTCCTGGGCATCCGGAACCTCAGCAGCAACTTCGAATCCCATACCCTTCCTCTTCCGGCGTCTCGCAGCTCCGCCATCTCCATACTTCTCATCAAACTTACGAATCGCTGTGAGCGTCGCCATATCCTCACTAACACTCGCTCCGATCTCTCGGAGAGCCTTGTCGAAGTGCCTACCCGCGAGGACCCGTCTCTTCTTACTTTCACCACCACCACCACCACTACTACTACTATTGGTGCTGGCGTTCTCAGTTTGATCAGCTTGGGATTTCTGTTCCTGCTGCTGTTGCTTTTGCTGTTCTTCCAACTCCAGCTCTTCCTTGACCGCCGCCATGGCCGCCGCAACACACACGTTCTTGAGGTCAGACCCGGAGTACAGCGGAGTGCGCTTCGCGATATCGTCAATCGACACCGTCTCCTCATCTAACAGCTCATCTTTGAGATGAATCCTCAAGATCGCAGCGCGGTCCGCCTCTAGCGGAAGATCGATAAGCAACTTACGAGGCAACCGACGCAGCACAGCCTCATCCAAATCGAAGGGCCGGTTCGTAGCTACCATAATAAAAGCTTTCATCTTATCCATACCATCCCACTCCCGCAAGAACTGGTTGATCGTCTCGCGCCTAGAACCCAGATCGCGCCTGCCCCTGGCTCCTAGTAGCGCGTCTGCCTCGTCGATGAAGATCACCATGGGCTCTTTCTTCTTGGCTAGCTGAAATAGGGCACGCACATTCTTCTCGCTCTCGCCCACGTATTTGTTGTTGATACTGGCGCCGCTGATCTCGATCATGTTTGCTCCGCTCTCCTTGGCCACGGCCTTCGCTAGTAGCGTCTTGCCCGTACCAGGTGGGCCATACAATAGACATCCCGGAATCCTATCTGTAGCAAGGACACCGTAGGAGAAGGCTTCGGGCCGGATTAGAGAAAGCGTGGTGAGCATCTTAACTGATTCAATAGTCTCCTTTGGTGCGTGAACATCCTTGAATGTCGTGCGGATATCTTCTGCATTCACAAGACCCGACTCCATTCTCTCTTCGTGATTCTCTTCTGACGAGTTGAGCTTGCGTACGTCAAGGAAATCGGGATTCTCTTTCCGTTGCTTCTTCTCTTCTGTGCTCCTAAGTTTGGAATATCTCTCCTTTAGGTGCTCAAGCCTCTTGATGATCTCGGCGGCTTTCTCTACGGCCTCGATGTTGAACACACCAGCTGGGTCTTTAGAGTAGCCGATCATTGTAGTAGCGATGCGGTATACTTCCGCGAGTGGTAAAACGCTATTGATCCATGGATTTGGTAACCTTCTCCTGTCTATTTTCGCCATTCCAATCTCCCCGGTAGTCGCAATAGCGGTGCCGGGAGGAGGCTCGACCATTGATAATAACACCCTCACGATGTTACTCTCGTTCTCTTTTATATAGTCCTGGCTTTCTAGAGAATCTCTTATTACCCCGAATGTACGTGCTCTTGCGTATTGCGCGGGGGAGTTACGAGAAGCGATCATACCAAGAGTGGTGACTCGCTCTGTCGACTCAAGCTCTCTTAGGTTATTCAGGTAAGGCCGCGGCGCACCCTTGGTAGAGCAAGTGCCGACTAGGGCTATCTTCCGGCCTTCTACCCAGAGCCCGTCAATGACTTTTCGGATCTTGCCTATAATCATAGCGCCGCACTCTAAGTCCATATTGATAGCGTTAAAATCGTCAATGTGGACAATGAGTGGTCTCTGCTCAGCACCCTCGGAATCGGCAGCATGTACGAGCTCCTCTAAGGCTGCATTAATTTTCAAGTCCTCCCAGAGCTCGTCATTCTTTGCTCGATTCGGTCCGTTCAGGAACTCGTCCATCAGTGATATATATTTCTTGTTTTCTTTCCGAAGTCTCTCATCGCGCAAGACAATGGCGTAGGGCACTCGGATATCCTCCGTATCATCTGTATCTTCCTCGACGGCACGATTCCGTTTTAACCTTCCGCTGTTCTCCGCGGCTTTGTATCCCAGCTGCGAGATTGCGCCGGGAGCCCTGACGGCGTCTTGGCCAAGGTAACTCCCGACAATGTGCGCGATGTCAGAAGCCCTTAGGTGCAGGACGTCGGCCCCTACCTTCGCACCGATGTGCTGCACAATATCATGGGGTGCAGAGTACCCAGAGTAGTCAGATATGTTGATAATGGTAACAGGCCGCCGTAGATCTGCCAGTTTGATATTCTTCGGAGCTGGAACTAGGAGGTCGGTGTTGACCAAAGCCATGATCTCCTCGATCAGGTCTTCTTCGAACCAGGATGCGACCGATGCTTCCAGAGGAGCGTCTTTTACCACAGCCTCGATTATTTTCTCGGCTTGATCTAGCGGCAGTGTTTGGTCGTTCTTGTTGAATGACTTTCCGTAAATGGTGGCTGTGAAGAAATCGCGAGAATATGAAATCGAATTCTGCTGTAGCAATTTGTCTACCGCCTCCTTCCCATGGATCGTCCTGGCTGATATGACGGTAGCCCAGAACGCTGCAGCGACCAAAATATCCCCCTTCTTGTGAATAAAATCTACGTCTGAATTCGATTCGAGGGCCTTAAGAGCTTTGCCCAGGGATTCCTCAGTCCAGGAGGCAGCCTTAATTAAATATGCGAGATACTCGGCCCACATCTTTTCTAGCGCCTCCCTGAACAGCGCATTCTGCAGCATAACGCGTACGTGACTGTCATGTAAACGATTCAACCCAATACCCTTCTCCATATTCTCAAGCCGACTAATCGCATTAGCTAGAAATGACTGTGGCACATGGACCGGGGGTAGCTCCTCGGGTTTTCTATTGCGTAGGGTACGTGACCTCAAGGAGCCATTTCCAGCCCTCTTCCGGCCCTGGCTCTCGGCATTAGCTGTAGATGCAGTCTCCCCGAAGAGATTCTCGTCCCCATTTTCGCCGTCTTCCTTGTCGGGTTTATTTCCGTCGTCGCGGGGGGTGCTGGGGCTATCGTCGGCGGCTCTAACGCGGGCGGAGGCATGGAAGAATTGGCCGGAACGCGTCGCTAAGGGCGGTTTCTGTAGGCTGAGTGCCGCCGACCGAAAGGCACGCAGCAACAAAGTAGGCATTCGGAGAATTGGCGCTCGGGGTGAGCGGGCGAATGCATGCCTTGCGATCGTGTAGGAGCAACGAAAGAGAAATCGAAAATTCGACGTTGGCTGACGTCGAATAGTTCCGAGTTTGCCAGTGGTCCAAGCGTTGTCTAGTTCCACTCGTACACCGAGGCTTCACCGAGGAGCAGCTACGAAATTTGTATTACCTACGACAGAGACAGACACTTGTGCAAGGACAATGCTTGTCTTATTTTCCCTACACCTTGAGCATCTTTTTAAGACCTCTATGCCCATTCCGTTTTCTAAGACATAGTGGTCTTATGTATATATCTATGAATTTTAAAACAATTCATCTAGTTACTAGAACCAATCGTCCCCCTAACGCCGCGCTCAATGCATCTACGTTAAAACAAACACCCCGTAAGCAGCAAACCAGCCGTACCTGAAGTCGTAGTGGCAGCCATATCGTTCGCGTAATTCCACTCCTGAAGCTGCCCATTCAGAATTTGTATCAACTCCCTCGTATTCCATTTTGGGACTACAGTGCCTTGCCCGGTCTGAGTCGCCGAATTTCCTTGGGCTCTAGATGGGCCTCTTACGCTAATAGTCGAACCATCCGACACCCAGTTGTCCTGTATGTCCCGAATCATGTGATTGACGAACCTACTGACGTGTTCATTAGGTTCTAATGATAAATCCATTCCAAGTCCGCGAAAGAGCCGATCGGGGTCCACAGTAATTGTCTGACCTGCATCTGACGCTGTCCGCGGCTCTGGCTTGCTGAGAAGAGTGGAGAGATATTTTCCAGCTTCTCGGGCGAAGTCTGTGAAAGCATTGATTGCCTCAGTGATGTCCATTGCCACCCGCGTAGTTGGATTATTGATCAAGTATGCTGTAATGGATGGTGAAAGGAGGTTGAGAAGGCGTATGATTTGGATCAGAGTGTAGACGTGCTCAGAATGTAAGTCAGCAGTATTATAGGTCCGAAGAAGTCGAATACCAGTCATGCTGGATTCTAGAACAGCCAAGAGCCCATTCGTGTCCTCTTTACCAATTATCCTATGGATGCAAGGTGTTGTAAGCAGTGCTTCGAAGGCACCGACGTAAGTGTCCAGTATTATCCATCCTTCAGGTACTTGCAGCGCTGTTTTGATAATTGCGGGGAACATCCTGCTCAACATAAAAGAGAAAACGTGAGGATTCCCCATTCCTTGCTGGAGAATGACCTTTTCATCTACAAGCTGACCATTCGTGAGCGCAAGTTTGAAGTTTGGGAACAGAAGGTAGAAAAGTCCAGATACCGCCTTCGTATCGCCTTCCTCGAGCTTCAGCCCCCAGGAGAGTATACCGGCTATCTGTAGGCGAGGGTCCTGACGAGAAGGTGAATACTCTCGGCTGATTTGGTAGAAATATGAGTCCACTGGGCAGAGGTCTTGAGATCTTATCACGGTAACGATTGACCGAACGAACTCGATATACTTTGCATGCTCGGGTGAGTCCAACGTGATCGACTTCAGATCAAGCTTCATTTGTTCCATCGTACTTCTCAGAGCCTTAGAGAACTGCGACTGCAGCTGTTGTCTCTGACTTATATCCGCGAACCGCAACGTCCTTCGCATCGCAGATACGACATCTGACCAGACTTTAGCAATGAATTTTTGAACCTCGCGAAATGACTTACAGGTGAATAGATCCCTGTTAGAACTGTAATCAGGGTTGTTCCCGATCTCTATAATTGCGTCTCTCAAATACGGATTCCCATGACGTTTCATCACCAGAGCAAGCTTATTCTCGTAGGCCAGAAAGTTCAAAGGCTTGACCAGTTCTATAAGAAATAAATCGAGAATTGACCCGCCCATATCCTTAAAGTCGTCTATTCCCTGCTCGATTAACGAGGCGAGAAACAGTGCATGGTATCTCCTTAAAGGTGAATTAATAGTCTTTGGCGTATTCTGAAATACGCTGTAACGTCCAGCCACGAAAAACTGGGAGACACGCTGGCATGCATGTTAGCTTGCAATATCGGCTCAAATCGAGGGCACTCACCAAAAGTCGGGCGTGAACTAGCCGCGCCGCCAACCGTCCTGCAAGCAATACAGCTTGTTCCATACATATGGAGCGGTCACTTGTTGGGCCAAGTCCGTTATCTCTAAAGTCCATCCCGGCAACGGTGCGGGTCATCGAAAAGAAAGGAACGGCTAATTTGCGTTCAAGAAGCTAAATAAAAAGTTATAGTCCATATCTCTTATATTGAAGTATTAGGAACTTACCATGATAGCATCTTCTCCATGCCAAGAGTGATCGGCTGTTGCCGGTCCTTCAGCGAAGAACTTTTCAATCCGAGTAATATAGTAGTCAAGAACGTCCAGAGCAACTCGCAAGCTACTCCAATCGAAATCTGCTGATGAGAACGGGAAACGCGTAAAAACCTGGTCTAACTGGTCTGGGAAAGTTAGTAAAGCTCTATAGAGCGGATAGAGGGAGTGAGCATACAGTGGTTTAAGGCAAAGGACACAGTACTAAGCGTTGGTGCGTGCCGAATGACATCCAGGAAGCCTTTCATCGAGAAATGTAACACGTCCATGGCCGCTTTCCTGTTTAGTTTTATCACCGCATTCATCATGTCTCGACTGATATTTTTTGAGGCATCTTTAGACATCCTCGCGAGCTGTTGTTGGATGTCTGATTCCGCTGACAAGTACTGTTCCATCACTTGCTGGAATACATTTTTCTGCCAATCAGCGAAGGGTTTGTATGCGCCAGTGTCTTCATTTAAGGACATCACAAATCGCGATAATTGGCCCCAGGCTCGCAAGCTGATCAGACATGCCTCTTTATGAGAACTGCCTGGTGATACCAGTTTCTCAATAGTCTGTACTGAGGGCCTCAGACTCGCTGGAGCCGCCCAGAAGAGTGTACAGAGGAGGTCGTGATGATTCCTTAGGGCAGCGAGATCACTTTCGTGGATGTCTTTTTCCTTGTCAAATTGTCGGTCGTGATTTGGTAATACTCTCGCCACCATATTCCTAACGTCCTTAGTGAAACCTTGATTCTGAAGATTCTTTATAGACAACGCAAGAAGCTTTAGAAAAATATGGAAGCACTTGTCTTCCGGCATTATGGCAAGCGATGGGGATCCCGTAAGATGTTCTAAGAACTCTGGTGATTTGTATACTTCCTCATTTCGCAAATGGGACAGGCCTCGAGCGGCAAAAAAGTCAAAGATAGTTCCTAGTATACCATTCGACTTTCGCCATCCCCATTGTTCTATGAGGTAATGACAACGACTGATAATGCCACGGCAATAGTCGTTGAAACTTGGGGCTTGTCGTGAATTACTCTCGTATAATTGGAAGACACGTCTGAGTAACTTCTGTGGCAAGGCCCAACCCTCTAAAGGCATAGTATGCCTACGACCAGTAATAACAACCCCAGTATTATCGAATTCACCAAGTGGAAGGAGAGTGAATAAGTCATACCAGATCCGCTCGAAGGTGTGCGCATCGCTTATGGAATTCGGATCTGCATTCAACATTATGGGAGATACAACGTCCCAAAAGCCAGATCGAGGAATGCGGGATTCCTCCAGTATCCGAATGAGGATGACCCAGCAGGCCAGGGAGTAGTGCTCATTGCGAATGCCTCTTTCTCTAAAGGACAGACGTTGCAAATCATGATAGAGATTTCGGATATCTACTAACTCTGTCTTGAGTAACTGGCGAGCCGTCGTTTTGGCGATCTTCGTCAACACATCTTCAAGCTGGAATATTTCCGACAATTGATTGAGACTGTGGCATATGCGCAAGATCTGGAACGAAATAATCAGGCTACGACTCAGGATATCTGTGAAAATCTGAACCCGATCTCGAGACTGAGCCGATATGGTCTCTAAACGTTCTGCGAAGCTTTGTAATATTTCTAATGCACGACCTGCAAAATGCTTTTCGCTCTCCTGGTCAGGAAAGTTGATGTGTTCCTGGAGATAATCCAGTACGAAGTCCGCAGCTTGTACTGGATTTGCACTGCTGCTAGAGTCAGGAGAATCGGAATGAAAATAGTCCGCTGCCCAGTCAAAGACGATGCCAAATTCCGATGAAGTTTGTGCGTCCCATTGACCCCACTGCAGTACTTTCTCATCGAGCGTGAATGTGACACGACCCCGTAGACGATGTAGACTATCAGGGGTTTTCTCAGCTAGTGCCTTAATTACCCGACCGCTCCCAAGAAGTGTACTTTCGTGAAAGAAAACCCCAAGATCTAGTGGAAAAATCTCAAAGTGCTGAGTGTAGTGCGTGCCAAAGGGACCAAGTCCCAATAGTTTACCTGCAGATTCTGATATATGCGCCGTTTCGACAACAGAGCTTACAGGACTCGCTTCACGAGGCAAAGGGTCATTAGCGTGTGCGTACTGAGGAGCGGTAGTGTCAATTTGTCGAGGTTGGAAACGCTTCCGAGGTTTCAATCTTTTTCGAACCGGCACAGGTTCAAGCTTGTCAGGGCTATCTCTTGACGACAGATCGTCCACAGGTCCATTGAAAATGTCAACAGGAACGCTTTTACCCACTAGTCGTTCTAGACCAATACTGGCAGCCGTAGGCAGGGCTCTACGTGACTTCCGGTACAACGCGTCGAGAGCTCTTTTTCGCGCATCAAACGCATGTCGCCCAAGCTGTTCACCACCAACTGTTTCAAGTTGCGCTGGCCTCGAAGTTGTATTATAGGATTTTGCTCGGGCAAGTTGAGAGCGCTTAGGCAAAGAGACGGTCGGACGAGGCAGAGCTTGTATAGAAGACACCTCCGATTCAACGCTCACAAAGTTGTCAAGGCTTGCCTGTTTGACCATGCGACGAGGTTGCGAGAAATGACTCGAATGCATAATCCGGCGTGATCGGGGCTTTGAAATTGTTTTCGGAGGTTGAACAACAGAATTATTGGAAAGGGGACGAAGGGGCCCCGGCAGTTCTGTTTGGGTCTTGCTTGAAGTAGTAGAAGTCGTTCTTGGTAAAATTCGACCCCTTTTCCAATCCCTAAGGACTCCGATAGCATCGATATTGTCTTTGCGCGTTCCTAAAGCAATTTGCTTCCTTGAGGGACTGGATCTACCCTTGTCCCGCCGCCTGCTTGCAGTCCGAGCAGCTATGCGGATAAAAGGAGGTGCATTTGGTTCGACGACATCTAAAATGCTAAGCTCTGGTGGAGGTGTAGGCCTAGCCGGCGTTCTTTTGAGCTCTTTGGCTTGATGGCCTCCCCCCACACCACTTCCTGCGCGATGTCTCCTAGCGGTCGTCTGTGCCGTTGAACTCTTTGTCCTATTCAGCAGCCCAGTAATCCTCTGTTGTCGCTTCGGCTGTCCAGGTTGACCTTTGAATATCGACTGCTGGTTCTTCTTTCGTTTCCTAGGTCTTTCTGAACCATCTGGATCTATGTTGGCTCTCTTATTTCCAGAGAGCATATAGTCGATATGGTCGTCTTCGACCACGGAACCAGCATCGTCTTCAAAGATGGGAATACTAGTGCCATTGTAGCTGTTAGGCTCATTATTAAGATCATCAATTCGTAAAGTTATATCATCATCATCTGAATCATCAAGAAATAGAACCGGATCGTTGCTAGGTTTAGGTGAGATCTGCCGGCGCTGAGCTACACCTTTCCTCTGGGTCCGCTCCGGTGAGCGGTCTGGACTTCGTTGTGGGAGAATCCGGGTGCCTTTTTGGCGAGGACCTTGTTGATCAAGACGGAGCCATGATGCAGGCAATACACCACGCATCCTTCTTCTCATGGCTGCTCGTAGCGTCTCTGGGTCGCCTTCAGAATCACTGCTAGAACCTGTATCCTGCTCGTTACCAGCCTCATCTTCATCCTCTACCATAGTGAGGTCAATCAAACTAGCGCTTTGGTTTGCTGGGGCAGGGCTTTGGTTCTGTGATGATATAGTACTGCTTAATTTGGGTGTGAGGGTGGTAACTGGTCTAGCACGTCCAAGAGCAGTAACCGGCGTAGTCGTTTGGAAATTCGGGCTGGTCTGAGGAGGCGATGGAGGAATATCAAAGATATTACTAGAGCCCGCCAATGGCGAGATCTCTCTCTCAAACCTAATAGGCTGGTGCAATTTTGGAAGCTTCCGCTTCTTTGAAACTTTAGGTGAAGCCTGCCTCTTGGTAGTTGCGGGTCGTCTCTTTTTTAGCTTCCATTTATCCACATCTGCCGGATCAGGGAATTCCTCTTCGTCATCTTGCGAGCTCCTCAGTAGAGCCTCAGGTCGTACCTCTGCATGCTCAGGGAGCAGAGGTGAACTCCTCGCAGGTCTAAGTTCGTCCTCATCGGTATCATCAAGTGGATCCGGGGGTTGGATGCCCTGGCTTTCTCCTGAATCTTCCTGGGCAAGTTCTCGTACGGTTGACTGACTTTCCTCTTCATATTCTTGTTCCTGAGAATCTTCCTCCTGTCTTCTTCTTGCTGCCTCCTCGAGTTGCACGCGCAAAGGTCGCACACCATGTGATCTGAGGGTTTTGCTATACTGAACACTCTCTAACAGATAAGGATGTTCTTGTATCGGTTTTCGTGGTCTTAGAGATCGTCCAGGTCGAAATGTGTCCGTAATTATGTTGTCCTCGTCTCCATCCAAATTATCCCTAACCTCGAATAAAGCATTGGTGAATTGATTGCTTGACACAGTAGGTACTTCCAGTACCTGAGGTTCATTCAATTCCAATGTTTTAATCTCGCCGGTCCGTATAGAGTTCTCCACACCATCATTAGGCTCGAGTACCGGCGATGAGAGAGGAGATGAGTCGAGATCACGGGTAGCTTTAGGCGCAGTAGGCGTTGTTAGCGGTGGTAATTCTGCTGGTGGCCGGATGGAATCTCGAGTTATGTTGTGTTCCTTTGCAGAGTCTTGGGATGATAAAGGTATATCCCAAATGCTCCGGCTTTGGCGAGTTGGGTCCGGTGCTGCGAGTTCATCCTCAGAATCAGAATCGGGACCACGCTCCGGACCGCCATCTGTAATGCCGTCGGGTACCTGTAGTGGGAGCTCATGTTCGGATTCCTGACTACTATCGAGGCCGCTTTCGTCGTCCGAATCTGGCACCTCTCCGAGCTCCTTCCATTTCGCCGCCATTGGATCCGAGATGCATTTCTTTTATATGATCGAAGAGTGAAATTCAATCATGTTGCGCATATTGACAGGTATTGCTAGTGTCGGAAGCTCAGACGCGTCCCGATGCACTTAAACGCGTAAAGGTATTCCAATTATTGGTGGGGCAGTAGGCACGACTGCACGCCACATTATCCCGATTAAATGCATAAGACCCGACAGAAAGATTCAGATGACGTAGCCAATAAAATGCAATAGTCGGGTATATGTGATGTATGGATTTTTCTTCAGAAATCACATCCATTCACTTACTTTGACTTATATCTCTTCAACACATTCTCACCTATTGCGTCTGCCGATGAATTCTAGTCATAACTAAGACCATGAGTTCGTTCACTCGCACATTTATCCCTATAGGTCTTGCTATAGCCTTTGGAGTGTGGAATGGTACGAATTTGTCATTACATTATGCATCTAGTTCATACGTGCTAAATTTCTCATATAATAGGTTACTATGCATTCAACCCAGCATTCAAGGAGCATCAACAGAAATCACAATCAATAGCAAAGGATCTTCAACCAACTGATAAGGCGACAGAGGTCCATAACCAGCAAAGGCAACCCAAAGATGATATTTCACCTGGTCGCTAGCTAGACCCCGCCATTATCACCAATTGGCTGTGGGGTAGCAACATACCTTCAGAGACCCAAAGTTTTTAGGTCTTAGCAAGACTCTAGGGGTCCATATCTCTCCTTGCAGCGTTAGGAACCTCGATAGCAAGTCCCTGAGTATATGTAACTGCAGGAGAGACAAGATCATACTGCTATTCTCATTCCAACTAAGCTCAACAACTGGTGTGTCTAGGTACACTCATATTCACTCGAGAGGGAGCTGTGGTCTGGGTTGCTTCGTTAAAGTCTTGGGTAGTTAAATTGCGATGGGGAGAGTCAAATACAGAAGAAAAAGCGAAGGTTTCTCACAACTGCAAATGGTTGTACGCTTACGTAAAGAGTATAAGTCCTCAGTAGGAACACTGAAAATACGATAATATGTATATAAGTAAATATATCCCATATAACGTAATCACCCTGATACATGAATACCAATAATCCTCGCATTACCTAAGCAATTGTGACGTCGTACAGTACCCGTAATGGCGATTTACCTTGGTCCGAACTTTAGCCGAACTTAGCTAGAGCTGGAGCTATGGAGCTTAGAGCAGCTGTCAACCATGGAATTGCAGCTGCGGAGCGGCTTGAGGCACACGGCAGCTCCTCCAATTGGCTCCACCACAATCATACGACTACTGATCTCAATCGAAAAAAGACTCTCAATTGATCTTGACAGCCGAAAAACGAAGAACCCAACAACACCCGTCAGCAAAAGCCCTCCCGCGATCCCTCTTCCACGTCCAGAAAGCCTCGCGACTACCTCAATTGGCTTCAATCTCCACTCTTCCGACCGGTTCGCACGGCATTTGCTTCTTCCGCCCTCTCATTTCGATTTTGTTTAGGCACGAGTCAAGATGATGCGCACACCCGCAACCTCTCTCCTGCGCGGCGCCCTCCGGGCCAGCAGAACGACCACTATGATCCCCCGTGCCGCCGCCTCGACGCATGCCATCTCGAACCCCACACTGGCCAACATTGAGAAGCGATGGGAGGGCATGCCTCAGACCGAGCAGGCCGAGCTGTGGATGGCCCTACGAGACCGCATGAAGGAGAACTGGGCCGAACTTACACTGCAGGAGAAGAAGGCTGGTACGTGATAGCTCTGGTGTTTCTCTTAATACAATATTGTGCCTCAAAATACCTACAAGTTTAAGTAGCATGGTTTGCTTCTGAGCTTTGGGGATTCAGAATTACTCCCGCAAATGACACCCCGGTGCGAAGAGTGGATCCTTATTGCTTGATCTGGCCATTCACAAAACATGTATTTGAAGCCATCTTGAACTGACGTTCGTCAATAGCCTACTGGATTGCCTTTGGTCCTCATGGCCCTCGTGCCGCGCCTCCTCCCGATGAGGGACGCAAGGTCGCCTTATACACGGCGATTGGTGTCTTCGCTAGCTTCGTCATTTTCGCCTCGCTGCGAGCGTTTGCCGGCCCCGCGCCCAGCACAATGAGCCGAGAATGGCAGGAAGCTTCAAACGAATATCTCAAGGTGAGAAGGACTTTCCACCATATCCACGTTTCGGTCTTCAATAAAGAATTCACGGGCTAACTTGTATCAGGGACAACGTGCCGAGCCCCTCACCGGTCTCTCGTCCGAAGGCTACGAAGGCAAAGGAATGATCCAGTCGCCGCCCAAGCATTAGACATAGGTCGCATAATACGAAACCTGCTCTTATCTCTTCCATTTTCCCTTTGTCGTTAGAGAACAGCAGTGCAAGGCATTAAACCCCATGTACAAAAAATAAAAGCAACTAGAAGTGGAATGGAGTAGTAGGCGGGGACGCGTTGGCTATCCGAAACGATTCGATCGAGAATATATTGCACACTTTGAGCCCGGGCACCAGCAGCATATCAGAAATCCATTATTTAATTCCCGTGCCCTAGTAGTAGCAAGAAACAGGTTGGTCGAAACAGATCACTCCTGACGTTGTAAATATTGTACAAGAGGAAACAAACCTTCTATGCCGTTCTTAAAGCTCTTCTCTCTTCACTTTGAGTTGTTATCATTAATGTCTATCAACGCTGCTGTAACCTGCTCAAACTTGCTCACAACCTTTCCACTTATTATGTACCCCTCCCCAAACGTACATAGGTACCAGGTTACCTTTATGCAGCGCTGTGAAACCTAATTGAAGATGAACAGACCGCTAAGTCAACTCGTTATTCTTATACAAGCTACCGGGGGAACTATGAAACTGCATGTGCACGGTGAAATGAGACGTACTTGCCCGTATTTAGTATAAAGCTCAATCACACTTAGCTAGCACCCTATACACAATGTAGAATGTATGTTCCAAGACATAAACAACACAAAACGCATAAGAGGGAGGATTCAACGTAGCCCACACGTAGAGCGTATATCGAAAAACACAGTCACAGTATTCCTTACAAAACAACCAATAGTTGTAGAATATATATACACTAATTCCTACGAATATCCCTAAGAATCCGACTACCTAAACGCCAGTTCATACGTCCAAATATCGTAATGCTAAGTACCTAACAAACGCCAATTCCCTTATCAACACCATGCAGTGTTTCCACAAACAGATATTCCTCACTTATAATCCACAGCTCCCTAAGCAGGGATCCTACAAAACCAAAGAATAAAAAAGGAATCAAGCACCGCTCTGTCCAGCCTCGCGGTACTGACCAAGACTACTAAAAATTTCCCTTCCATGCTCCTCATCCCCAGGCACACCGGCTAGGCCATCCTCTTCACGAATCAGCCTCTCGACTTCGAGCCTGCCGTCCTTACCCCAGTACCCGACTTTCTCACGGCCCCGCACAGCCTTCTCAGTCACTAATACATAGTGCGTGGGAGCGTCGAACATGGCCTCCGCCAGCACACGCTCCATCTCCATCTTCAGACCGCGGGCGCCCGTCTGTGCCTTCTCGGCACGTTCCGCGATAGCTTCCAAGGCCTTGCGGGTGAAGAATAGATTTGACGGGTATGTCTGAAACAACGCGGTATACTGTGCCACCAATGAATTGCGCGGCTCTGTGAGAATTCGTAGAAGATCTGATCGCGAGAGGGGTGATAAAGCCACGATGTTATGGACCCGCCCGATCAGCTCCGGGATGAACCCGAAGCCTTGAAGGTCTTCCGGTGTTGCGAGGTCAAGGGCCGTGAGAGTCGATGCGTCCTCGGCATTCGGGGGTCGGTGGGGGAGGTGATGGAATAAATGTGGCGGAAGATCCGGTTTGTTCCCGGAAGTAGATTTGCTGCGGAGCTCAGAGCCAAAGCCCATGGTGGATTTGGACACTCGGTTGAGTATCACCTTATCGAGGCCGACAAACGCGCCGCACATGACAAATAAGATGTTGCTTGTGTCGATGGTGTATTGGTCCACTTTCCCAATTGGAGGAGGCGTTGGTTGCGGACCCGAGGTGGATGTCGAAGATCCTGAGCCAGTATAATTCGTAGTTATGGGGCTAGCCGAACGGGAGGAGGACGAGGAGCGATTATCCTTAACGTTAATCGTAACCTTCGTTCCCTCGACCAGTTTCAGCAACGCCTGCTGTACACCCTCACCACCCACGTCTCTTCCATTCATCGTCTCCCGCTTAGCAATCTTGTCGAATTCATCGAGGACGACTATCCCTTGTTCCGTAGCCCTAATATCATAGTTGGATTCTATTAATAGTCGTTCGATACATGTTTCCACATCCTGCCCTATGTAACCGGCTTGGGTGAAAGAGTTGCAGTCGCATATCGTAAAAGGGACATTAATCTGCTTGCTTAGTGTCCTGGGAGAAGTTAATTAGGAGACGCAAGTGAATGTCAGGAACTAGTAAACACCTACTCAAGTATATATGTTTTCCCAACACCCGTTGGGCCTATTAAAAGTAGATTACTCTTGTCGATTTTCACAGGTGGTGTTCGACTTGTGTCCTCGGGTATATAAAAGTCATCCTTCTCCTCGTCTCGTTGCCAGGCCTGATGCATTTGTTGTATAGAGTCATTGTGACCCGGGTACTCGTCTTCGGAAATATCATCAGCGCGGTACCGTTGTGACATTGGTGTTGGATGCTGCCAACCTTCAACAGGATGAGACTCCCGCTCTCTGGCATACCGTTCGCGCGCAATAGCCTGTCGCGCAAGTTTCTCCTCCCATTTCCTCTCCTGTAATTCTTGATGTGTCCTCCGTCGCATGTTCTGGTAATGGTTGAATATAACGGAAGATATCGTCTTCTTGGCTCGATCTTGTCCGACTACGTATTCATCCACCCGTTTCTTAAGGTCTCGAGGGTAGAATTGCGGGACTCCAAAGGTGTTCTTTGAGAACATTGGGCCTCGCCCTTCTTCGTTCGGGTCATAGCTACTAGTAAAGCCCGAATTGAGCTCTGAGATGCGTCTCGAGGGGTGACGAAGGACGGTGCAAGTCGATAAGGTTCGGCGACATCTCAGAGTAGAGGCAGCAAGTAATGAAGCCCTATGTCTTATGAGAAGCGAATTCATGTTGCGTTACCAGGGGCGGTCCCCTAGTCGACTACTCCCAGAGATATAACAGCGCAGCCTGCATGGGTGCGCAAGATGATCGTGGGCTTTGTCTACTAAAGGTACAACACCGTATTCGAAGCCAATTAGACAGGTAGATTGAATTATATATCGAGGATACTCTGCGTCTGA
Source organism: Hypoxylon sp. EC38 (assembly GCA_002120335.1). NCBI lineage: Eukaryota > Fungi > Ascomycota > Sordariomycetes > Xylariales > Hypoxylaceae > Hypoxylon > Hypoxylon sp. EC38. The sequence continues at coordinate 99,236 of KZ111242.1, forward strand.
ATAGACCGTTCGCGTTTTAAAATAAGAATATAAGATTAGATTTTGTTGTCTATATTGAGTTAAGCCTATCGTAGGAGAGGTTGATTGTTACTCCTGTATCGGACTTAAGTCGCGCGAGATCTCACAGCGATGATCCAACATGTGAGCTCCAGTTGAAGCCTCCAGGCTGTCTTAGTTAATGGGGCGGGGCTTTTGTTGATTTGGCGGGGGCTAGTATGGATCTCAGTACCGTACCAAAGCCACTAACGGATAAGCACGAACTACCTAAACCTATAACTTCCAATTCTCCGCCAACCTTGGGAGTTAGCCGAAAGTCGAGCTTAAATAACCCCGCAAATTGTTTCTAGGTATCAAGCAAGCTACCCGTGTTTCTTCGCCCTGAACTTGAAGTTTAACCCTCTTTTTTTTTTTCAATATTATCTCTTTAGGATGATATATTATTGTCTCCTATAATAGGAGGGTTTTATTTCATATTTGTGATACAATATCGTACTATTTTTTATTGGAAATATCAATAGTGGATTCGCTTGATACCTAACGAAAAGTGAGAGCTGGACGTTCTAGGCGATGGATCGACCAGACAGCAGTGATCCACTAGTTGCCCCCTCGACGTCATTAAACATGATTTTTTTTGGATTGGAGGAGCTTCTCCTCACATCTGGGGAAGGGCAACTGCGGGAAAAATTACATATGGGAAACGTACGAGTCTACAAGTATAATAGAATTCAAGGAAGTATCGAGGTTTGCTCTTTAATTCATGTTTTATGCTTCATACTAGAAAATAAAATAAAAGAACAGTTTCAAAACGAGTGCGACTTTGCAATTTACTCTTATCAAGCATAGCTCCCTTTCGTACCTAGCTTGTTTAGCGGGGAGCTTGATATCGACCTAACCTGGTACCTAATTTCAGGTCGCGTCTTCGAGAGCTTTTCTCGCTCTCTACAACAAGAACCACTCCTTTCTCACCTCGAATTTTGAGAGAACCATAATCTGCCAACATGACCGCCGTGGCCGATAATTCTGCAAATACTCTTGGCTCTGGCGCCGCCCCAGGCATACCAAATGACGGCACTGGTGCGACTCCTTCCTGACCCCGCGATAATGCGGTGCTTGTATAGGATTGGCAGTTAACAGTGACCCATAGGAGTTATTCAGTTGGATCCTTGGTTGGAGCCCTTCAAGGAGCCTCTAAAGCGGAGATATGCAAAAGCACAAGAATGGATCAAGAAGATCGACGAGACCGAGGGCGGACTCGACAAGTTCTCAAAAGTTGGTTTTTGGCTATCACCACCTTGGGCAGCTTCCGAGAGCCTAGACTGACACATAAAACTCGCTCGAACCTAGGGTACTGAAATCTACGGCCTGAATGTTGACAAGGACAACAACATCATATACCGAGAATGGGCACCAAATGCCATCGAGGCTTTCTTAATTGGGGAGTTCAGTAAGCACCAGTCGTCCCAAATCACATCATAAACCGCCACGCTAATCAGACATCACCAGATGATTGGAATAGGGGCTCTCACCCTATGAAGAAGAACGAGTTTGGAGTGTGGGAAATCGTTGTGCCCGCGAAAGATGGACAACCAGCCATTCCACATAAATCCAAAATCAAGGTGGGCATATCCTTTCGCTCGTGTTAGCGAACTCTGCGTTTGCTAAAGGCTAGGCAACAGATATCCATGACAACACCGTCCGGCGAGCGAATCGATCGTCTACCAGCCTGGATCAAATATGTTACCCAGGACCTCTCTGTCTCACCTGCCTATGACGCCCGCTTCTGGAACCCGCCCAAGTCTGAAAAGTACGTGTTCAAGAATTCTAGACCGAAGAAGCCTTTGAGTGCCCGTGTCTATGAAGCGCACGTGGGAATTTCATCGCCCGAGTTGCGAGTCACTACATTCAAAGAGTTCACGAAGGGCATGTTACCGAGAATAAAGCACTTGGGATACAATGTCATCCAGCTTATGGCTATTATGGAGCACGCCTATTATGCCAGTTTCGGCTACCAAGTGAACAATTTCTTTGCTGCAAGCAGTCGATATGGTACACCCGAGGACCTCAAGGAGCTAATTGACACCGCGCATGGCATGGGATTAGTCGTCCTCCTTGACGTTGTCCATAGCCATGCTTCCAAGAATGTGCTTGACGGCCTAAATGAATTCGATGGCTCGGATCACCTTTACTTTCACGAAGGTGGAAAAGGAAGGCATGAACTATGGGATTCTAGGCTTTTCAACTATGGAAGCCACGAGGTTATGCGATTTTTGCTGAGTAACTTAAGGTTCTGGATGGACGAGTATCAGTTCGACGGTTTCCGCTTCGACGGAGTAACCAGTATGCTCTATGTCCACCATGGCATCGGAACGTAAGCATATACCTAGTGTACTAAGTATTCTTTATCAATGCTTACAATTCTCTTCTAGGGGTTTCTCCGGTGGGTATCATGAATATTTTGGCTCAGACGTCGACGAAGAAGCCGTGGTCTATCTAATGATCGCGAACGAGATGCTTCACGACCTTTATCCCGAAACCATCACTATTGCGGAAGATGTCTCCGGCATGCCGGCTCTCTGCTTACCACTGTCCCTTGGTGGTGTTGGGTTTGACTACCGATTAGCAATGGCCATACCCGACATGTGGATCAAGATCCTTAAGGAGAAGAAGGATGAGGACTGGGATATGTCTAACATTTGCTGGACTCTGACCAACAGGCGACACGGTGAGAAGACGATCGCCTACTGCGAAAGCCATGACCAAGCGTGAGTGACCTATCAGCAATAAATAAGGATTTGGAAGCTAACAGCATCCGAATTAGTCTCGTGGGCGACAAGACTCTACTCATGCACCTTTGCGACGCCGAACTATACACTAATATGTCGGTGTTGTCGCCTCTAACACCTGTTATCGCTCGGGGTATGGCGCTACACAAGATGATCCGCTTGTTAACGCACAGCCTTGGCGGTGAAGGCTATCTGAACTTCGAAGGAAACGAGTTTGGGCACCCAGAGTGGCTTGACTTCCCACGCGAAGGTAATCAGAATTCGTTCTGGTATGCGAGGCGACAACTTAACCTCACCGAAGACCACCTCCTCCGCTACAAGGACCTCAATGAGTTTGATCGCCAGATGAACCTGACTGAAGATCACTACGGCTGGCTGCACTCGCCACAGGCGTACATCAGCCTAAAGAACGAGAGTGACAAGGTGATCGTGTTCGAGCGTGGAGGCTGCGTGTTCATATTCAACTTTCATCCCACCGAAAGCTTCGCCGACTACAGGATCGGCGTAGACGTCGCGGGCACCTACAAGATTGTGCTCGATACGGATGCGAAGGAAGTCGGTGGCTTTGATCGCAATGATCATAATGCGCGATTCTTTACCACCCCGATGGAGTGGAATGGTCGTAAGAACTGGACTCATGTGTATATCCCCTGTCGCACTGCTTTGGTAAGTTACTATCTAATTGGTTCGATGTCGTGAATATCGGATTATCGAAGCTAACGAGATCAATAACAGGTTCTGGCACTTGAGGATTCTTGAATAGAAGCGAAGCATTTGTGATAGGAGAGCAGCGAAAGGACGATGTAGAAAAGAGGAACATCCTAACACCATGTTCTATGTAGATGTCTAAAAGATGCTGAGCGTAGCAGTAGATAAGTGAAATGAGATGTTATATTGGTGGCAAAGGCAACATATTCGTGAGGTGCTTCTCTTATATTTGGGATTTCGCTCCATTAGAAGTAGCCTATAGATTAAATAGCCATTATTCTTCGAACCGCAATAGTCTAAGGGGTATCGATATACTAAGTTGATGTTATACATCCAGCTTGGCTCTCAAGTCTCATTATTCAATGAGCCATTCCTCAACCTCGACCCCCATGCTCCGTCCCACGCCCCTGATAACCTCCCATCCAACACCAACTCTCCACTTCCCACCACGATCCATCGTATCCCCCGCGCCTCCTGCTCCTCCAACGCGAACGAGCAACCTCAAGCTCGCCAGCGTCGCTATCGCCATGCCCACGTCCCCATCCACAGTCACATTCGCCTGGTCCTCACCATTATCTCCACTAACCCACTCCCGTCGCGTCGCCGCATAAATCGCAACCATACGCTCCAGCACAAAAGCACTAGGACCAAGCAACTTTCGCGCGATCTTCCTGTGTTTAGATCTCTTCGCAACATGCTGAGATATCCCCCCGCCCCCACGCCGCCGCCTCCCCGAATGCCACGTGCTGAAGATAGTCTGGTCGTGGCGCGGCGCGTTATGCGACGCCAGGTACGCGGCGATCAGCAGGAGCCGGGCCGTGGGCGGGAGCAAGGTGGCGAGGTCTTTGGTGCTCTTGTTCCGCGCCTCTCGTTCCGCTGGAGTAGACCCCTTGGCTGTGGATGCGAGTGTGATGCCGGGCTCGAGGACGGACTCGTCTTGGAAGTACGCCCGCGATGCGACGAGTAGCTTGGTGAACTCGCGCGCGCGGTGCGTGCCTGCTGCCACGGGGGCTGTGAAGCGCGGCCATAGGGCGGCGCAGGCGCGTGCGAGGCCGGGAAGTGTGCGGGATGCGGGCTTGGCGAGGGCGTCGTGGACTGCGGCTGCGAAGCGCGTCCATAGGTCTGCTGTTTCTTGGGCGGTTGTGTTTGGGAGGGGTGGGGGGAGATATGGTGGCCGCGAGAGGATCGTTACGTACTCGGATTTCGTGTACGGCGGGAAGTAGAGCTGTGGGGTCGAAGATACGCGGAGGAGGGATGGCGAGGGCGCGGTTAGGATGAAGATTGTTGTGAGATTGGGGATCTAGCGAGTTTTACACGTCAGCTCACCGTTTGAATACTAGTGGTGGTATCTACGAAAGAGAGAAACATACAATTTCGGACAGCCTAGCGAGAGCAGGTAAGAGTGTAGGCGGCGCGTCTCGCTGATGATCGATTCCGTCGAAGACTAACACGAATCTCCAGTCCGTAGCATGGCGTTGGTCATACTTCAGCATCTTGGTCAACTCGACAGTAAGCGCAGCAAGCGTCTCGCAGCGCCCAACCGCTCCTCTTTCCTCCCCCTGCAGGGCATCGGCGACCGAGCCTACGGTCCGCTCGAACAAGTGCCGCGCCGTTACACACTCGGCGGACTTAACAATGGCATAATTGAGGAGCGACTCGGAGTCGCTAGAAGATGACAGCGTCTGAAGGAGCCGGGCAGTGACTGCACTCTTTCCCGTTGCCTCGGTCCCGTGTATGATCAGATTGTGACATGGGGCTGCCCTTGGGTAAAGGAGTGTTACTAAGGCTCGGATCTGAGCATCACGACACGGGAAGTTCTCGATGAGAGTTGCGATAAGGTCTTCCGGGAGTTCGAATATGCTTGCCATTATTTGTTTTGCTTGTCGATTGACAAGCAAACACAAATGCTCAAGTCCAACCTTTCCGCAGTCAATGGCCGATCCCGTTTGTCGAATGGCTACCCGAGGCTACTACCAGTAGTTCTAGGTACTACAATTGTAGTACAATTGTCATCCGTAGGAATCTAGGGGTACATGGACATAAAATAAAGTGTTATCCCAGACTCTACCGCGCCAAGGTCGGGGATCGGCAGTGACGGATTATTAAGATTCTTAATGTCCCGGCTCCATATTGAGAAAAGGAAAGGTAGGCGAAGTAAGAGCCGTGCCGCAAAGCTGAGATATGTGGGGCGCGAGTACGTCAATCTCATCCTATAAATGTAGGCAACCTCGAATTATAGGACTGTAACGGGAAGCAGCGTGGCTGAGCCGGCTTAGTAGGGCGTGATTTCTCCGCCAAAATCCGGCATTACTACATGTACTTGTTTCAAAGAATTATCGGAAACCTTATTTTTCTACCTAGTATAGAAGAATGCATTTCCATCTTACCGTCTTCCATCTCGCTTACAACTAGAAGAGTGTCTTTTTTTTTTCTTGGCGATCCAACGATGGTAGATTGTTGACTAGATGTTGACTAAGCACGCGTGTGATTGATTCAAGCGAGATGGACGAAGTGGACGTTGATATTCTAGACATCGAGGCCGGCTCCAATGCCGGGCTGGACTGGAACTTCACCGACGCTGACCATGATGGCAGCGCCTCACAACTCAGGCCTACGCTCGAGTTCGATGCGTCCAGTAGACATTCTAGCGAGACTCCAGAATCACATAAGCCGTATCATACAAAACGACCTCATAAGAAGTCACGAGCCGGGTGCCAGCAATGCAAAAAGCGCAAAGTAAAGGTAACAGATTACCATATATGATAATAATGAATAATTCACAGCGCTGACACGTTTCAAGTGCGACGAGGTGAGGCCAACATGTAAAGCATGTAGGCTTCGAAAAGAGCAATGCATATACCCAACTACGGCAACATCTACTGCAGTGGTTGCAATTCCCAAGACTGGAGGTTCTACATCTGCACTAACGGCTACAACTACAGCTGAAGCTGTAGCTACACCATCATCGTCTTCTTCTTCCTCATCCTCATCTTCTACTTCATCTCCTCAACCATATCATGAATCCGACCCTCGCAGCCTAGTTATTGCAGAGCCTCTCTTCCGGCCATATGAGATGACCGACGCTCTCGACATGAAACTCCTGTGGTTCTACACCACAACAGGTTATCGGTTTTTCTCCATTCAGAGTGGCCGCTCTGCGTTAGTAGATCATGTACTGCAGGTCGAGGTCGTCAAGCATGCGTTCCAATCGCCTTTCCTTATGAATTGCTTGATGGCCGAATCTTCACTACATCTCCAGAATTTGAATCAGCCTATTCCATCTTATCGTGCAGCAAATTACCTTTCCAAAGCGTTTAAAGGCTATCGAGATGCGATTGAAGCAGCAAATCCACATGATTATCCAGCCTTGATAGCAACGTCGCTTTTGATGACCGCTGTGAGCAGTCAAATGTTCCGTGAGCCAGACGGAAAGCCACTATACGTTATCGATTGGATGCAGGTCTGGCGGGGAATCGGCCTGATTCTCGACATCGTGTCGCCTGGCGTCTTACAAGAGACGGGGATGGCAGTATTGTTCTACAGGCCCCCCGTTGACCTCGAGAAGGCAACGTCGTACATTCCAAACAACCTATTGTTCATGGTCGCATCCATTAAACCAGGTGATGCAGACGAAGAACATCAGCAAACATATTATGATATGCTGAAATATCTCGGTTCGCTTTATCAAGAGATGAAGGAGCATGGCTTCAATCCTATCCTTGATCTTCGTATCATTACTTTCTTCAGTACGTATCCTTTCGCCCAAAGTTATATGTACCTGACAAGCCACCTTTTCCGCCCATGATAAATCTAGGCTATTTCCTGCCCGGCTTCGAATCCCTGCACGTTTGAAGAATATTTATTAACTTTGCAATTTAACAGCGTTTATTCCAAAAGACTTCGTTCCGCTTGCAAAGGAACACCGGCCACGAGCTCTGGTCCTCTTAGCTTACCACTTGTGCTTTGCCAAACTAACTCCGGATGTTTGGTGGATGAGCGGCATCGCTGACCGGGAAATCAAGCAGATCTGCGAAGAGGTCGGAGATGAATGGGCGCATCTTTTACGTGTGCCTCAGATGGTCCTGAAGACAAATGATAAAACTGAAATTGCACAGCTGCTCATCAATAATCGTAACTGGACTCCGACCGAGATGGATCAGTATGAGAGAGACCAAAATCCTAGACTGAAGACTGATCTCGGGCTGTTCGACAATGACGGCGAAGAAATCAGCATTTATCAAGGCCAATGGAAACGAAAATCATCCATAATATCCATGTCTCACAAAGACACGGATCTGGATGAGCTGTTGGATCCATTCCCCAGCCTCCTCGGCCCCGTTGCAAATGCTATATCCAATTCGTCATGAGCAGTTTCCAGCACGCTTTACCTCTAGATCCCACGATTCGGAAATCGAGCAGTAGACATGAAACATCGCTGTAATCCACCCTAACATACGCATGCTGCCATATTTAGCTTCAAATTTCAGTTGGGATCGCATTTGCAGTCCAACCCAGATGAACTGATATAGGGGAAGTTTCCAATCTAGATGATATACAACATGCTAGGTCGAAATCATTTTCTTCAACATCCTTAATCTTCGGCCAGAATTTAATCTGTATGTAAAATCTAGGCAACATTCAACTCGACTTATATACATACTGACATCTGCAGTTACGATGCTTTTTGGAACTTTTGGCTTTATCATGGCTTAAGATCCAGCCTCGTCACAGGCCGAACCATGCTTCGCTTGCAGTTAGATTTGCCGGTACCGAATGTCCTACACCCTGTGCGTAAATCCCTTGCACAAACTCGCCATAGTTGCTGGTCGTGTAGCCTTGCTGGGGTGTATTCGCAGCAGTGCTTGTGGGATCCTGGCTCACGTTAAATACGGCAGTCCATTGTTTGATCTCTTCCTGGTAATTCTGCGGTGCCAGTGTGCTATCAGCGCTGCCATGCCAAATCTGCATCTTGGGCCTAGGCCCGTCGTATCCGGGATACATGTCAAGCACGACCTGCTTCCACTTCTCAGGAGTAGCGCGCGACTGGCCGCCGCTGCAGCTGTTATTCCACTGGTCGACGCCACCGGACGAACTGACGAAGCAACCAGCGGCCACACCACTATACAGTGAGACTGCCTTGATGAGCTCTGGATAGGTTGCGGCAAGCACATTTGACATCATAGCGCCGCTACTACCGCCGGTAACATAGACCCGTTCGGGGTCGACCTTGTATTCGGAAATAGCGTACAAGATCATATTGGTGATGGCCTGGGAATCGCCACCACCGAGGTGCGATAGGGATCGCTTCGACGACACGTCCCAGCAGGTGCCGCTATTTGGAGAGGACGGCCAAACAGTAATGTAACCCTTTTTATCGGAGCCTTGCTTCCACGGTATCTTGTTATTTTGGAAGTACGACTGGGCCGATGACTGGCACGAGTGAATGACGACTACGAGTGGCGGGTTCTCGACGACATTGTCTGGCTTGTATACCCACCTGTTCTATATATCAGCGTGCTAGAGTAGGAAAATAGAGGGAGGCGGTGTAGCCTCACATCTGTGCCTTGGATGTCGCATTGTTGTTGTAGTTGGAGACTTGCGTGAGCGAAGCCGCCAAGGCCGTGCCGGCCATGAAGAGCGTGGAGAACAACATCACCTCTCAGTCGACTCAGGAAGGCGTAGCTATAAAACAGAACAAATTTTCAATCGATTTAACTTGACTGGTGACCGAAGTCTTCCTAAGGAATATGGCAGGCAGACATTATATATAGGGGGATCTAAGAACCATCATATCCCCCATTCGTGACGAACCCTCAATAGAAACAAGCTTTTCTCGCCTTCCTTCCCCGCATCCTTCGAAATTGGCCCCTGGATCTACAGTAGCAGCCACGGCTAGATACCTCGTCAGAGCAGAGCGGGATATAAGCAGCGTAACATCTGGCTAGTGGTAAAGGAAGAGAGCAATACTTCCAGAAAAGGAAATAGGTCGTATACATATAGTACGGGAATATTCAAAACGTGGCGAGCGTGGCCCTGCTGTGACGCAAATTGCCGTTTATACAAGCTTTGCGATCTGCCTTGTTTTAAGTGAGTGGAAAAGTGCCGGCTAAAAGGTTGCTACAATCCCATGTTACGCGCCCTGTTATTAAGCGGATGCGGCCCTCATACTTCATATCCTTTCTCCCGCGGAATTGGTCATTGGAGCGCAAGGGAGATCTTTTGCTGCTCTGAGGTATTATTCATATTGGCGAGTATTTGGAACATATGTGATATAGTAGGCTCTTATGTTTCTGCTTTGAGAATTTCCTCCAATCGGTTGTTTCTCCGGGACTATGTGCGTGAAGGTGAATGAGTAGGATGTGGCGAGGCCCAAGATAGCTTAGGATAAGGAATAGAAAGAGCAAGGACTTAGGAGGAAAATAGTAATGTGTTATAGAGGGTTATCTGATATGTAAGGGCATTCATACTACGTGAATTTTATGAAAGGGAGCAAGATAACAACATGTCACGAAACGGTGCAAATTATCAAAACCAATACATTGCATTCATGGTTCTATGGAACTTCTCTATGTATTCCTAGGAATCTCAGATCCGTGCCAGAGAAGCCATCCAATCCGGAGCATATACTGCAGACGGTATTGTCCGAAATGGTGCGGTTATGGTAGGTCAACGTGATGCGCGCAGCCAAATATCCCGGGCGAGATCAAGTCGAGAATGTGTGCTATGCGTACCTGGTAGGGTGCAGTGTATAATCATGGTTAGAGAATTAAGAAAGCGGGTATCGTAGGCTCTCAAGCCTATGCAAATTGACATCTCGAACGATTTCCTTTCGTAAGTCAGGTCCTTTTGTGCCCCTTAGACTCCAAACACCTGTCGTAGTGTGTGAAAGTAAGAAATCCTCGAAACGCAATGCAATTTTTCATATCCATGTTTTTCCTCTCGGAGGTATGTAAAGGGGGCATATGGTATAGCAAGCGTAGAATTGGTAAGCTCGATTTTCATGCCTCATTAAAAGTCTAGAAGCGCATGTTCATAATTCTTAGAATCGGGGGTATCCTCGTAATACAGCGAGATTTCGTTTTTCTCTGTGGCATGAATCAGGACGACACAGCACCACAAGCATAGAAGCACCAAGATGCTCTTCTGTGTGGCATGCCGAGAGAAATCGAGGATATGGGAGGGTTAACACGAGCGTAATCTGGATCTTTAGAACCCGTTATGCTTTTGGTTACCAGTCTGAGTGTCTGGGATGCTTGAATTTCGTTCCAGGAGGGTGTTCGTCAACATGGAACTTGCAATGAGGGTGCGTACACGTTCCATTGACGACGCTGGGACACTGGTATCAATCAGCAAACTGTCTTCAACACCTGTTTGGTCCTCTAGGATTTTTGATGTAGCACAAGATTCACGAGATAGAAACCCAACTCTTGAAGAAAGAAAAAGAAAAAAATAACACTTACGTGATGGCCATAGATGCAATTGTCAACATCACAATCCTGGCCCTTGGTGCAAGGATTCAAGCGAGCGAAGAGCGCGATGACATTCTTCTCGTCCTTCGAGGGCTTATAATTATGCTCAAAGGTACACTCGTCGCCTTTGGTGCAAGGACCTCGTAGGAAGTGATTGTTGCATAGCTTGTCCTGGTCCTTTCGCTTTTTCATGCGCTCTAGGACTGCAATATTGACCTGTATAGGAGGATCCAGCCCACGAGGACCAGGATTCCAAACAGGAGTGGGCGGCTTGGTGGGTGGTTTGCTAGGACCCGCGGGGGTGGCCGTCTTCAGAGGGATCGGCAGAGTAATCTTGGGTGGCGGATCAGCACCCTTTATTTGGGTAATAGCTGCATATGATGCACCATTAGACGGAATACGGGGAGTCGACAGCGTGGATAGGCTCGGAGATTTGAATCGGAGCTTTTCAGAACGGAAAATGTTCTTAAAGCTTACGATGCTGATCCCCGTGGTAACAATATCCGGGACGGTAGGACTGCCCTCGAGAATCGTAATTCGCTGCTTGGTGTCGTCATTGTGAACAATATCACCTAAGAAAGATGCATAACCGGCATCGTGAGAGATACCTAGCAAGACTTGCTTGCAATTGAAATTACGGAGGTGGAATCTCGTACATTCTGTTCGTATTGTCAGACACAAAAGGGACAGTCAGGGCAATCATAAGTCTTCATTGAGAACCTACCGAGAATCTTCGCATCGGTGCGCTCCTTTCCATGGCCGACATCGACAAAATCGAACGAGGCTTTACCTTGGTTGAAACCCGATATGAAGGCGTATAGTATGGTCTCGGTCTCTACGCAGCCATCACGTTTCATGGCCTTGCTCAACCCGGGAACATTAGCGACAACCTTAACCGAAATCTCGACCGCGGTTTCCTTAGAGTAGCTGAATTTGTCAACTATGGCTTTGCGAAGGTCCTCGGCGGCCTTTCTACCACCCTCGACACCTTGCTTGATATACTGCTCCTTGAACTAGGATTGGAAGAGAGTTAGTAGGTGAGTTATGTGAGCGGGTCAGCATAGTTGACGTACGAAGAGACCATCACCATCTATGAGAACTTGAATGTAAGGGTTGCGATCCTAGAAGACAAGTTTCAGCTACGCAATTTCCTGGAAAGGAATCTATTATCCAAGTATGGGCATGGGCAATTAGATACCGGAACAAAACCTAGACGGGTTTCCATGTCTCTCAGACGCTGCTCAAGGTCCTTACGAAATTTCGTGGAGCCATCTAGATCTAGGCGCGCATCGTCCAGCGCCTTGCGCAGACGGTGGTTCTCTTGGAGGTAATGCGACTCAATACCTTCAGCATACAATAGGAGATCCTAAGGCACGCGTGGTGTCAATTAGCTGAAGCGCGCAACAGGATTGTAAACATGGGAAGTATCAGAATGCATACCTTGATGAACTCATGAGTCGTCTCCTTCTGGGCCTCGTACTCGTGGTATCGGTGAACAAAGGCCATAAGACCTTGTCCTCCAACAGGGCCATATCCTTTGGAGTCCATGTTGGCCTATTCACTCAATAATAAACGTATCGAGGTCTGTGCCCAGTCCGGGTGTACTAAGTAGGGGCTTCTTTGTATTAAAGATGCGACGTGATTTAGTGACTGAAAGGGCGTGTTTGGATGAAGACAGCGAATGATGAAGAAAAGATGAGGTGGGATGGGGTTGATAATTTGAAGAGTTATTGGTTGAAGAGAAAAAGCATTCGCGAATTAAAGCAATAGAGCAATAGTCGCAACCTGGCAGCCAATCTAGTAGAGCAACCGGCGTTCTAAGCTACGGACGACTAGTTGCGCATCTCTCGAAGTGGGCAGCCCGTATCGCGACGAGATACTGCAGCTTTGTCTTGGACGAGATGAATGTAAAAGATGTTAAGGTTAGGATATGGGGGAGAGAAACACAACTTCCGTCGAAAGTCGTGACAATTTCATATCCGGCGGAATGGGATATCCTTTGTGAATGCGAGAGAGGATGAAGATGCCAAATGTCGGCGCGTGGCCGACGGGACGAAGAAATATGAAATATGGAAGTTCGAGATAGAAGCTGTAGAAATAAAGTGGGACTTGTTTGATCGTACCTACTAGGTACCCTGCTCAGTGTGTCTCTGCCACGAACCCGAAAGTCTGGGGTGATCTGCCCCACTAAGATTAGCTGGAAAGATCTTGGCAACAAGGGGTCCTTCAGCACATGTGCCGTCTCGGCGGCGACTTCTTTTAGAGACTAGCAGCCCTATTATTAGGTACATGTACTTTTTGGGTAGTGACCTCGACGTATTTGTCGTCACGTCTAATTCAGGTGTTGCACTTTGTACCCTAGGTATTATTATCTGATTCATTCAATTCAGTCTTGAATCTGGAATTATCCAATTGAAGTTCAACAGACACCCCATTTGTTCAAACCAAGCCAATTCACTTCACATATAGGTTAATCGTTTCAATACTACAGATTACTTATACTCCATTCCTAAATTTTATAATATTACTTCAACCTCAATCAATAGGTACCCCTAAGGTACCTAGGTATGTACCTATCCAACCAATTTGATATGAGCACCACTCGCGCGGGAATTGCTACATACGAACAAACAAGTGCCAGGCTATCTACATGTACTTGACAACTAATTATAGCTGAGGTTACATTGAAATGTCTTCTACCAAACCAACTCGTCGTTGGTATATGATTATAGAACGCCTAGAAACGAGAGACATCGGAATTTAAAGTCGGATAAGGGCACCAGTGCCAAGTTACTATAGATGCAACATGAAGGTGTCTTTCTGCAGACCATTCTTGGCATCTAGTATTCCCGGCATCAATGTTTTAGACCCACAACCCTTGCAGATTGGCTAACGGACTAGGTCCCGTCAACCTTAACGTTAACACCAAGCATATTTTTATTTCCTCAATAATAGCTAATCCTCGGTGTGAAACCTGTAGCTGTATGCTCTCTGCCGAATCAGAAAAGAGGTCCCTCCATCAACTTATTTGACGTTGTACAAAAGACGCAGGCCATCATGCACAGTTGGAAGATTTGAGACATATCAGTCCTCCACGCAATAATCGTTCGACGCTGCAACTAGGAACAGTCTGACCGGACGCCGACCTATCTTATACATATCATGAACCGAGCTACTTATACCCTCTATTACGACAAAAAATGTGGCTGTATGTTCGACACCGACTCTGCGAGCAAGGGTTGTCCAGCCTTGGTCGACCAATAACTTCTGGGAGAAAGTTTTTTTCTCTTCTCTTTTAGACTCAAATGTTCCAACTAACCCGGCGTACATAAGGTCACTCACAGCACCCTTTTGTGTAAGTGTTACCCCAGATTGGGTCAGACCTGTAATTGTTGCACAAAACACAAACCCCCACCTTCGAACCCTGCGAAGGGCTATCTGCGAAGCTATTCCTTGGACCGATCATGACTTCCTATGGGAAAAAACAGCGATCTTTCAAAATTTTCCATGCATCCACCCCTTACATCTGATGTCATAGCTTGCTCGTTAAACAATCGATTATCTATAAGCAAGGCCTAGCTATCTGCCTACATGCCCAGCTGGAAACCAGACCTGAGGTTTGATAATGTTCATAAAGTATGATGTACGCGTTCCCAACTACCTAGGCTCATCGAGTCTAGAAGAACGAAATAAATTTAATCTAATAGTTGGAAGGGATGCGAGTAGAATATGTAGCAATCCCGCTTCTTTCCAAGATGTGCCCGCTAAGTGAACTTCGCGATACAAGCTATCGACAAACTTACCAAGGGAGAATCAATTTGAAGGCAGCTCTGATATAAGTGATTCATTGTCCACAAGTTGAGGCGAAATCTAAGTCATCCGCTGCACTACTAGTGATGATATCTCCTTAGTCATCAATGCTGGGAACTAACTTGTGTACGTAAACACATACGAACCAGCCAATCGCCACATTGATTAAATAAAAGCAAAGCCCAAGAATGGCGGGTTTGAATTTTTCCTGCTGATTTCTACATGTAGGTCCATCCCCATACGGCGTAGATGCTTAAAAGCCGTCGGGCATAACGCCATCTACGCATCGGCGCGGTCCTATTTTCGGACTTAAGGGGTCATACAATCACGTAAGGGGATGAAAGCCAAATATCGGCCAATATTCTCTTAGAAAAAGAAGACGTTCCACTTCCCATAAACACTACTACTTGTACTCCTAAGCTTTGTTTCAACTACCTACATGTAGTTACTAAATTTTTTAGGATATCATCACTCTGAATCATACAAACGCTTCAACGCTGAGCTTCCGCCTAAGTATTGTCCTATATCATTCAAAATGTCATCCAAATATCCAAAAATCGGCCGACTAGATCAATCAGTAGGTGGGAAATTGGTTTAGTATGTTCCACAGCGTGTCGTTGCCGAATTCACCGCCGAACTGCCATGTCGATGGCTGCTCCTCTCCGACGGACCCAGTTGGTATGTTAGTGGAGAGTCCACTCCCTACCCCCGTGGTGCCCGGGAAAGTCTCCGTCCCCGTCCAAGTTGTCGATGGCCCATCCCCGCCGGGTATGGCCGTTAGGTCATTGTACGCGATATCGCCTAAAGGATACATGGGCATGATCGAGCTGAAGTCGAAATCTGTTGGGAACGACCAATCCGCACTCGCGAACATGTTATTTTCGGCGCCAGACGCGGGTGTCAACCCCGTTCCAGAGCTGACGCTCCCGCCTCGCTCCGTCGTCGTCGGCACTGTCGACGGATTACTCTGGTTTTGCGAGTTTGGTTCCGATAGAGAGTTGGGCGTCTGCATGTCGGAAGAGCCACCTGAGAGCCCGCAGCCGGTCGAAGAGCTGCCACCCATATCGCTGATAGATTTGGTAGTAAAACCAAAACCTACAGCCTTCTTAAAACGGATATAAATGGCATGCAGCACACCCAATGCGGCTTTCGCGAGCCGGTTTCGAATAGCCATCGTCTCAAAACGTTCGATTGCCCACTCAAAGTGTTGCCGTACGGTTGGCAACAATTCTGGATGCTCTTTCGGGAATAATATGTAGATGGACGCTATCATGATAATAGCATCAAATGTGCCGAAGAAAAGGGTAAATGTTTTATGCTGTTGCGGCTTCAAGATGGAATAGTATAGCTTCTGTGCTTCCAGCATGTCTATACTTGCTTTGAGGGCTTCGTAACGGCTGGTAGCTCGAGTAAAAACGTACGGACGATGTAGCGCCATGAAGTTAAAGGATAGGAGTTGGGGCAGAGTCGGCCGCACAAATGGTAACCACTGGCACTCCGGGAGATTATCGAATCGCGTATCGGGGTTCTCGAGACGGAATGGCGGCGGGGTCCGTGCTTGAAGGTCCAATAACTCTTTGTGGATCTTTTCAACTTTAGAGAAGTCCTTTGGAAAGGGCCCTTCTTTCTCAAGGTCAAGTATCTCTCGCAACGGCTTCATGACCTCCCAGGACCATATGACCCGGGTAAGGGGTGTGGGGGGATCGTTTTCACCACGTTGAATTATAGGTGACTTTCTTCTATCTTTGGGGATAATAGAATCAACCGGAGGAGTCCGATTCACGAGGCGGTAATCCACGCTAGTAGGTCTACCAAGTACGGCACCGGTGTGTAGGTCCCATCCGAGGAGAGTCATCCAGACTCTCCGTCTGCTCTGTGCCATCCACATCTTTTCCAAAGCTTCTTCTGTCGAGTCTTCTGGGCTCGGCTGGGGATCCATTTGGTCACGATGCAGTCCAATTTCTTGCGCATCTCGAATGCTGGTTCCCACTTGATGCCACTACCAGTAGGTCAGAATAGCGCGTTAACCTGGCATGGGGAGAGTACCAACTTACAGCTTCAGTAACCATGCCCGTATACTTGAGGAAGGCCGCCCTCACCCAACCAGCTAGGACGGTTATAATAGACATTTGACGCTTGCCCAGAAGCGATAATATGGAGACACCGGATTCGCTATAGTCAAATGCTAAATCTTCGAAAGCCATGTTGCTCGTATATTTCAGCGACTCAAAAGTCTCCTCGGTTCCTTCGGGAAGATATAGGAGAGAAGAAGCTAGCACTTGGAACAGAAGAGCCGGAAATGCTCTTAACATTGGGTCCAAAGCTTGCGGGCCTGACGTTGTTAGAACATTGAATGGCACACTATACCATTGCTCCATCAAGCTTCGAAATACCGGTTCGTCGATGCTAAAATACTGCCAATTGATATCGCGGAAGTAAATTTCTGCTAGCTTTTCGACGTAGGTCCTAGCTGGTAACAAGCGAACCAATGTCTTGTATCGCTCACGCATGCCAAAATTACTTCCATCGAAATTCTCATTCATTCCTGGCAGCAGCTCCCCCTCACCCTCGATCTTGCGCAATATTCCAAGAGTCGAGACGCTGTTCGAGGAGTAGCCGAAGTCCGCGTTCTTGATAGGTAAGCTCTCGATCGATTCGGGGGAGCGGTCATTTCCACTTTGAGAAGAGTCTTTTCGGTTTGGCTTTGCGAGCGGAGTCCCAGTCTCGTAGTGGCAGGCTGATTCCTTATTCCGTGATACACAATTCGTACAGGGCATCTGCCGGTCGCACTAAGAAGAACATTAGTAAATTGAGAAATAAGTTAGTCTAGAAACAATCGCGACTCTCACCTTTTGCTTTCTCCTATGACACTCGGTGCAACTTATGACAATCCTCCTGCGCTTGCGGGGTGGCGCTTTACCGTGACCATCTTGATTGGCTTTATCGTCCATCTGGACAACGGGCTCAGCTACTTCGGCGGCAGACATGATGATGTAAAGGAATTGAACGAGTTAAAGCTGGGTTGAGGGGTAATAATAGGTGGACAAAATGGTTGTGGTTCTTTAGGTATTGCCACGGGAATTACGCGGTGAGAATCATGCGTATGGCAAGGTAATGCGATGATTATTTCTTTAAGTTTTGCTAAACCCCGGCTGGCAGGTTAGAGAGGTACGGAGAATTCCTTCCAAGTTACGACTCTTTACAACGTACCTGCTTATACCAAAGGTATGTATGTACCCAGCCATCCAGCTATGGCCTATCGTCCATATCATTCCCTCTTTACTAAGGTAAAATAGTCGTAAAATGGCCCCCGCTCCGTAGAAAGTGGGAACCCCCACCATCTGCTTTCCATTCAAAGTGTATTCAAGCAGCAACAAGTCCACAATGACAAGTTTGACGGGAGTTAGTGTTTCTACTAGCGTTTGCATAGATCAGCTAACTACATACCTTACATGTACCGTACATAACACCGCAGAACTCCACCACGGCTTTTCCCCGATAAACCCGTTGTTCCCGAAGCTTATGTAAGAGTGAAGACCGGATATACTTTAGAACATACCACCTAACTGAGATTAATGCTCACATGAATTTCATGAACTTCATTCGATACCTCCGTATCGCTCAAGGATTTCCCGAATTAGCACGCTCTTAGTATGTAACATATATATGTATCTATGCAGATAGATGCAAGAGAAATGAATAGATCAAGCAGTACATACTGTAGTTACCTATAACCCCTGTTTCTCCGTATAGAAGAGCGCCAAAGACATCCATCCATAATGGTTAGGTATTCTGCTACATTCAAAAAGGAAAATACTATCATGACCAGGCGAGGATACTGATACAAAATTCCTTGTTGGTCGCCAACAGAACTCATTGTGTATAATTTGCTGTGACTTGCTAACTGCCTCAAAGCCCTTTCCAATTTTTGCTGACCGTAATTCCTTAATAATAATAATGACTATCTTGTATAAAGCCGAAAGAACTCCAGGCTCCGGGACGAAATATATCATCCATGCTTGATATAAATCCGGTTGTTGTGAGACGGCCGTCTACTTCACACGCGTTGCCCTATCCGATTGAGGTATGCTTTCCACGCCTTCCTGCGGTATCGTTCAGCTTCATGTTGCGGAGACGCCGCCTTGAGAATACCCCGTCCAACGATGATGATATCGCTACCACATAACCCAACAAGTTTTGAAGGTGTGTTATACTGCTGGCCCAGCCCGTCGCCGGCAACCTCCCCATCTTCTTCATCCCCCTCGGGGGGCAATTGGCAACCCGGTGTCATGGAAATAAATGCATCAGTCGGTTCGCTGTTAAGCGTCTCCTGCGAAATGAAACCCATTACGAAGTCATTGTGCTCTCTGGCAGCTTCAACGCAAGCCTGGGTATACTCCTTCGTCATGAAATTCCCCTCACTCGACATCTGTGCCAATATCAAGAGCCCTCGCTCCCAAGGAGGCTCTTCAATGCCTGCGTACACAAGCTCATCTCCCTCAGCGATGGAATTGGAGAAGCGCGGCGAGTCCACTGGTTCGAAAGATTGCGTGAGCGTAGTGATGGACACAATGCTTCCTTTCCTACCGTTGTTGTGTTCACCGCGAAAGCTTGACGGAGGTGGAAGGTCCTTTGATGCCGGTGTTGGCGCAGGTGTAGACTGCTCATCCACTTCTTCCCCATTTTCGTCGAAAGAGTCGGACACCGGGGTACCAACGGAGACGGACGTTCTCACTTCATAGTTGACACGTGAACGCCACCGTGCAGCTGCTTGTTGAAGTGCTGTAACAGCTGCCTTGCCCGGAACCATGTTGACGTTGACAATATGAGCCCAGTCAATAATGCGGGCGGTGCCGGCTGTGTACTGTAACTGGACCGTGCTGCCAATATCCCCAAATTTCCTGTCTTCAAAGATGAGGAAGCCATGTTTTCTCGCAAGGGCACCCAGCTTGGCGCCGGTGCCGGTCTGTGGATGATAGTCCCAACCAGCGACGAGGTCGTAATGGGTCTTGAGCACGACAATGGATGGGCCAATTCGGTCGGCCAGAGCGAGAAGCTCGCGGGCGGAGGTTACGTCGGCACTGAGGCATAGATTCGACTTCTTCAATTCCATTAGGCGGAGGAGATAATTGGCCAGGGGGTGGGAGACATTGTTGGCTCGTTCGGCGAAGCTCGCCTTGTAGGTCGGGTGGCGATCCCGAGTTGCGCACATAGCAAATCAATTGATTGTATATTTTGCTAGTCTGTTTACTTTCTCTTTGTTTTGAAAGTAAGAGGCGGGACTCAATATACCTGAGATGCTATAGCAAATTATTGTGGGCTGGCAGAGGTGAGGCGAACGTTGACCCGGTCAGGCTCTGCCGACAGGAGGGTCTGGGGGTCTATCGGGGGACGATCGGCGGTTGGGTGAGAGCCCTGGAAGTACCGTAGTGGAGCTATATGATGTCAATTTACTACGGTGAAAATGGTAAATATAATAGGAAGACGAAATAGGTCGAGATGTGGTAAAAGTTCTACGGTCCGAAGAGTTCTTGATATATGCATGGGACTAAATCCATCTTATGATGCGATGTACGTAGGTAGGGCTAGCAAGCAAAGACAAGTGCAAGGTAATGGCAAGCATACCTGAAAGCTGGAGACGTAAAGACGTAAGGTCAACTTCTCCTCGGTAGACCGCCCTCGTGCTCTAGAAGTTTGACCGACAATCTCGTGCATATGCTGTTCTCCCCTCAAAACCTGAGAAACTTGAAAACCTGGGGTCTTCGGGCCTATTCGTCGTCTTGGTGCGATTGTGTGCCAGAGAATCGGGAAAAAAGTACGTGGCCTCGGATCCGAATTGGATTAGAGATCGGAGACACCTAACTGGTCTTTAAGGTGTTCGTTAGATACCAACGGAAGACTTGGGCACCAAGAAACATGTCCAGTCTCTTATCGAGTCGGATGAAGCAAACGGCGTTCGAAGAGAGGGGAGAAGACGGGACGGGAGAAAAAAAAAAGAAAAAGCTAACGTTTGAGGGGGGAAGGACAGATTGGCGTTGCTAGTCCTTTTTCAGTTCCAGCTCATTAACAACTAACGGATTCCTGAATTAGACCAATTAGTTTTTTTGGTCTATTTTCGATTCTGACTTCGAACTCCAGCCCAGATTTGAATCTTGTCCTGTTGGTTATCAATTGGGATCACTCGAAGTAACTGGTTGTAAGATGAGGCGGTGGAGAGCACAGCAACGAGTGGAAAAGGTGGGTAGGTTAAGTGGTAGGTATTAAGTGGGATGGTTTAAATCGAGCCTGGTCTGGGTCGGGTGTGACGAAAAAATGGGCGAATGATCAATTGTCCGTCGGTAAGTTACATGTACCTTGCTCGTCCTCACTGCTTTCAATGTTCCCTGAGCTACGGCATGAGCGACTACCTGAGCGAACTATGGCAGGCTTTTTATTCTGGATGTCCGAGGATCAGACTTGGTGGCTTTGAATGGTTTAAGGTTACAGTGCATCACAGCTGCCATTACCTTGATTATACAATAATTATACGGATTAGGTCGAGTCTACGATTGGGTAAACTGAACCAGTGTAGCCCATGTAAAACGTACCTGGTACTGGGAGGATTGCATGTGCTGGCTGAAGTACATGTAGGTCGGGTGGATCTCGAAAAGCAAAATGCCTACCATCGAGACAGATGCTTCTACTATGTACTACCTACAGTATACAGCGATACCCTGCACATAGGCAGCCTAGGTTAATAACTGTAATACGCAGGCAGCCACCATGATATATTGAAAACGCATCGCATTTAATAGGTACATATATGTGGGTATGGAGGAGTCTGTGGAATCAAGTACAGACTACGTACATACATATAATATAGCAGATACCTACATGTACCTTAATAACATGTATCTCAAAATAAGAGGCGCATGATTTGTGGCTACCCAATCCAGAAACTGTTCTGATCTCATCCTTCTTCCTAGTGGTGCATATTCAAGTGGATCCTTTTTCTATTTCTAGGCCAGCTTCAAAACGAACGGCACTGACTTCCAAAAAATGCTGGGACAACATTCGTACACACTTCACCAACACGTTTAGGATTCATAGTAAGATTTTATTAACAAACTTAACTTATCTAGGATGGCCCGCTGCTTCGGTAAATCAACAATCCCAATCTAAACATTTTAAGGGAGTTAAGGCAACTATATTATAATACTTTTTTATTTTTGATATGGAAATAATAGGTTTAGCAGGAGATATGACCAACCACATAGGGCTCTATGCATGCAGGACTATCATAATAAGCTGAAGAGGAGCCCTAGCGACGTCACCCTGAACGTAAGTGTCTGAATGAGTAGCACAGTCGGTCAGAGTTGAGCTTTAGCGTGTATGAGTTATAGTATGCTCCCAGCTCAACCATTGAAATAGCAACGATCTTGCAGCAGCTTTATATAATTTATCGCTATAGCACAACAGCTCCCTGATGCGAGGTGCCAGCAAGACTAGGAAAGCATCGACATCGCAAGAGAGAGATCAAGTGAGGCCTCATGCGAAAAGGACAAGATGAAGGGACGAAATTGTAATAAGGAAGACAGGGCAACAAAACAGGCTAAGAGTTGATCGTCCCGTCCCGAATTGCGATACGCGATAACAAGGAGATGCCAAACCTTATCAGCTTACATGAAGTGCGCGACAACCCGCGCAAGTATGTACCTTGGTACTGAAGCTAAAGGGCAGCTGCAGCCTTATCTAAAAAAATAAATTAGTGGGTCTGACAGCCTCGAAGCTCTCCCCATCTCACTATTAACACCACTGACACTACTGACACCACTGACGCGATCCCTGGCAACTGGCAAGATTCTCTCTCCGTCCTTCCCGACCCAGCCGAAAGAGACCCTTATCAGAACTTCTCCTCTTCGTCTCTTTGATATCTTCAGTGTTGTTGATTTGACCAACTCATTCTACCTCTTTATTTGTCTAGACATCTATACTTTTTATTTCCTCGGTCGCGTCTTTTCCCTTGATCTGATAGCTCCTCCGTCTTCTACTTTTTTCTTTGACGGGGGCTTATCCATCGTATATTCGTTATCACACCACAAGTGCGTCACCTCAGTACGCCAGCGCAACCCAGCCGAGCGCTCTTCGAGCATTTCTAAGCATCGTAATAATTAAAGGGAAGATACCTTAAAAATATCATCTTTTCTCTCTTTAATCGATTTTCATTGCGCTCAGGGGAAGCTATCATGTCTGAAAGGAGGACCAGGCGGCAGGCCGCTTTGGCAGCTGCAGCGGCAGCAGATGATACGGCCGCCAAACCCAACCAAGACGAAACCATCATGAACGGAAACAGAAATGAAAATGACAATGGTGAAGCTGTCGCACCATCGGATTCTAAAGTCGACAGCTCTCCACGAGAAAATATATTCATATTTTGGCCCAATATCATAGGTAATGCGCTTGTCCTATCCTACACTCCAGCCGCACAGAGCCCTGTTTTGTAGATATTCCTCGGACTCCTAACTCATGCTGACCTTGAACTTGGAATGAATAGGATATTCCCGAATCGTCCTAGCTATCGCCTCCCTATACTACATGCCCTTGCATCCTAGAACGTGTTCTCTACTCTATAGTATCTCGTGTCTTCTCGATGCCCTCGATGGCTATGCGGCTCGTTACTTCCAGCAGTCAACCAAGTTCGGCGCTGTCCTAGATATGGTGACTGATCGATGCACAACTTCGTGCTTGCTCGTCTTCTTGTCCTCCGCGTTCCCACGATGGGCTATCGTATTTCAGGGCCTGATTTCCATCGATTTTGCAAGCCATTATATGCACATGTACGCAACGCTGGCCATGGCCGGCTCAGACACCAGCCACAAGAGCGTAGACAAATCAAGAAGCTGGCTGTTAAACTTATACTACACCAACAAGGTCCGTCTTCCCTCAGCTTGCGAAGCATTACATTCAACTTACTGTGGTCTTAGACTGTCCTCTTCCTATGTTGTGCTCTTAATGAGCTCTTCTTTATCGCCTTGTACCTACTCTCCTTTTCGTCGCCGCTTCTGTCACCGCAACTACTCGAACCCCTTGGCGAGCATAAGGCTGCCGCCATTCAAACCGGGGCACAAGTTAACAGCTCGGTGCTACGCCAGTTGTTCACCAACCCTTATAGTGCCGGCGCCCTAGAGATGGCGCGCGCAAACAAGATGGATTCAACCTTCCCTTGGATCCTTGCCGGGATTAGTGCCCCTGTCATGGCACTGAAACAGTTCCTTAATGTTCTTCAAATGGTCAAGGCAAGCAGATGGCTAGCCGAGGGTGATGTGGATGCTCGAAGGAAGGCCGGGTTGCCCAAAAAGAAGAGCACGAAGAAAGCGTAAAGGGGGTGGAACAGTTGCAAAGGGTAGGAATCCCGAACATGAGAAGGTTGAGGATAGGTCAGGGCGAAACCGAACATGAAAATATGGTGTTGGTTTGTACGAAACGTCCTGTTTCATGGGGGAGGTTTTAGGCACTGGACCACCGGATAAGGTCGTCTTAATCGGTTGCATAGGATCGGACATGGCAAGCATAGAAAGGGGTACGACTCAATAATGAGTGCGTGTCTCCCAACGAGGCGGGCGGTCGCAGGGCAATTGAAGCTAATGAGCATGCCTGCAAGACCTCGAAAACAGTCTTCATTGTACATATGTAATCTTAATAATGAGTCTCATTAAACTCATGAACATGACAAATATGAGGTTCCGAGCATGTGGTTCCCCAAGGAAATTGTCTGCAAAGGTGAACCAACGTACTAGACAAGGTCATGGTTTTCGCGTAGTTGTTTTGCATTACCATCCATATCGGGGGCCAAACTGGAAAATGATTGAACCCCTTTTCCTCAATTTCTAACACCTAATATAAAATGAAAATAAAATTACAGAAATAGACAGGCCACTTACTTGTTTCGACCAAATCACTATAAAGCTTGGCAACATCTCGTTTGTATCCATGCCAGTATGGTTTGTTTAAGTGGCAATTCGTTCCGCCTACGTTCTAATTCAACAATTTTACGAGGAGATGACGGGAAGATCTGTTTGTGTCACGTTGAGAATATCAGCTACCTGAGTAAATATCCCCCCTGTATTCTCCACCGAATATTTGTTAGCACAAACATCACATGGATGGTGCTCTTGGCCAAGAAGCTTGTCTCAATGTTCTGACGTTATCTCGGCCGAGTAGAGGGATGTCTCAAGCGGCAGTAGTCTCAATACTCAAGAGTGAAGTTTGTCTTTCTAACATCGTATGATATAAGTTCATCCCAACAGTGGGGACCTACAGGCTCTTAACCCTTACTTGTCCCGCTTGTATACGATGACCTTGCACGAGTAGCGATGACAAGACGCTCTCCATGGATCTATCATGCAACGAGGCTAGATCAACGATTCCCGGAATCAACTACGTTTCAAAGCCAACCTATCAGTTCCTGCAGCTTGGAAATGTTGGTTTTAATAGGGCTGTTGAGGATACACAAAGAGAATGATATTAGATATATGTTAGGTAGATAATGGTTTTCGGTCTTAGTAACATTTACATGCTGTACATTTCGGTCTATCTGAGGGAAACCGGAAATCCGTTGAGGCCAGTTTGTTTAGACGTAGGATTCTCTCTCGATACTTATCCTAAGTTACAGATATGTACAACCATAAGGCAGAGTTGCTCTAATTCTGGCGTGGCTTAGAATTTATCTCGAATAGCTCCAATATACTCGCAGTAGAGGAGAACCCTTAGGTACCTATGCTCATGATCAGTTTTCAACTACATATGTATCAACCAAGCCCAAAAGAAGACTAATGATAACGTCATCTACCATATGAAATTTCGTAACTCTTTATCAGACTGCACAACATCTATCGCCAATGTGGCTGACTGCCCAGCCCATGTACCTAGCAACTCTTCGTCGGTCAGGGAAGTGGACATATGTCTAGCAACAGGCAACTTCCCAACACTATTCAGACTTGTCCGTTATGCCATGCAGGTTTGACGCCGGAACTAGGACTGGAGTACCGACTTCTGCAGTGTACGTTGTACAGGTCACATCAAATGACTTCGCATACGATTATATGATTCGTTGCGTACGGAAACAGGGCCGAAGCCACAGACAGGAGGTACCTTGTCTTATGTTAGATATCTACATCTATTGATCCCCTCACGACGTCATCATGTGTCTTGTGAACCACCGGTCATACAAGGGTTTGTTGATACCGTCGTTGTCGATACAGAGGTAATCAGTAGGGCACGGAAATGATCGGCAGTCACATCTGTACGCGCTCCGCTGAAAGCTACAGCGTTTACTCCGGTCAACTCCGGATCCGACTGTTACTACCTCCCTAGGTCCTGTTCACTGGTGTCAATTCTACCATTAAGGGAGGTTTCTGCCATGCGACGTAGTTCTTCTGTTTCTCAAGCCAGTTGCTGCACTCGGGCATCAGCTCAATATCGAAGTTGTAGATGAGCTTGGCGAGGATGACTCGGGTCTCCATACGTCCCATCGTGAGCCCGATACAATTTAGTGGTCCCGAGCTGAACGGCTGCAGTCATTCGGATTAGCATCTCCTCGATCTGGGACTAGTTATATATATTGGCCTGCAACGCGAACATATCCGGAAATTTATAACCCACTAACTCTCGAAAAAATAAACACTTCGGGGAAATGAGAATATTTGGTGTTGAACTGACTCACCTGAAAGAGCTCTTTGGCATCTCCAGCGTACCTCTCGTCACCTAGCCAGCGCTCGGGAACAAACTTCTTGGCGTCCTTGAAGTAGGTCTCCAAACGACCAATAGCATGGTTATGGATACCAATAACAGAACCCTCGGGAATGAAATACCCGTCCACGGTGCAACCTCCCGACGATACCTGTCTTGGATTGAATGATGTCGCAACTGGAGGCCAGACCCGCATAGACTCATCAATCGCAGCAACGAGGTATGGCAGCTGACTTACTGAAGCGGCTGTGATGGCCTTGTCGGAGTCGAATGTAGATCGGATTTCATTCTTAGCCCGGACCATCGTCTCCGGGTGAGTGAGGAGCAAGAACAGCGTGGTGGCAGAGGCCGTGGCTACGGTCTCCGACCCGGCCATCACCAGCATATGGGCATTGGCATACATCTGCTCCTTGGTGAGCACCTCTCCCTCTTTGCTCTCGCTAGTGATGAACGACATGTAATCCGGATGATCGGTTTTCCCAGCAGCCATTCTCCTGTCTACGAGGTCCAGTGTAGTCTTCGTGTGGTATCTCTGTGCCTCGGCCAAGCTCTTCGAAACGATGAACTTCTGCCAGAACCACAGGGCCCAAGGCGAGATGTCGTTCAGAGCGTGGATGCAGACCTCGCCGGCGAAGTAGGTCAGACTGATGTTGATCCAGGGGTGATATTGCTCTTTCTCGATACACCTGAACACGTCTTCCCCGAATACAAGGTCGCCTTGAATGTCGAAGGTTAGCCACATGGTATACTTCTCGATATCCACCACGGGCTCCCCCCTTTCCGCTGCGTTACGAAGCTTTTGGATCATGGAGTCGACATATCCCATAACCAGGGGCTCCTGCTTCCGCGTGGCTTTCTCAGAGAAGGCGGGGTTGAGCTGGCGCCGTGTTCGAGCGTGTTCTTCCACGTCGGCCTGAAACATGCCTATGGCACCAAATGTATCCTTTGAGACCGCGGTCCGTGCATCGCGGGTCAACGGCCCTCCTTTACCATATCGAGGCCCGTAGATTTCTTTGAAGGACGTCGAACCAGCAGAGGAGACTTCGTCTGGGGCAACCCGTACGATGGGGCCGTATTTCTCGTGGAGCTCGGTGAACTTGAAGGGGGATTTGCCCCAGTATCGTGACCAACTTATAGGGAGAGGAGAGATGGCGTATATCTTCGGGCCTGGGACGGCAGCCAAGGGGTGGAAGAAGGCATTGTAGATTATCTTGGTAATTCCTAATGTGAAAAGCTTATGTGAAGCTTAGTTCATATGAACTTATGTGGTTTTTCTGGGTTAGCCTTACCAGTAAGACACTGAACGTCAAGAACTCCGGTAGAGTAGTATGCCGGAAAGGTTCTACGAATTGGAGATATTTCGTCGACATTTTGACTTTCTATCAAATATCATGAGCGGCCTAGCGATGTACACGAACCCCCTATACATGACTGTGACAAAGTACCAAGCTCATAAATACCCCTTTATCACGGCCTCCGTAGCTCCAACCCCTTTCCCGTAGCCCGAGACCTTCCCATGAGAGCGGGGTGACGATGGTTACACAGACGAGACATGGGGGGATGCTAATTAGCTTGATAGGCACGTTCCCCCATTTCATCATGTTAAGAGTTGGAGATAATGCAAATTGTCTAGTCATCTTTGCTGACCAATGCCGGTGGTATCGGCATTTAAGTAAATGATTGATTATAAACGCAGGAAAAGACAGCAGGAGTATTGCGCAGCGGGCTGTTCGCAACAACGGATTTCGGATTTATGAGCATAGCAGCGATTATCTGATTTGAATTGCGCCGAAACCCGTCAACAAGCCTTGCGCCTTGAGAGATCATCCGTCCGGAGGACGTTATTCGTTGTGATGGATGCCTTCAACGGACGTAAACGAGGATGTCATCTAAGTGCTATTCACATGGCTGGACGGGCCGGTGATCGCTCATTTTCCGCTGGCCGTGGCTAGACGTGAGGTTGGAGATAGCCAAGAAATTGGATGTCGGCACTTCGTGGTCGGGTACGTATCAGAATAGCTCGATTGCTTGTTGTCTGGTCCGAGGTCTAGAATCTATCTAATAAGGTCGTATTAATATAGCATATGAGTGTTTGGGGAGGGAAAGAATTGCGTTGGTCTTATGTTCAACTGTCTCCCCCTATTTGATTGTAGATAGAGTGAGGTTGTTTCCTAGGAGCAGAAGATAGCTATTATTAAATTCCTAGTTCCTTCTTCACTCGAGGCCGCGGCTAGCCATTTACAAGAAGGGTATGATCTCTCGCGATACTAGGAAGCAAATAACGGCCCAATCGCCGAACTGCCTTACTGCTTGCTTGGTAAACCTCTTCCGCACTTAAGCCTTGGCCACTGGTCGCAAAGTTCGAGGAACCGTTCGGGATCGTCAGTTATTACGCCATCAAGCTCCTGGCGTATACTTGACCCCAGCAATTCGTCGTCTTTAATAGCCCAAGAAGAGACAAGCCGGCCCTGCTTTCTAGCTTCCGGTATAAGCCGGGAACCGCTACGTGTAGAGAGGGTATGGCAAAGCATGTCAATATTAAAGTTAGGGACTCCCATCATAGCGGAGGTGTATGAAACCGACCACCCCTGAAAAGCAAGTGGCAAGCCTGGAAGAATGGAGGTTCAGTGCCACGTATTTCGTCTGCTTCTGAGTTACGATACTGCTTTGCAATAGGAGACAGCATTACTTACCTCCCAGCAGCCAAGGATGATTCGCTCATTCCAAGGCAGTGTAGTTGAGACAGAGGCAAAGGCTTCCGCTTAGAGGCGTAGTATTACCACGCTCCTATACTGATAAATGGCATCGGTCTAGGTGCTTGCGAGTAAGATTACGATGGAGTCATCTATACCTACCGTAGACGTCGTCGCCGTAATATATAATGGGGGCATTTCTAGGTAACTATACGAGCACGATATTGCTCATACATACTCCTTTTATATGATCTATATGTAGATATAATAATAAAACCGTTGAATTCCCTAACTTGTCTTTACTTAGTTTCGTCTTAATAGAAAGAATGTAGTTGATATTTGAGCTATAGCTCTTTATGAGTTCGCTCTTGAATTGTTTCTGTTTAGGTCTCCACCAAAACCCCCGCCAGGCCACCGTATGCCCTAACCGATTGAAGCATAGCGGGCTCACCCCACTACCAGGGAAGCTCAACGTCAATTGGAACCACCAAAGGGGCAGAGGGGGAACAGCTACCCCACACCCAAAATTCAAGGCTTTAGGTAAGGGTTCAATCCAGCAACCACCAAACATCTACAACCCATTACCAAACCACCACACCACAGCCAATATGTCGCACCCGCGCATAGAAGAAGTATCAGACAGCGACCTGTCCGACCCCAGCGAGGGCGACATCGACGACTTCGTCGAATCCGACATCCTACGGCAAAAAGCCCCTCAACCATCCTCAACCTCCTCATCCTCTCGACCACCACCCCAACCCTCCTCCTCCGGCCCTCGCATGGTCCACCCATCCGTCGCCCCGCAAGCCCAACAAATCCAAGCCAGCGACATAAAAGACTACCAGATGCTCTACCCCGTCTACTTCGACGCCACGCGCTCCCGCGCCGAAGGCCGTCGCGTATCCAAATCCCTCGCGGTGAAGAACCCACTCGCGCGGGAAATCGCCGCAGCGTGCGCGAACCTGCGACTATCCCCCGTCTTCGAGGCTCACCGCATCCACCCCAAAGACTGGGCGAACCCGGGCCGCGTGCGCGTCAAGCTATCCAAGCCCTCATCCGGGACTAAGAGCGCGAATGCGAATCCGTATGCCGCGGAGGTGAAGAATAAACACCATTTGTATATATTGGTGGCGAAGCATTTACAGGCGCACCCGACGACGGACCAGAGCGACGCCTTGCGCCGGATACGGGTTCCTGGGCTGAGCGCGCCGAAGGACGACGAGCCGTGGCCGCGGCCGGCGTTGCCGCGGGGGTGGAAGATGGGCGAGTTGTTGCCTGCGTATAGTGCTGCGATGACGGGCGGTGGGGTGAGTGAGAATGCGTTCAAGGATATGATGCGCGAGATGCAGGGTGGAGGAGGAGGTGGTGGTGATATGATGAGTATGCTTGGGCAGGGACTTGGAGGACTAGGAGGTCCTGGTGCTGGAGCTGGATCGAGTGAGAGTGGAAGTGGTGGGAAGAAAGGCAAGAAGGGCAAAGCGAGAGCATGATGATTGGATTAGTAGACTCTGGGTGCGCTCCGAAGATGAGACGATGCACCATGTGCTAATATAGAAGATAAGGGGGGAGTATGAACTGCCACCGTACAATGGCATATCTCGTACCCCTTAATAACACATATTCTTTAAAGTTACAAACACATCTTTAGTCTCGAATGTGATTCAATGAGAAAAATATCATGATTGATTGTGACTTCAAAATCTACCATTCGCCCTGTATCGCCAAGGTAGGCGTATTGATACGTAATGATAATGATACACGTTTAACAAGGGTATCTCTGTCTTTCACCGTCTCTCCTAATTCTCAATATCAATACTTTACATAGCCGCAGCCAACCTCCCCTGCAGTCCCTCCCACTCCCTGGACCCAACAATCTGCACCCCTCTCCCACCTACACCGGGTATGACCTTACCCTCGGCGTCTGGCAATCTGATCTGCAGCCTCGCCGCCGCTTTACGCATTATCTTCGCATGATCAGGTTCTTGGTGTTTCTTCAACCCTTGCTCGGCGCTGAGCACAATTTTCGTCTTCTGCACGATAGATTCTTGCCAGCTCCGCCACGCCGCGTAGTCCTCGGCTTGCTTCGCGGCGTGATACTGTGGCGTGACCTTGGCCGGGCGCCATGCCATTTTGTCTTTGGGCAAGGAGTTCAGATCGTAAACCTTAGCAGACGTCGCCAACTTGAGAAGTTCGCCCAAAGCGTCCCTGCTTTCGGCAGCCACAAGCTGTCTCCTCTGCTCGACCACTGGGACCGGCTTCCGCAGGGGCTCGGCAAGCCAGTCGTGCCTAGCCTGCTCGGTGGCTCTCGCGCGTCTGTTGTCCTCGCGCAGATACCTGACCGCAGCCTGGAGGCTCGCGATATCATTCTTAAGCGCATCCATCTCGCGAGCGGTAGCCACAGCGCGCTCCTGACCAGCCTTGGCCCTAGACCCATCAGAACCAGCTTCGTCACCAAATGCGCGGCTATCGCCGGCGATCTTTTTCCACTTGTCGCGGTCAGCCTCGAGGGTCTTGGCCTCGCGATCTTGCTGCTCGATGTCCTTCTTGAGGCTGGCTACCAGCTCCTGAGCGTCTACGATCTGCTGCTCCAGATCCGCGATGCGGGATGCCTTGGCATTGGCGTCGCGCATGCGCGCCTCGAGTGTCTCAATACGCAGCATGGCCGTGCTGAGGTTCTCGTCGCGAAGGGCGATGGTGCGGCGGGCCTCGTTGTAGTGTTCCTTGAGTTGCCGTAGCTCTTCCTCGGCATCGATGGGGATCGTCTTAAGAGCTTTGAGTTCTTGCGCACGGAGGATCCAGGGTGCTGGGCTACGTTCGAATTCTTGGGTCTGTGATAGGTCTGCGCAGACTGCTGTAAGATCGCTGATCTGGCTTGTGAGGGTACGGAGTTTGGATAGGTAGGTTGAGAAGAGGTCCGACTCGGCTGATGAGAAAGCGGTCATCACGGTCCGTTGGACGGTACTTTGCACTTCGGGATATGTGAATGGCTCTGCACGGCCTTCCTCACTTAGTAGTGCATGAAGATCCACGCCAATCTTGCGAGACATCTCCGCGAGCTCCTGACTTGCAGCCTCACACTGCTCGAATGCATCCGCAGTATCAGGAGTGAGAGCCAGCGATCTCGCTCTAAGATCCTCTAGAGATCGCACAGCTTTACTAACAATTACCTTAGCGCTACGGGTCTGAGTAATGACAGCCTCAGATCTCTTAGCGAAATGCTGGGCAAGCTCATCCTCATCACCATTAGGCGGTATAACTCTCTGGACCATATCCTTGATGACATTGAAAGCTGTAGCGGCGGATTCCAGGTGGCTCTGCATAAGAACCGTCTTCATCTGCATTTCGTCCGCGAAGCTCTCAAGTCCTTCCGAGATGTGGACCTCGCCCAGATGCGTCATGAGAGCAATAGTGCGCTGTAGTTCATTAGCGCATTGCTTCTCCTTCAACTCATCGCGGCGCAAGCCATCGATCCAGGCGTTCAGGGCTCTCTCCACAGGCTCTAGCTCGTATAAGGCGCCTTCATATTTGGCAAATTCTTCTAACGAGCAGTGACTAATAGCGTTGACAAAACGGTCGCACATAGATGACACCCAGGTAAGCTTGTCCAGCGCGTCGCAGCCGGCAAACAAATCGTCTTCATGGCCAGGATGCGGCTGTCCATTGACACGCTCCTTGACAAATCCATGCAGCAAGTTTGCCTTGAAAGCCAATCGGCTGAACCGCAGCAATGCGAGAACAGAGTCTCTGTCGGCGTTATAGCTTTCGGGCAAGAACAATTTGACAATTTGGAGATGCTGCTGTGCTTCTTGCGCATCCATGCGCTGAAGTTCTAAGTCAATGGTCTTGACTTGGGTCTTGGCGGCTGAGATCTGAAGTTTCTGGTTGAGATCCATCATTGCTCTAGATTTGCTGTTGAGCTGTTCAGACTCGGCCTCATTGACGGCATGAGATGCACGCATATCCTCAAGGTCAGTCTGGAGATTAGTGACAAGCTCCCTGAATCGTGATAAGGTGTACTCCATGTCTGAAATAGTGTCGTCCTTCTCAGCAGCTCTTCTCGCTTGCTCCGCGATAATGCTATCCTTGAAGTCGAGCTCCTCTTGCATTTCCTTCTCATTCTGGACATGGTTAACCTCCAGCTCATCGTTGATCTCCTTAAGCGCCTCGAGGTCATCTATCACAGCCTTCAACTCATTGATATGCTCGGACTGTAGTAGTTTCTCATAACTGAGCTGCTCAATCATTTGCTCCGCACCCAAGTTATCGTCGAGCTGTTGTCGGAGATCTTCGGCGCGAGTTTCGCATTCTAACAGTTTCTCCTTGGCGATCTGATACTGTTCCTTGATAGCATCAAAGTCTTCGAGGTCCTTCTCCAATGACTTAATTTGTGCCTTCGACTCCTCTTCTTGTTGCTGAGTGATGTCTCTTAATCTTATCAGTGCTTCCCGTAGCCGTTCGTTATGTCGTTCCATTTGCAGCCATCCTGCACTCGCACGTTCCTCAGGGGACATACCCTGGGCGTACTCGGCATTCTCCTCGCGTAAAACCTCGACTTCTAATTCGAGTTCCTCTGTTTTCTGCTTCAAGGCCTCAAGTTCGGCTTTATAAACTTCGGCAGTCTCCTCGGCCATCTCTCGGTCCAAAGTTGCGAGCTCCATAATAGTGTCATGCTCTGCTTGCAGGGCCTCAATCTGCTCCAGTCGTTCTTCTGCTTCCTTCAATTGCTTTCGTAGAGCCACATTTTCCTGTGCCGTAGTCTGGAATTTGCTCTCAATCTTTTTGTTGATGCTCTCGAACTTGTCTCGTTGTTCTTGGAGTCTCTCCATTTCCTTGATCTTTTCCCGATCTTCGGTTCGCTTTCGCTCGAGAACTTTTAATTTGGCTTTTAGGTCTTCATTCTCCCTACTAATAGCATTCGAAGCAGCCGAGCGAGGCCCAGCGCTGCCGGCCGTCTTCGTAGATGTTGCGGTCGTTGGTGTTTTAGACGATGTCGCAGAAGATGGCCCTGCAGAGGTAAGTTTCTCTAGAGCCCTGGTCCTAGAACGGACTGGGCTGATCGTCTGCTCCCCATCGCTCTTAAGGGGAGAGCCCAAGTCCGACCTATTCCCACCTTCGTTTCCTGACAACGAGTCCCCTGACCGGACTCTTCCGGATGTAACACGGGGACGAGGTGCAGTAGAAACTCGTCCAGCAGGAGGTCTCGTAGCCCCGCTTACAGATCTTCCGGTAGCAGAAGATGTCGATAATGGTCGTCTAGGTCCGGCTGAAGGCAGCGCTGGTGGTCCCATATTGGTTCTGGTGCCTCCAACGGAAGGCCGGGGTCTCGCTCCCATCGACACGACACGGGCATTCGACGGGGTTCCTGTTCTCGAATTCGCAACGCTAGATGCGGCAGTTCCGAGTTGTTTCGTGGGAGACTTGGTAGGAGACTGCGAGGGCAAGTCAGTATTGAGAACATCGGATGGATCTTGGATCAACCTACACGTACCCTCATTACACTAGAAGGCCGAGACGTCCTAGGCACCGGACTGGGGCTCGGAGCATTCAAGCTC
The DNA here is from genome assembly GCA_002120335.1 of Hypoxylon sp. EC38. Lineage (NCBI taxonomy): Eukaryota > Fungi > Ascomycota > Sordariomycetes > Xylariales > Hypoxylaceae > Hypoxylon > Hypoxylon sp. EC38. The sequence continues at coordinate 133,978 of KZ111242.1, forward strand.
ACCCTCCTATTCATGGTAGGGTCGTTCACGGAACTCGGTCGTCCCGTGACGGTGCTCGTTCGCGATCCTCTTCGAATAGGGGCAGCTGATCTCGGAGCTGGAGTTGGAGCGGCTTGCAGGATCGTCACTGTAGCCGGCCGAACAAACATTCCTCTTCCCGGCTCGCAATCGAAGTACCGCTCGCCTTGGACTGCTCCATCGTTTTTCCCGCTGTCATCTTCGAGCTCGACACCTACCCATTCGCCTGGAGCGAAGTGGGCCTGGCCGACGTAGCGGACAACGCCATTGCGGCCGTCAGAAAGCAGAATCGTCTGCCCAACAGCTATCGGAGACATACTGGGCAGCTTCCCTGATTATCAGTACATAATGAAATCCGGGCGTTTGGCGTTGACCCTGAAGTTTAGGTAACGTTTGAAGCTCTGTCTCTTTGTTCTTGATTTACAGGTACGCGTTTCGTGATTCGTCACGCGAGTGTTGATTAGGTACTTTATCGGGATTACCACGGAAAATCACAGTGTGGAGAATACAGTTTATCATGCTGGCCAATACAGTACCCGTACCACAGCATTGGTACAACATCTTACCCACTCTGCCCGCTCTAGCTCTACCCACTTCTATGCAATGCTTCACATTAACATCATCGTCACATGCTCTAGCACTAAACCTTCTTCGTACTCCTATAATAAGTCATGTACTTGTTAAGATGGAGTGAAAAACTGCTAAGAATCAATTTGTTAAATAAATCAGTTTGTATATTTAGCTTACACATGGGTGATCCCGTCCCGTTCAAAGGTCTCGCTTTTACCCCAAGTATCCGGAGCTAAAGTGAGACCTCGTGGAATCACTGCAAGGAGAAAAAAAAATTAAGTGTTCTTATAGACTACAAGCCATGTGAGGGTGAGGGTATGTCCTCCTATCCTAACCTATTCCATTTCGCCATTATTCCCATTCTCGGTGCATACGTACGTACAAGTGTAAAGCAAGGTATTCGTAGCAAAGTCATCTTCCTCCAACATAATACCTAAAACCTCCACCATTTTCTCCCTTAATTTCTTCTTCTTTTCTTCTTCAGGGTATTCCACACATCAAATCTACACCCTCGTCATAAAACCGGCCTTGAAACTCCCGTTGCGCACCCACTCCATGATCTCAAAACCAAGACGCCTCTCTAGCTTCTCATCTACCCCTTTGCCCTCAGCCATGCGCAGTATCATGACAGCCGCGTTGGCAAACTCGACGCAATTATTCCCTTGGACCTCAGCTTCCCCAACTCTCTTGACGTAGATGGTCAGATCCGCGCCCACGATACCCCGCCACAGTGTCGCTACCCACTGCCAGTGGTCGTCCGCGCGGTACGCGTCGTTGACGTGCAGCATGCTCGCGTATCGATCCGACACAGTCAAGCTATAGCCGTCGGACACGACGGCGACCGGCAGCCTGGGACCGGATTGGGATTTCGGGCGCGCGACTTCGGCGGGTTTATCACCCTCGCCCATCTCCGTATCGGCATCACTTGCCGACGATGGATTGCTCGTGATGTATTTTATCAAGCCCTCGGACGTCTTGTGCCATTTCAGCATGCGGGCGACGTAAGTTGCCAGCGGGCTGATGAACCCCGGACGTTTCGAGGGGGTGTTTTCTCTTGATTGTTGTTGACTTCCATTACTCTCGCTCCTGTTTCTCCCTTCTGCTTCTCCCCCGCTAGGCTGGGTTTGAGTGTCGTCTGTCCAAGTCTTCACGGCGTATTCGCCCGAGACGGAGAGCGCTTTCTCTACTACCAAAGCTACCTCCTTGAGTATGGATGGGGCCGCTCCTTCAACGGCAATGAGAGGTCCTCGTGTTTCGAATAGTGGCCCTCCAGGACCGGGAGGTCTTAGGGGTGGGCTAATTGAGCGCAATACCTCGAGTTTTAATAGGAATGACCATCTCGGCGGCACAGGTTGCGGTTGCCTTGGAGGACCATTTGTCCCGTTGACAATACCTAGGCCAGTGCCGTGGGCAGGCTGAACGGCCGTGGTTGGGCGTCCTGAACTCGCGTCTGGGCTCATCGCTGGAGAGTTTGGAACCTGTGTCTGTAACGGGGGCAGTCGGAGCGACTCGTCGAACGAAGTACCGAGACGGCTTGATGTCGGAGCAGGTTGATACGCCACCGAAGGGCGAGGTGGTGGTTGCATGTGAGCGTGGCCATGGTAATTAGGCTGGTGATACTGCATGCCTGGTCTAGGTAACGGCCCAGGACCATAGCTGGCATTTGAAACAGGCTGCCCGCCCACTGATGAACGCTGGAAACGGGGATCTGTCGACATAGCCTGTACGTAGCCCATAGGCGGCGATCCCGGCACGAATATGTTCGGCCCGTTGAATCGACGTCGTTTTGCATCTATCGGTGCGGCTATCGGGGACATCATCTGGTAGTCCTCTTCGACATGGTGTAGATGCTGTTGTGCGTACCTACGGTCGTGCCCATCGTGTGGCATGGAACTTGAAATGGACCCACGCCGAAGATGGTCTGTCTCGATCACACGTGGATTTGGTGTCACATAAGGCGGCATATTGGTTCCCGGTCTCGTGAGTTCGGGGGGCGCGGCACTGAAGGGGGTAGAGGGCGTCCGAGGCGTCGCTATGTAACGGCCGCCGCACTTGGGACAATGACCGGGATCCTCACCGGTTGCTGGCAAAGGTCTGCTGCTGGCGGACTTACCTCCTCGTCGAGGTTGATATCTGTAGTCGGGATACTGTCGCTGGTGGCGGATTTTCTCCTCTTCCGCGAGCCGCTTCCAGTTGTTTTTTACCTCCTCAGGCTGCTCTCGCCACTGCTCGCCGATGAGTTTCGAGATCTCTGGATTTGCGAGTCCCGGATGCCGAGCGGCGACTTGTCCTTGATAGTGCTGCCGATAAAGGATGAATGCTGTTGAAAGGGAAAATGGCACAAGCCCGGAAGTCAGCCGTATGCTCATCTAGTCTCAAACAGGTTTGATATTTGTTCGATTTATGCTTGTGCTTACAGCATAGGAATAAGACAAGAAAATTAGGTCTCAGTCCTTTCATTTCCGCTCCCTTTGACTCCTAAAAATAAATATGGCCCACGGACAAAGAAATATCCGCCCGACATAGCCGTCTCGGGAAGAGGCCATCTCTTACCGAGACCGATGCTCGTGTTTATAGAGGGAAATGGAGATTGTTTAGGGGTTGGAAGGAAAGCAGTGGAGGAGATTCTCGGCTCAAGCAGAAGTTTCAGACTTGGGCTTGTGAAGCGAAGAGAAAGACAAGGGGAAAAATAACAAAACGTACCATTACGTGGTCTAGGAACTTTTGGTGCCTTCGTACAGAGGCATATTAGCTCCCTAGGGCCTTCACTCGACGATCCCGTATTAGGAGTATAGATTTTAAGATCCTGAATTCGTGGTTGGTTCGCCTCTTCGACGTCAATGGAGTATGATCGTTTTCTGGCCGTTCTAGGAGATATGTTTGTATCGTCAGGTGGTTGTGTTTCTGGTGCTTGTTTCGCTACTACTACTGATGTCCCTGCCTCTCTGTCATCACGAGAGCTCGTTGCCATCGCAGACTGAGCCCTGTTCCGTTTCGTGGGGCTGGTTGTCGATGTAGCCGAAGGAGCAGTAGTTGGGAGAGATGACCTAGGTTTGGGAGGAGTGGAGGGAGAAGAGTCGCTGCTACCAACGTCGCTCATGTTCTTCGCAAACGAATGAAGCACCAAGCAGAGTGTGTCGGTGTGTGGGGAGGACGGGCGGTCCAAGAAGCGGAGTCGAATCCGGCAGCATACACTACACTATAACTACAACCAAAGTCTCAAGATTATAACATCTGAGAATGGAAGAATTTTGGGGGGATGGTGATGACAATGGTGTGATAAGATAACTACCTTGTGGTGGTGGTGTATGTGGCTGTTGATTTGAAGCAGAGACGTAAGACATGAATAAATGGCGTGGGCAACAACTAAGGGCTTGTTGGGATTGTCTTCTTTGTTGGTATATTCCATTCATAAGGCCCCAGCAAGGAGACAATGACCTTGGGAGGAGGAGGCGCACCCGGTCAATGACCTTATGCTACAGCCGCCGCCACCTCCGCTGTTGCTTCTCCTGCGCACGCAAATACAAAACTAGCGCTGGCCATTATTGGGAAGGTGTGTGGCCAACATCGTTAATGACTAGAGGCAAGTGAGTGGATAAATTCAAGGGGGAAAGAGATAAAAGATAGGTTTCTTTGGGATGTGTCTCGGGAATATACTCAGGCCCAGGCTGTTGCAGGTTGGGAGCCACATCTCTCTCTCTACGTATCTTTCTCTGTCCCCTTTCTTTGTCCAGCGTTTGCAACAACCAAATTTAACTGCCCCGTTGCCGTTCGCAGTAGTTGATGATAGGTTGCCCATTCTAAGGACAGGACAAAAGCGATGGTATACAAATAACAAAGTTACCAAGACTAATGATCAATGGTGGTAGTGGCCTTGTTCACCTTCATAATGGAGGTTTGGAGGTTTCCCTCTTTGACTGCTTGATATGACATGACAAATCTTCAGTCCATGTCCGCATACATTAGGAATGCTATGATCGCCGCCCTCCGGCTGGAACGGGGAGAATGTATACTGTCTCTCCCTAAGAAGCCACCCTTCCATTACTAACAACAACAAAGACAATGTCCACCGAAATTAGTTTAGGCACCAATCACGTGGGATTATAATCAAGTCATTATCTTGACCAAGTTTTCTGAAGAAAAGTCGTTTTGCAATGTCTTAGAGTATCTGGGGTGGCGAACCAGAAGCAACCAACCAGGTTGTCTCTTTTGAATATGTAGAACCAACACACGTGCATACACTTTGGAACTCCGAAACCCCTCCGTAATGTAATTTTCCTAACCCGAAATTCCCTTTTATTCGTAGTTTGAAAGCCGTGGCCGTGCGAAATTAGATTATTATAACGAGTCCCCTCTGTGGCCCACATCTTCCCGTCTCTCTAAGACATGACTCCGCTTATTGGATAAACCCAAGTCCTGTCTCACCGGCCAACAGGTCCGCACTCCGCCGAGCATCGAGGAAAAGCTCTTCGCACTCTGCAACGTCTTTTATGTCGATCTGACTACGACCGTTGACTCGAGCAAGAATGCTGTTTTCGCACATTAGTAATCAGTCGCCATGGATAGTAGGATAAAAAGTACCTTGCGGGGGTTAAGAGTTGGAGACAATATCTTAGACTAATGCGCACGCCGTGCTCCGCAATTTTGTCGATAGCAGCGTCGGTAATCTGTACGCCTTCCGTAGTCGCTCGGATGCGCACAATTCTCTTGATCTCGTCGGCATCATATGGCGTCGTAGGGATGATGAGGAGGCGGGCAAGGAAATCTGGTGGAATGCCATGAGCAGCAACAACACCATCCGTACCACGGATCGTGCACATGCCTCGGTTTGAGGCGAGAACAACAATTGGCGAGATGGTTGTTTCTAATGCTCGGTTGAGATATGTGAAGCACTCAATATCAAGCATGTGTGCCTAGTATAATTAGCTTATCAACTTTCGATCGGGTGTACTGAAGCAGATTGATAGTACCTCGTCAATGAACAGCACACCAGGAACGAGCTCGGCCACACCCTGGTCAATGTACTTGCTGACGACTTTGTTGATCTCGCCTCGCAGCTTGTCCGTGATTTCCGTCAACTTGGGCTTCATAAGTTGACCCATCATACTCATGATATCTTGGCCACCTTGTGGTCTAGCATTGGCAACGTCTAGGTCGTGGAGTGTAACATCTTGTACGATTTCCTTCTTCTTGTGAACTTCACCCTTTGGGATAGGGACGTACTCCTCGGCTTCTAGATCGAACTCAGTGGCGTATGCGTCCGATCGTCCGACTCGCTTGCAGGCGCCAGTGTTCGCCTCGATGTAGATCACATCTCCGACCGTGACACGCTCCTTCTGAATAGCTTCGTATATGCTTGGGTCTAGTCTTAATTTCTTCTGGCCTCTTGCGCTCTTCAACCCTATCAGCAATGTGCTGATAGTCTTTCCATAGCCGCCTAGCGGGTTCTCTGCCTCTTCCGGTGTAAGCTCTGTAACTTCACCCTCGTAGACTTCCTTCGTCTCGCGCACTTTTAGGCCGATCGCTCTTCGGAAGTTCTCCATCAAGACTTCGGTCTTCTTCACCTCTGTAGAATAAATCTCGCTGCCGACGATAGGGCAAAAGGGGATCTTGGTGCCAAGTTCATGGCTAAGCGCAAGCGCAAGGGCTGTCTTTCCGGTTCCAGGGCCACCAGCAAGTAAAACACCTCGACCCGCCATCTTCTGGGCGCGAATAAGATCGACGACGACACCGCAAGCCTATGTCCAGGGATGTGTCAGCCTCGTAAAGCAGACAGTAAATAACGCCGGAACCTACCTCTCGAGCCTGCTGTTGGCCTACGAAACCACCGGCCTGCTTCTCAGCTGTGCCATCGGATTTGAGACCTAAGCCCTTGATGTGTGTGTGGGCTGCAGTGCGATTTTCGCGGTTATTACCCTTGACCTCGCTGATTTGTACCATCTTGCCGAAGGGATCGTTCTGTTGCTAGGAGATAGAAATGAGGTACTCTAATGGGCACTGATTAATCGGCGACGGTCGTTAAGTTCTTATGGGAAGCAATTGGCGATTGAATTTCGTAAGCAACACGCTGCTTCGAGGCGCTCAGAAAATTAGGATCGCATCGGAAATTATGAAGTTATCAGGGTTGGAAGGAGCTTGTACTAGGTAGGTATTGGAAAGTTGGGAGCTCTAAAGTCACGAAACTTTTCTGGGGCGCGACTGCACTGACCGTGTGTACACTGTGCGCGATAACTGTGTCCATAAAGCACAACCCTCGCAGCCTCGATAGTGGGCTACCCACTACAGCTACCATCCAATAGGTATACACTACACTCTACCACGTACATATCTTCCAGGCATATACACAAGTTGTCCTAGGAAATGAACCATTCCATTGATCCCTAATACAGGTATACGTATTTGCAAATCGTGATGCCTCCACTCATTCATCCATCACGAATCCAATCTACCCAAACCTCATATGTAAATCCATTATATCATGTCTATAATCATCTATATACAACTCATTCCCCTTCATCTGTATCCGTATCATCGTTAAGCATCGGGGCGTTCTCACTATCTGCAGTAGTGGCGACAGTCGCAACTCCCGTTTCTACATCACCGTTATTCTTATTCTCGTCATTCTTCTTCGTGAGCGCAACCCAGAGCGCACTCCCAATAATGAGCCCACAACCCGTGAGGCTCATCCAGCCCATGACATGCCCAAATATCCAACGGTCAAAAGCTGCCGCGAAAAGCATATGTGTATAGATCATAGCGGTGGCGCGGTTGCTTCTCTCACTAGCCAACGCCGCTGTCATGAGCATCTGCATAATAAGACCACAAGCCCCAATGACCAATACAAGTACCCACTTCCTTGTTGAACTCGGAAATTCGAGGCGAAGCTCCGGCTGCTCATAGTCGAGGATAGGGGCGAGCGAGAGGACTGTGGTGGTCACAATTACACTCCATGTTCCGAAGTAATTCACTGATATCAAAGGGTGTGCCCGCTTTCCGATACATCTCAATGTGGTAATAGCCCCTGCTGCCCCGAGGACGCCCAGGAGCGCGACGCCGATGGCTTTCAAGCGCTCAGCGCTCGTTGCGATGTGCTCTTCGCCAGCGTACGAGGTTGTTCCTGCGGTGCCGTTTAAAACAGCTTCTGCGGCTATGATACTAGAAGCAGTTGGCGGAGAAGCACCCGAGAAGAGAGACATCGGCCGCGTGATAAGCACCACTCCTCCCAGGGCCATAAACGACGCAAGTTGTTCCTTCCGTGTGAAGGCGTCGTGGAGAAAGATGTGGCACAAGTACCCAGTGATATTCGGTGCGAGGAAGGTAATGACGGTCGCTTCGGCCAACGGTATATACTTCACCGAATACCACATTCCATATATACCGAAGAAACCACAGAAGCCTCTCAGAAATAATAACCATCTAACCTCCTTGGGCCCTATTACACCGTGTGGTATCCTCTTCCACCATATGTATAGGGTTGAGCATATCGTGGTTATCGCCATTCTCGCAAATAGCAATTGCATAGGATGCATAGGTTCCTCGTCAACCTCAAGTAAGCGGGCCGAGAGGTTCATCAGGGCTCCAAACAATTGCGCCGAGAACATCAGGAGAGGTGCTTTGTTCCTTTCCCACGTTGATCGGCACCATCCTCGGAATCCTATGTTAGGGTGTGTTCTCGGGGGTTTTAGAGGGGGCCCGGGCGACGGGCCTCTGGAGTTAACTGGGACAACCAGTCCATCGGCGGTGAAGGGATATGAATCATGATCTACAACAGTAGATGTATTTGACACAAATCTGTCTAGCTTCTCGGGTCTATCGATCGAGGCAGGGAGGTAAGAGAGAGCAGTTCCTTCTTCATCATCAACGACATGTTTGGTCTGAGAAATGGACAGGGAAGACGGCATTGTCATTGACGATGCAAAGCTATTTAGACTAATTTCAACGATACAGGCTCCATACAAAGCCAAACAAACTTCAGATACAACACAATGCGTAGGACATCGGTCTGTTTCACGGTGTAAAACGTATCTAATTTTCTCCCAAGGACGTTTCAGAGAATCCAAGATGGGAGAAGATACGAGTGACCCGAATCGGACAAAGCCGACCTCTCATGGGCGGGGGAATTGCCAACAATTAATAACAATAACGTGCTTTCCCCTTCGGAAATGTACCCAACTCCAGATGCAACCACAACTCGCAGAAGTGGTTGCGCCGACTAAAAGCTTCCATGGTGTGGGGACTGGTCAACATGCATACAAGGACGGGATACGACACTGCCTGGCAATGTGGGAAGGCTAATATGCATCTTGAGGATCATGAGGCACAAGCGACCCAAAGAATTCGGCTTTACGGCTATCGGAACTACTGGAAATAGCATTCATCGCGGCTAGATATGCAGGTATCTGGCACTGTCGCCCTTGTCCTCCCCGATGTCGCGGCGCTGCTCAGCGAATCGGTGGTTCCCCCGCGTGGGGCGCATAGCCAGATTAGGCCGGCCTAGTAATCGATCACCCGGGGTACCAAGGTCTAGGACGACTCCTAGGTGAGCAAGGGCGTAATAAGGTCTAATTCTAACTCCCGATGCAGCGGAACGTTCTAGTTAAGCCTCAACCATCCCTAACCAGGTAGGTAGTGGAATGTTGAAAGTTTGAGGCACAAGATGGAGCCTCGTGTTGTTAAATGTTAACGGGAGCACCGGTGTTACGCACATTAACACCTTGTCGACTAGTTTAGTAAGGCCTTATAAAAGATGACAATAGTTTCGAGCACCACGTCAACGTTGACGTCTCTACATTCAAGGTTAAGGTTCCACGGGATGAGACTCAACCATATACAAAAATAACCAACCTAGTATATTCGTGTTCGAAGTATGTGTTACTTTGTCATTGAACCCAGTGATTTCCTGACGACTACCGAGAAGTGGTATTCAAGGTTAATAGGTATATTCGATTCTTCACAAGCATCCGTAAGCGGAGATATAGTGGGAATACTCGATTTAATCAACGGCTATGCAAGGGGACCCGATACTCCACCGGATGGTATCGACTCATGTCCATCGGATCCTCTGGGACAACGGAGGGCTCATTGTCCACCAAAAATACACTGGGAAACTGTTTACATGGGCTATTATAAGTATATTCTTATTCAAATAATCCACGTTGCCAAATTCCAGGTAGCTTCAGTATATTCAAGTTATCTCCTATTCCAATATGGATATCAAAGAGTCTGTGTCCCAAATTGGTGTAAGGGTTGAATTCCGAAATATATAGCTAAAGAGGAACTACTTTCCGTTCGAATTCCTTTCGATAATTGGGAGCACAGGTTAGAAGCCATTGTCCGTCTTATCATCCTCTCGATTATTTTCCTTCTTGTCTCTCCGTTTTGTACGTCTCCTTGGACATGAACATCCAGTCGGGCATCAGGGGAACATCACCCTTAATCAAGTGACATACTTCACAATGCAATTTCGCAACAATGGGAAAATTAGAAGGTTCAATAGGAAGATACGTTCTTCTAAGATTATTCCCTCGAGAAATTAGAAATTTATACCTTGGAAAAAGGCTCACTTCCAACGACGCCTTCGTCAGCAGAGAACAACATAACAATTACAGGATACATTACTTATCTTCTTATTAATCAACATTTAATTCTACGTCTTACACCTATAAGCCGTACCGAAGCAAGTCTCCTATCAATTCCAACGACTCATTGTTACTAGTGGACCTCATCGTACACAAGGGTTGGATATTATATACACATAGTAAAGATAATATCAAGACATTCCACGGTTCCTTGTTCTCTCTGTACATAGAACATCCATCCATATATACATTTTCCCTGTCTCCCTCTCCCTCTCAAGAAGTCTTAACAAACCCTAGTATGACCAACTCGCAACCGCCGTCCCATTAAGCGGCACACACACTCCAACCGTCGACCCAATCTCCACCGCATCTCCCGTGCAATTCGCTCCAGTCCAGCCCTTCAAGGCAAGCGTGTCCGGCTGCTCATTAAATCGAACGCGGGCCGAGCCTGTGCCGGGGACGGCGATGCTCTGGCATGCGCCGCGGCTGTATAGGAACGCGTAGATGCCGGACGTAGCGCTGCAGTCTGCCGCTGTGCTGAAGAGCTCCGCGTAAAAGACGACTGAGGGGTCTGCTGAGCGGCTGGCGGTGGCGAGGGCCGCGAGGCTGGTTATGAGGAGGGTGAAGGGGCGCATGATTATTAGTGAGGATGAGACTGGAAGACGAATTAGATAATGGGCATTGTAGTGTCTGAGATGCGGCTTACCTTTTGGCGCTGGAAGCTCTGTCTAGTAAGTAAGGAAGGCTGACCCTGAGAGTGGTGTGGTGAGGCGTCGAGAGGAATCACGACCGCCGATCCTCTATTTATACTTCACTGGCCGACTATAGACCCCCCTTTAGAGGTCGTACTATTCCTCTTAGTGATGTTACAAGAGCGGTTGTCTGCTTCGGCCGAATGCCCATCTCACCCTTAACTGCAAGCGCTTTGTAGAATCCTCCGCCTCAAGCTCTCAACCTATAGCAGGCAGCACTAGAACAAAATGTCCCTGTCATGAAGTAGGATTTATGTGTTCCCCATAGTCAATATAATGCGGCAGTCTGACCTGCTGAAAGTGGTTCGCGTGCAGAATCCAGACCAGCTGCCGCCAAGGTTCGTGATCCTTCGCCTCGGCCCCTGAATTCCAAGCTCTAGCCCTACGTAGGCGGGTGCTTGAGTTAAAATCACATGAATAAAGGAAGCTTCTGCCTTTTTTTTTAGTTGTATAGATCTCTGGCAAAGAGAATATTAATTGTAAAACTGGTGTGTATCAATCTCGAAGAGTCCAACTTTGACTACCTAAGATATAGTGACTCTGACTCTAAAATGCAACCTGGTATCCCCTCCCGTAACGCCGTGCTATGCCTGTAAAATGCAAATGTAGTTGGCCGCCAGTCATAATAGTATAGCGTATCGTATCTCGATAACGAGCAGCACCTTCATAAGCGGTCTCTCTATTTCGCAGGTCTCTTCCGCTTCCTGCCTCCCGTGCCCTTGGAAGAGGTGTCGATGTTCAACTCAAGGTCCTCATCCGCCTCATCCAAGCCCAGCAGCTCGTCCTCCCCATTAGCAGGCGCACGACCAGCGTCCTTCCCGTGTTCCTTGGCCAGGGCGTCATCCTCCTGATCGAATGTACGCCGCATCTCTTTTATGGTCTGGCGCTTCTCAATCATGCTCTTAACCCGGCCGAGGTACTGGGGGTTGCGACGCAGCGCGAACTCGAAGTCATCGAACTTGAGCTTCTGGCGGCCAGCCACCTGGGCATGGCGACTCGCCTCGAAACACACCCCTTCGAGAAACTCGGTCACGATCTCGTCGAGCACGCGGACGGTCTCGGGTAGCGGGTCTTGGACGTCTCCGAAGCCGTAGAGGAGGGCGCGGACTGTAGAGGTTCGGTCAGATGGGATGAATATGTAGAGGCTGTTGGATCAGATGGAATATCGCGTACCCTCCTTGGCATTGAAGGTCTCTTTGCCAACGTTCTTACCGGCGCGAGCTCGAGGCTCCATGGTGGGCAATCAAACGGGAATGAAAGCTGTAAGGATTGCGATGCGACGAAGTTTGCCCCGATAAGAGATTACAAACGTAGGTGTTGAAGCCGAGATGCAGAACCCTAAAACAATTGGAATAGTAGTTGTCGGCTTCAGTATTGATGTTCGGCGGAGAGCTTTGTAAGGTGTAGATGTAAGGCTGAGGAAAGCTGTACTCGAGATTTGGTAGTGGGGGTTGGATTAGCGAGGTACCTGCTTATGGGACTGGAGCTCTCCACGGTTCGTGCAACCTTTAAGCTGAAATTAGTGTACCGTGTCGGGTCCAAGATCCCTGTTAACCACGCAACGGCCTAATATCGGATAAACCTTCCTTACGTAAACTACATGTAACCTATTCCGTACTGTAAATCTGGCGCGACAACTTGGCTTCTAGAAGGGAAAGGCTGAATGATCAATCTTGAAGCGCCGCATTCGATACCTTGACAACCTGATAAACCTAGGTACAGGACCTACGATTTCGAGGCCTCAATAAGGGACAAAGCGTATCCTAGACTCGGGCAAAGATTCTCTTCACGGTCGCTGGACGCCACTTGTCAAGATGGTATGTTTGGCATTCTCTCTCTCGCGCGCGACTTGGATTAATAGCTAACACTCGAATCTAGTCTGCTCTCTTCAACTTCCAGTCCCTCCTACTTGTTATCCTCCTTCTTATTTGCACATGCGCCTACGTACATCAAATATTTCCGACCATCTTAGACAGGAATAAGCAAGGGTATGTTAATTCCGGCTGGAAATATTCGCATCATTGTCGCAACTAGGACTGAACAGGATAATCATAGGTTGATGGGTATCTTTTGGAAGGCGGCAAGAATAGGCGAAAGACTAAGTCCATATATAAGTCTATGTTGCGTGTTCATGGCGGTAGGTTGACCATCCTCGGAACTACACAACACAACTAGTAGTATGGCTAATAGTGACTAGTTCTCGATGGTGATTGGCAACTAAGAGAATTGATCAACGACCTCCTGGATGTATCGCATAGGGGCAAGGAGTTTGGCTTGATTTACGGAGTAAAGGGGCAACACGGGAGATTATGGTGATATGTTGTGTATGAACAGACACCCTTAATCGATTTACAACAACTATATTTCCAGCGACGCCTCCCTCGAATTATTATGACGTATTCACGAAGCTCTATAATCCATGACGGGAAATATGCCTCATCAATTCTCGTCATCTTGAGCCATTGGGTGACCTGTCGCCACTTCTATACCATCAGCTTCTTACATGCATACCACTCACTAAGTTGACAATGTGTCTCGGTGGGCAATTCGAGCGTGATATCCGGGCTTAGGTTATCAGCTGGTGGAAGTTCGATTCTACACTCGTTGGTTCGATCACCGACCTTGTGGCTAGCGGCTTAATAAGATGTTGAGGCTGACCGAAGTGTCAGGGGCAATACTACGTGCTCTTTTACAAGGCTGGTCGGTTCTGCGAGATAATCCCGAACATTGGCTGTAAAATCCTGATAGTCATAAGGCCCCATATTTTTTTTCTGATTAATAAACGCTTTCAATTCAAGTGAGCGACTTGATAGGACTCGTGGTAACTAGTCGGTAAGTGAGCCTAGAGCCGTAATACCGAAAGGGAGACTTGCACATCTTACACGCACATTATATTGTGCGATGCCGCAATCACCGTCATGTTTAATTTGGTGTTCAGCCCTTTATATCTATTATGCGCGCTGCGGATCTGTCCTTTTTAGGTGGCAAAAAATAGGAGAATATTTACGAGGAAAACATTATGATTTGCCAGGGGCTGACCTCTGAGGATGAAGATGTGATAAAGTTGTGCTGACGGCATCTTTCCTACACCCTTTCAGCCTTGTATTGACTGCATGTCAGATTATGGTTTTACCACTTGATGGAGATCGGCCTCCCCTGAGATGCGATATCCCCTATTTCCGGGAAGCTGGTGCATAATTAATAGATGTGAACACGGGGTTCATACTCGAATCCTTCGGTCTGTCGGCGGCTTTTGTTGGAGGATGACTTGCATACGGCCACGAACCTGTGACGTCGCACTGCCTTAAGTATATTTATTTATTATTTACCTCCCTACTTGGTCAAAAAAAGCACGTTTTGGTTGAGTCATGGTAGATCGCAAACGGAAATTGGTCTATCGTGCAAGTTCGCATGATGAGAAATTCAGAAACATTGTGGTAGTCTATATCGATAGTCTGAAGTATTATGCATTTTTCTATGATTATTCATGTATATCAAATGTGAGACAACAGTATCGGAATATTTTCATAATACATGAACGATTTGGAGTCCTTGACGTCATGATAAAACGTCAACTACCGAGACTCGGGTATGCCCGATTGTGGATATTGGGGGGGGGGTCTAAGTTTGAAGTCGGAGACGACGAATTTTAACTATTCGACGTAAAAACAAACATCGCTATCCAGTCTTCCATAGATGGTCCTTACTGCAGGTGGATGATGCAGACACGGCTAATTAGGTACCTAGCCGGATGAGTAATAAGCATCTTCCCGATGGCGTTTGAGGGATTAGCCTACTATCACCACCCAATACGACAACTACGCCGCATCGTAAGCGGGTGGCAGCAGAAGCCCTGTAGCATCTCATCCGCGCCGCTCCGTTAGTTCGTCAAAATTACGACCTGTCAGCTCGAGCTTAAGACTTATGTACCTAACCTACATATAGGAAAGCATTTCGGATGTACTCGCTTGAAAGATGTCGGTATAGCCGGGTCAGAATATACTTACACAGGACCTGTTGAGTTAGGAGTAAGCTGTCTTTCTGACTCGTACAGAGCTGCCCTGTTTGATGCTTATTGTTGTACACCGAATGAATAGTAATAAGTTACGCTTGAATGGGTAAGGGGAGATCCCAGGCAGTTCTACGCGTTGAGCCTCTTGGCGAGCTGCAGACTTAATTGATACACCTTCGCCGAAGGCCACTGTTTCAAAGACTATGCTATCGTGCAACCTCAAATGCGCCAGTAACACACCATAGGGGTAGCAAACATGTTACATGCCGGAAACGGAAACTTGACAGGCAAGACATTTCAACGAATGAAATGGCGCAATAGGTCCTTAGAGTTTCCTATGTTGGTCAAACGCTCGTAACCGCGACAACCGAACGATAAGCCTATTAGGTAGGTATACACTATATGATGAGTAAACGGTCCTCGAGTCAAATACATGTACTTCATTCAAGACAGCCTTAACAAAGAGTTCCGGGAGCGGAACATGACGGACGCGGCGAGCCAGCCTTCTCGGAAGGTGAAGTTAGATACCCGTGAAGGATGGTGTGAATGTGCTATGGCGGCTATTTCATCTTAGTTTCATTTCATGTAGTCTTATCACAAAGTCGATGGCATCTCAGGCACCTGGGTAGTTTGGGTAAGCGGCATGGCGCCGGTGCTTGTAGGCTGGTTGCGTTGTGCTATCCCAGCCCGTGTTGCTCGGTACAAAGTAACATTGCTACATTAGATCAGGGGGTTACCGATCGATACTTGAGTGGTTGCGTATATGTCGTATATTTATGCTATAATTCGCGCACATTTTATTCATAGATGCTTAAATCCGTTGTACAATTATGGTACTGCATAATACCATCCCGTTTCCAGTCGTTTAGACCGCCGATTCGAGCCCCGTAGCGGCGCAGAGGCTGCAGAAGCCGTTCGCCTCACTTTCTTCTTATCCGTATCGAAATTAATATCGAACGCATGGCTATCCACGCAACATGCTGAGTCGCAAAGCAACAAAGTGCCAATGACAACTAACTGGCATGCCCATCAGGAAGGAAACTGGGACAACATTCTCATACACCGCCAGGTACATCCCATCAGCTTAGCTAAATCGGAAGTCATCTCATTCCTCCCGGTCCTTCAGACCTACATATGTAGTTCACACACCATGATCGTCGTAAGACTCGTGGCAATCTCATGGTCGTTCCTTTGAACCCTATCCAACGCTCAGCGTTTCTGACTATGCAAGAGAAACAATGTTCTGTTCCATATACATACATACCCACCGCCGCCAGATCATATTATCATCAGTCTTTCCTGACTGCCGGTCTTAATGTTGAATGTCGGGTTTTGAACCATACCACTCACCGACAGATGCATGATGCTTTCTGCTGCACACCACGACTGGTCATTTAGGCGACATGTCATCAAAAGAAAAGGAAGACATGCATTTCTGGAGACACCTTTTTGCAAGTCTTCGTATTTTTGTTAATGGGTGCTGGATGGTGGAATACATCCTACATATCCGAGAAATGACAGGGTGTGATTTAAAGAACTGATGGCTGGGCGAGAATCTTCTACCTTGTCATCCCCCTACACCACAGCACACACGCAATCATTTCTTTTCCAGTAATCGTTTGCGCGTCGCTGCATCATCCACCGATCTGGGCTGTCCGGTAAAATTCCTGGGGGGAACACATCTAATACGGTAATACCTTAACATTGAGTGACACCTAAATGGGGTCATTCAACTCAGACACATAATATGGTGACATGCAATGTAAATGTATGTATGGTGATAATTAATGAATGGTCTACCTGTAGAAAAGTATGTATCGCCTATGTTAGATACATATTGGATTAGGTTATGCAATTTGAAGCATGCAGGGACGGGACTATTACGATTCTAGGAAGGGCATTGGCTGGGGTTTGGCTAGACAAATTGGGGCTAGATTAGTTCTGGACAAGACCCAAATCAATGGAACTTGAGCCTTATTAGAGCCTTAGCCTAGAGCCTTAGGTGACGCTACCTTACATTAGCAGATATATCACACTAACCTGGAAGTACCGTAGCTACCTAAAGTACATACTGTACCTCTAGGCTGTTTAAGCTGATAGCCCGTGCTGTGCTTTGCTTCGAACTAGGGCATGGAGCTAGGCTAAGGCGACACCCCCTGAGCCACTTCTTGCCATCCACTTTCCCAATTCCCTGGTCTAAGGGATTTTATACCCTGACGCCGAAACGAGTCGAAACGGACTTCTCTCTCTCTCTTTCTTACTTGGGGTTTATTGTTTTTTTCTTTCTTTCTTTTCGCCTCTTCTCATCCAACCATAACAAAATCCACTGCTTCCTTTCGTGTTCTACATGTTTTCGCTTGGGACCAAGTAGTCCCCACGTCCCCTTCAGACCCCCGGACGCTAATTAAAGACCGTCATCGGAGTCTTTTCCAAAGTCGGTGTCAGCTGTGTGCAGCACTACGCTGATCCAATGGGTAGCTAATGCTTTTGGAGGGATCTCGCTGTTACCCATCCCTTCCCAGATCCCAATTTGAACCATTCTTGATTAGAAGTTCAATGTTCTCAGAAAAAGAAGAATCCCACCTGCTGCAAGCCAAGACACGCCGGTCCCAACCCGACTAAAGAACAAGGGCACGCCTCGTGTGTAGTGTACATACACTACTGCGTATGCGTTGCTCGTGCGTGGTCTTCTACTATTATGCTGCTAAAAGTATTATCATTCTTGCTCTGTTGGCGCTCGCAGATCGCAAGTTCTCGTCCCTTTGCGGCCCTCGGAGTTCATGACTCCTGAGTCGTGGACGAGTCCGTCCGCCGCTCACTTTTTTTTTTATACGAGTCTAGCAACTTTTTTTTTTTAAATCGTCCTACTACTTACCAATGTGGCGATCTACCCATCCCTGGGGCTCATACATTACTACTCAGGTCCGCCCCTTAGATCCCTTGGGTCTTTTTGGGTCCCACGCCGCCACTGGGCTGCTGTATGAGGAATTCTCTACTCATACTATCGTCTCAGCCAGCAGGAACGAGGCGTCGAAAAAAAGGTAACGAAGTCTCGCAGTAAATGCGTTCCAGCCGTACATGTATGTTTGAGGAACATGATTAGCACATTAGCACATATTAGCAGGTAGTACCGGGACCTAGCCCCATTATCTACTTTTGAACTATCCATTACTACCATTATCCATGAGCCACGGAAGGATGTGGTGTGGATGCAATAGCGCATTGATGAGTATCAATGCTTCACATTCTCATTTCCCCCGGAACCATGTCCTGTACCGTACATATCTGTCCATGTCTGTCCATCTTCCCACCCCTTACCCGCGTGGGTCGTGGATACTATTACTTCTCTTCCAAGTTAATAATAATAATCTACTTTCCCGTGATTGATTACCTTGATTACTGCTTTTAGAGTCTAATGCGACCCTTGCCCTTTTCCTAACTCCCCTTCTGCCAACACTACTTATTATTGATCGCCTCGTTCCTGGCGACTCGCGATATCTTCTTTCCCTTCCCCTTTGTTCGGCCTTTCCCACCTCAACCACCGCTTTGCTGGGAAAAAGAAAAAAGGAAGCCCAAAGGTACCCGGTTCCTTGTCTGAATCGATCCTCCAAGGATTCCTACCTGCAAACATCCATAATTTCCCTGGCGGTAGCTACTAGTTGCCAGTCCTTTTCAGGGTTGGCTTGCAGCATCCGCTCTCAAATCATAGGCGGCCATGTAAGACTCAAACCCACACGCTTTCCCACAGATGCAACAAACACAAATGCTTCACACCTTTCGATTCCCTTGTCTCGAAGTACACAGCAGGCGAGCTAGGGGTACATCTGCAGCCATCCGCTTTCACGAGACCATCCCGTCCAACATCGGAGCTGTTTGCCAAATCTCTTTCATATAGAACCCGCCCGCTGACCAGCTTCCCGTTTTGTAGTCATAGTAATTTTGGCCATCAGCCTAGTTCCCTCGAGCTTGTGACTTGGAGTTCTTAAGCAGGAACGAGAAGCCACCAACCATAATACAAGCCTTAGGCCTCGATTAAGCACTTTCGAACCGCGGTGATAAGTAGGGACACAGGTGTAAAAGATGGGGGATCAAGGAACGGGTGGTATCGAAAGTCGGGGTGTTGAGAGCAATACAACGAGACGAATGTCTGAACCACGACCCAACTCCCACGATGAACAGATCCAGCAAAAATCGACCGAAACGAAAACTTCTAGTGCAGAGAGTGAAGAACAGAAATATGCGCAGACTGGCCCCAGACATTTACTTCCCGTGCACGGAGTCAATGCAACCGCAAATGGCGGTCTATCACGAAATCCGTCTACAAGTTCCAACGCTTCTAGAGACTCACGGATCATATTCGAATATCCGCAAAGATCTCGGGCTTCTAGACCATTGGAGCCACCAGTAACAAAAACTACTTTGAGCGAGTTGGATGTAAATAAGATTATCCATAACCCAAAGCTACGGCACGATATAAATTTCGATCCGGATCTTCACTTCAGGCCCAATGTGGATGGAGAGAAGGGACGGCGAAAGCAAGAGAAGGCAAATCAATTCTGGAATACGCTCACAGAACAATTGCAACTGTTTGTTGTTGACCGAGACGAATTCATGAACAGATTTGGGCAAGGCGAAGATTGGTGTCTCCCACAGCTACTGAAATCAGTGAAGGAAATCATACAGACACTGGTACCTCAGAGGGATCGCTTATACTTGGATGAAGGACTAAACGTCGAACTAATCATGCAGCAATTCAGCAAGGGAATGGCAGACCTGGAAAAGCTGGCTTCGTGGTTGTCTGGAGTCCTCAAATCCCATTGTGCCCCTATGAGGGACGAATGGGTGGATGAAATGTACAACCAGCTGACAAACGGCAACAAGACTAACGATATGGAGGAACTGGTACAGGGAATGCGGAGCTTGCTAAGTGTTCTCGAGGCCATGAAGCTTGATGTTGCCAACCATCAAATCAGATGCCTCCGGCCAATTTTAATAGAAGATACCGTACACTTTGAGCAGCGTTTCTTCCTAAAGAAGATCCGGGACGGCAAAATGAACCCGATTCCAGCCCAGCGATGGTATTTGACGGAGAGTCAGTACTATTCCCAAGATCCTGCATCTATCCAGGCCTTTGGAGAAATGGGTGTCTTCTTCGAGGCGCTCTGCAGGATGGTACTTCCGTCGACCGATCCGTATTCACATCCAGATTCGCACCCGGATACATTTGTGTTCGACGAGGAACGAATGGCCAAACTTCGGTCCGATATGCTCGACGCGATCAACCTGGGTATCTGTATGCGCCTATATGAAGAGTTGGAGAGAAAGTACAGGTATTACGACTCAATGCCCAGCGTTACCGCATTTCCTACACATTTCCTATCTACACCTTTTTCAAATACTTCCGGCTTCTTAAGCTCGAGAACCGAAGACGACGAGTCAGCACACTCAAGGCCATCCAGTCTGGTATTCAGTTCAGCCGGTTCAGCACACTCGTCTCCTCGTGCCTCTCTCATTCTATCCACCGCCAACCGCCCAGAAGACCAGCAAACCAAGTCGAAAAACCTTTACAATTCGCTTGTTGCTTTATTACAAACTTCTCCTAGCAGCTCTAGATCCGTTTCTCGATGGAAGGCAATGAAAGATTCTTTGGCCCTACAAATCTTCCGATTTACCAATGCGCCGGCACAGGATCTTCTGCAATTTGAGGCCGAGCTTGATAGCCATCTTTCCGAGCTGTCATCTCCGCTCTTCCAAGAAGTGGAACAATACTACCACAACCATCTTCTCGTGGAACTCCGAAAACGTGTCAAGGACTTCAAGGGACTTACAGGCGCGGCTCTGTTCTCAGTTGCTACTGGCGGCCGCCTACACGGTCCTAACCGTGCTTGGGACGGCCCTCGTGAGAATGTAAGTCGAGAGCGTACCTCACTCGAAAATGCGATTAGGGAAGCCCGGGAAGAGGGCGGTGTAGAGGACATGGCCACGCGGTTAGCCCACATGGGTCTTCTTCATTGGAGAGTCTGGTCGCACTTAGTCTACGCTGGAGACCTCGACGCCGTCATGGCTATACCTGATATGCCCATGGCGATCTAAGTGTTGACGTGGCACGCGGCAAGATCTTCGATTTCCCAAATCCCGATTTTCCATTCACACAAAAACACGCCTTATACCTATTAATCATCTCACTCCGTTCTTCCTTCATGACTGCGTTTTGAGCGATATCTGAGGCGATTCGACATAATTAATACCCATACACCCCGCTTAATTACATGACATTGGTCGTTTATTGGACGTGTTCGATAATCTGGACCGGCATCGTTTTGGTGTTTGTTTAGGAGTAACAGGCTTCTCATCTGGTTCGGGGAGGTTTGTGACAAAGGCATGGATGAGGCATAGTCAGTTTTTTAGATCTGCAACCTTTTTTTTTTTTTTTTTTACTACCCTACATTTCTATTTTTTTTTTGGTTGCAACGTCTCTTTGGCGAAAGGGTCTGCATCAAAACACATACCCAGTTCTTCACATTTCACAGGCGTTTGTTGTCTTATCCTTTGGCGGCAGGTGAGGCGAGAAATTGATTATTTTTGCATCATACATAAGAATTACAGGATAACTTCCTTTGTTCACGCCCACGTCATTCTGGAGAACAAGAACGCAAACAAGGGGGGGCTGGTTTTACGAGGAGGGAGATATTACATTACGCCTTGGGCCGTGGCGGCACATCAGCAGAATGATGATGGGTTGCGATGATTGACGGTATGGTTCACAGTTAGTTAGGAAGATACCTCGCCGCAAGGTTTTTGTGTGTGTGTGTACAGACAGTATTCGTCTTTTCTCAATGGTGCGGGTCGAAACGAGATGTATAACGGAAGCCAACGAGATAAGTCAACAGACCCAATCCGTCTAATAGATTTTAACTGTGTTATGGCAATGGTTATTGGTGTCTGTCTTACCTACATGAAATTACCCGCTTCGCTAGGGTCCACGGCCCCAGTATACGCGCGTGGCAGTGGCTGTGATGGTGAATATGACGATGAATCCTAATATCACCGGAATGTGGCTTTTTTATCTCGCACGGACGTCAATGTTGGTAGCAGATTTTCTCAGCTTTTGTTATTCGGGAACTAGAATTAGAATAGAATAGAACGTGGCCAAGAGGCGACCCGGCATGAGAGGATATTCATGTGATTTGAGATTTCCCCTATTTTTTTTTCTTCTTGAGAAAATAAATAAATAAAATAAAATTAAGCGCCTCCAAATTTGTTGCTTAAAAGAATGAAAATTTCCAGATCCGTCCACTCGGTCAAATTTCAGCCAACCACGTCTCGCGCGTTCCTGAAGATCGCCGCCCCGAGCCACTAAATAATAGGTGGGCGCGGGAATGGGGGATAAACGGATTTCGCAAGCTGTAAAGGAAAAAAATACCTAGTAATAATAATAATAATATTCAGGTACTAAGGGGCAACGCTAAAAATAACTCGCAGCGAAAAAACCAGCTGGCGCTGGCGCTGGGCGGAAATACCATGATTCAGCTGAGGCAAGGTATGTTGCATCGCAAATCCCTTGAATAGCTCGGACATTGTGTTGCATCATGCGATTTGGGATCGAGAAATAAAAGTGCGTTGCAGGCTTGCATGTGTATGATGTAAGAAGTTTATTTCCCGTCGGTGGTAATGACAAAAGTACTGTACATCCTCGTCTAATCCCGGAGCCTACGTGTCGTTCCTGAGTTTTACGTAGATTTGGAAGATGCATATGCAGCAAAGTGTGACAGCTAACGGTCAACCCGATATCTATTACATTCCTTCTTCCTGTAAGGAGGCGTAAGGTAGCCAACTGTCATGTCCAAACTGTGGGAATATGCTCCTTGGTGGCTAGTTAGGTAGATGGTCATTCGGGGGTTGCGAGCAGTTAGAAGATGTCGTCGCGTTAGTACAGTTGTACAGAGCCGCCGGGTTGCACTGCTCGGGTAATGGGCCTTTGCAGAGAAGCATGCAAGGCGGCGGCGAAATTACGGCAAGTCTCGTGGAGTATTTTAGATATATATTTTTTTTATATCTGACTCGTGCATATATTGCCGCCTCCTAATTTCCAACGTCCCTTACTTAGTCTCTTGCATGGCACTCGGTCCTCGCTCTTGGTAGGGAAAACGGACTGTATGCAATAAATTTTCGAGGCATGATTATATAGATATCACAACTAAGCTATAATTAGGAGAGCCTCGCCTTGGGGTAGTATGCAAGATATATTGCTCAGCTCACCAACTGCCGGTTGATCTATACCTCTATTGGGGGCTAAGCAAACGGTTGGGCGGCGGTAACTCCACCTTGAGCCGCCAACAGGCATATATGGGGTGCATATGGTCGAGTGTGCAACCGACCCCAAGGCTCCAATATAAGGGGGCCGAAAAGGACGACGCGGTTAGAAGACTTCGTACATGTGGAAATACGCCTCTGCATACACCTACTCGGATTAGAAAGTCGGTCAACCACTTGAACTAACAACTACGTACCTAAATCAACTAGTATAGATCTGGTGATTTAAGCTAGAGGGCTGTGATGTTATCGAGATGCTCCCTAATTCTCGAGCTCTACTACTAAGAAATCCTGGGGGGTTTACATAGTCATCATATACACCCTAGCAATATACAACAATATTTTCCCCTTAAACTGACTACCGCAGTGATATTCATCATCTCTACGAAACATAACGTCTAACACTTCTAGGGACCTATTATTTATCATAACTACATCCATGCCACATTTACCCCATATCACATACACCCATGGTACCATGCAATTGCCACATCCCCCAAACCCCCACGAAATAACCAATATATTGGCAAAAATTGTATACCTACCTCTAAGCAGGTGGTTACCTTCATGCAAGTAGGCTAACAAATATCAAACTTAGCAACACTCGGATCATGATCCGACGTCGCATCATCATACTCGACCCAAGTATTCACATGGACATGCTCAAACCCCTTCACGCCCTCCCCCAAGGCCGGGCTGACAAAGATGTGGTCCAACTCCTGCGAGTTCATGTCGTACAAGTACGTATACCGCTCCGTCGGCGGTATCCCAGCCACGGCGTCCAGGTCCGATAATCCGGAGCGGGAAGCGAAGGCCGTGACTGGCGCCGCGAACGCGAATTCGTTGAAGTCGCCTAGCGTGGCTACGTATGCCGAGGGGTCGGCGGAGAGGATGGAGGAGATGAAGGACTGTGATCGAATTAGTGTTACTGGATAGGTAGTAATCAGTGAGAAGGGAAGGAGACTTACGGCCGTAACTTCGGCCTGCGCCTGCCGGTCCTCCACGCCCCCGTTGACGGGCGGGCGGGCATCGCCGTGAAGCGAGGTGCTGCCACCCTTAGACGTCCAGTGTACATTTACTGTGAACAATATCCTACCACTACCATCTGCAAGCTCCCACGCTGCCGCCAGCGGTTTCCTGCTATTTGTCCAAGCCGCATTCAGGGGGTCCACATATCCCGGGTTGTACTTGAGCTCGGGACCCGGGAGCACTTCGTTGGCCTCCGTTGCATTCCCCGGATTCGGATTCCGGAGCTTCAGGACGTCTGCTCGGTATAAGTACGCGACACGAATATTTCCTCCCGGCGCGCCTCCGGACTCGTCGTTTAGCGGGCTGATGTACGTGTAGTTGTACACCACGCTGTTATTACTGAGCCCCTGGATAGCCGTTGTTAGTGCAGAGAGCGTTTCGTCAGCATCCACGGTGCCGTCGTCTGTCTCGCCGTTGTCATCTTGGATCTCCTGGACGGCTAGTAAATCTGGCGTTTTCATGTACTCGACTATATGTTTGGCAACGGCTTGCACGTGCGCTGTGTCGCCAGCATAGAAGTTCTCGACGTTATAATCGCCGACTGTAATCCCCGTGCACGTCCCGTCGCTGACTAGCGAGGTCGATGGAGGCAGTTCGGGAGATAGGGATTGGATCACGGATATGTTTGTTAAAGGTAGAATGCGGTAGAACCCGAAGGCCTGGTACACAATGCCAGTGATGGTTTCGAGGTGGTCGCCTAGCTTCGTGTCTGTCGGGTTATCAGACCCGTCGAGTGGAGTACCGATGATGATAGCTTCGGGGTTGCCGTCTCCTGCTGAGACGGTGAGGCCAGTGCGGTCGTTGTCTCCCGTCGTGTTCCATTCACCCACTACCCAAGTGTCACCGTACTGGTTAGGTCGTCCTACCGCATGCGGATTCTCTATTGTGACTAGTTCACCCATCAGGCTCTCCCAAAAGTCCAAGCCATACAATTCCGGCTCCAAGCGAGGGTTCTCAACAGAGACCAAACTCTGGTTGTTCGGGACCGTAAACACGTCCCCCTTATCGAGACCGGAATACTGACTCATAGGAGGACTCAGTCCGCCTTTGCCAATTACGAGAGGCTCGACCTTCTTCCCATGTTCTAAGATTGCGGTGACCTTTGGTGACCCGAGCTCGGTCATGTACAAGTAGTCCTTGCTAGAGCGGTACTCGCTTACTTTACCATCCACAACTATAACATCCCCAACGCCAATACTAGTGTTACCGGCGAGGGCTGAGCCGTATATATATAGACCGTCCGAGACGCGCTTATCACTACCCGGCTCGACGGACCGGAGCCAGATACCATCCGGCCCTTTCGCTGTTACAATTCCCGTGACATTGGTCACGTTTTGACCATTGAATGGCGATAGAAATCTGTCCCCATTAATCTGAGCGATTGACTGTGCTAATGCGCTGGCGATGTATAAAGTGGCCGTGAACCAGCGAAGGAGCATCGTTGTGGTCTTCATCTCGTCGGATGAATTTTACCTCTCTGCATTGGGGACGTTTCCTCTCGCCCAATCTCTTTATCAAATCAACTTGACTCGGAATTGATATAAACTTGAGTCCAACCCTCAATCACACATGAAAGGGAGCATTACCATATTATACGCTCTTATCTATACCGAGGAGCTCCGTGTATCCTACCACGCGGAGATGAAAAGTGGACGCGCACCCTGCATCCAGCTTTCACCGGCCTGCAGGAACGCGAAATCTAGATATGAACTTCGCGGTCATAAAAGAGAAATCGGCATAAAGACCCGTCCCACTGGACTCGTGGCTGCCGCACAAGTACAGGGGAGAGGACCAGTCGTATCGACTAATCCTGCCCACGTTGCATCCCTATAGTCTTGGCGCTTTCCGGAAACCGAAGGTCAATGATGCATCGTAGTTCGCATGTCGGCCAGCTATCGACCTTGGCATCGGTGAGCCTATCACTTGCATACAATAGGTTGGAACTTCGTTGAAAGCTGGCAGGTCACCTTAAGATTTAACAAGTATAGGTACCTAGGTAGCTAGTAATAAAAAACACGTCGATTCGAGTAATCATTTGCTCATTCTCGTCCTTCAACTTTAACATACAATGGCTTGCTAAAGACGAACATCCAAAGCCGAATTACTCACTTGTCTAACCAAGCCGAGCGGTATAGTATATTCCAAGAAGTTTCCCCAATCGCCTTCCCAATGCATAGTATCTAAACCGATAGCCGAACCGTTGGCCAAACTTTTGTACAACAACGGGATAAGGAAAAGACAGGCAATGCTTCGAATGGTCATAGACATTTATGCCAACCAAAATGATATATATGGGTATAATATTCAACAATAGAACGATATTAAACTGGGATGTTGGATTTTTCATCGAAGGCCTGGGCTTAATGGGCTTTTGCCCGGCCCTTGTGCTCTCTTCAATGATCTGAGCTCGTCCTCGAGTTTCCTGCGTACCATTTGTTCCGCCTATGAGATTTGTCAGTAAATAGATTCTGTAATAAACTTGTCGTGGTGAGGACATACCCTTAATTGTTCCTCATATTTCTTCCTCTCAGCCCTAAGTCCTAACCTGTAAGAGTCGGTTAGGTAGGAGGTCTTGGTACCACCTGGCGACAATGGACCTCGAGCAGACCCTAGCCGCTCCTTGTCGAGTTCGTCCTGTATCTGCTCTTTCTCCTTCCGGAGTCGTGCAATTTCGCTCTCCAATCTCTCCTCGATGTGGCTGGTGGCTTCCTGGAGTCGCTTCTCGAGTTCTTCATCCATCCTATCCTTCTCATCCTTAATCCTGGAGCGTTCGGCCTTGACTCTATCAAGCTCATCCTCCAGCTCTCCAATTTTCTTTTCGCTCTCGAGTGACTGCTTGACGACATCTGTCAAATCTTGAGCCGTGGCCTTCAACTCCTTCTCCAATGAATCAACTCTGGATTGCATCTTAGCAGACTCTGAATTATTGTGTAGAGCTGCGACCTCAGCAGCTCTCTCCTTCCTAGAGCCGTAGGCACCGTCGAGTTCAGCTTTAGCAAGAGTGGCTTCCATCTTAAGCTCAGCAACCATGCCTGTCATCTGTTGAAGCTCCTCGTCCTTGGCCTTGAGCTCCTTCTCCTTCTCTTCGATAACCTTGCTGGCAGCATTCTTGGCTTCGTTGGCCTCTTGAAGCTGCGCGGTGATAGCCACAACATTAGCTTCGGCTGTGGCCAGGCGTGCTTGTATGTCTCTGGTGCTTGCTTCTAGTGAGGCAATCTTGGCATTCCGTTCCTTGAGCATCTCTCGTGCCTCATCCATGGCGGCGGATTCTTCATTTCGGCCCATCTGTGACCTCTCGAAGTCTTCCATGGCCTGCGCCAGCTGCGAGCGCACATTGTCCGTCTCTTTCTCCTGCTGGTGAAGTAATGCTCTGGCCTCTTCCAGTTCTTCTATCTTGTCCTGCAATGCTTGGTCTTTCTCCGAGTCGGACCTGCTGTTAAGCTCGCGCTGTTGCTTAATCTGGCGCTTTAGGACGCCCTTCTGCTCCTGCAACTTGGTGGCTTGCGTGTATAACCACTGGATCTTGGTCGAGAAAGCTGACAAAGAGTACGGTTCGTCTAGGTCGAATGCTTCGCCGCCGTCAGACATATCCTCGTCTGGGTCTAATCCTTTCTCCATGCGGGCTTTCCGTCGCTCTTGTTTTCGTTGCCGTATGTCGGCATAACCTGACTGGATGATATCCCAGAGTCCCATAAGAACTGTTTCTGATTGTTCGCTCTTGCTCCTGTCGGCTGAATTTTCATTTGCCGCGTTGGCAGCCCGCTGCAACTCATCCTCGACTACTTGCAACATGTCTTGCAAATACCCAAGCTGTTCATCAACGCCCAGATCTACATCCGGTGGAGGCGGCTGATTTATATTGGCAGCCAGAAGTACGTCTTGGATCTGTGCATTCGCGGCCTGTATCTTCTCAGCCACCTCCATACTGTTGCCTCCTCCTTGACCTTGAGCGATGGTGATTAAGCCATTCTCAAGATAATCTAGGTAACTACCAATCATATCACCAGGCTCAAGTCGACCCGATGGTACAGCCTTGTAATTGCCATTCCTTGCCGGATCTGCGTTTATAACGACTTCGCGCAGCTGGCGATTGAAGTTTTCTAGCTTATCTTCAGTGTCAGAAATCAACTTCCACTGATTCGAACCTTGGCCTCGGAGTTCGTTGATCTCTGACAATAATGACTCCGTTTGAGCCCTGAGCTCCCGGTTCTCTTCGCGCAATCGCTCAGTCTCTTCAGTGAGCTGCTTATTTTGCCCTCGAATAGGCGATTTCATAGGAATTTCTATGGCATTTTGTTTGCTCCGGTCATTGAATCTGTCCGACTGGTCGAAGGACAAATACAAACTTGCTTCATCGAATGTGTAGCCGTCTTCTAAGAAGTCACTGATGCTCTCACGGCCATTTGACGTGGTATACATGCTCTCGGGACTAGCGGGAACGCCGTTAACAATGGGATTCCTTGGAGGACGAGAGGTCGATTTGTTGGCTGCCTTATGTGTGAGTTGTAGGATACCGGCAGTGTGTTCTAGCAATCTCCTTTGAGGTTCCATGATGCGCTTCTCTAACGACCATAATTCAGAGGCTAATTCCTCACATTTTTTCTGGATCGTGCTGAGTTCATGCTCGGCCTCCCTCGCGGCATCCGTAGACCCACTGTGACGATGACCCAGAAGACTCCTTCTCTTCCCATCAACCTTTGAGGGAGAATATAGCTTGGACATGGAAATCGCAGCATCACGGTATTTAGACTGGATGGCAAGGTTCGCTCGAGTCTGCTCGATCCGCTGATTGAGGAGCTGGCATTGTTTCTTGAGGTCATCTACCTCCTCCTGAGATAGAATCTCATATTCCTTGCTGTCGAGTAAGGCGGTTTCGGTAAGTAAATGTACCTGGACCGGGTCTTTTAGGTCGACTAGCACCGAACTTTGGACGCGCCCTGGATTCATCTAAGATTATGAGTATACTACGAGAAAGATGCGATAGCTCCTTTAAAAGGAGCTAGGGCAAGGGCTTACTGGATTGAATCGCGGCTTGTCTCTTTCAAAATCATTTAGGCTGTCTTGTCGATATGACTCGACCAGTGCTGGGCCCCTCGGCGCGATCGTAGGGCGCAGAGGAGGCGGCGCTCTTGAGTCGAAGCCATTCGAACTTCGACTGGCAAACCCGTTCATTCTTGTCACTTATGAGCAAACACGCAAACTTCTAAATGCATTATACCAGAGATGTGTCGCGCAAAATGTAGTCACGTTCGTATATAGAAGGGTCGCTGGATCGCTCGGATCGGTGGCTGGCGCAGGATTCAATTGTGCGAATAGTTGAACGAAGCTTGAACAAGATAGTTGGATGGAGTACAAGAGTTAGAGAGCCAGATACAAGATGTGTATTCAAAAGCAGCTCCAAAAAGTCATCCAAAAAGGTATGAATTAGGTCAATGGCTCAAGAGAAGAGTTAGTTGGAGCCCAAATGAAAGTCGCCAGTTGGGTTTAATTCCGGTGATAGGATGGAAAAGGAGTCTCGTAGATTGATGATCTACACCAGGCGACATAATGACCCTAAAAACGATTAGTGGCGCACTTTCCCGAGCACGCGCTTTCACATTAGAACGATGGCGCTAGACCGGCCTGGGCAATTAAGTGAGATTCGCCCTTCCCTTGTGGCTTGGGTCATCTAACTGGTAATGTACCAGGTACGCAACGGCCGTGAATAAAGGCCCATGCCACAATCTAATATGACTTGGATTAGGTATGTTTCTTTAAACCGACAACTGAGATTAAATGGAATTCGCATGTAATTACCTGCATACTCACTGGTATTCTTTCTCTTTTTTGTATCTTTCTTCTAATTATGTATTTTCCGCAGTCACCTATCTTATACTGTAACACTTGCTTATTCGTATTCAGGTTGTACGTATACGTTTATAGGTACCTATACCGTAGATTTGATAGGAGGTACATATGGATATTAAGGTGCCTATCACGCAACGCCTAAAAATAACATAGTAGGCCAATGCCCCTGCAGTAGTAGTACCTCCACTTATTTACAGTGCTCTCAGGCTATCACTTATGACGGGAGCCCCATAATGAATATGTCTCGTTATTATCACGCTGCAGCCAGCTGTTGCTGTCGATCAGAATTATCCCCGAGTATTACACTTACGTGTTAAATGAATGATACAAACTTGTCTGCTTGTGTTGGAATTATAAATTGATGTTTTACAAACCCAAACCATTCTTACAGTTTGTTCATCTGGTCTTACAAGTAGTTTATTGACCAGGGTACCTAGCCTCTTCTGAATTCCATGGCATGTACGTATAAAGCACTTTTGCTTTTGAATTGTAAGACCCCAACCTGGCTGAGCTCGTTAGCATAGCCTACATAGTACGTTGCACACGTGGACGGCTCCTACAAAACCACAATTTTCTAAATACGGTATCAAATGTTGTTAAGTAGGCGTTTTACGTCGTGCGTTATACTTACAACGAGTGATTAATGGATGAGACCCCGCATGCAAGGGAAGTTGAAGCTGAATGAGAGTGAGGGATGTGGGTTCCTTGAAGAACAGCATCAACTCCACAGAGCATATATACTGCGCCATCCTCGCGAAAGTATGCTATTTCAGTGACTGGATGATGCACTGAGCCACACCAACCCACCTATGAATGCAGGGTAAATATCGTGGAACCAAAACTATTGCAATCGTAGACTAAAACACGGAGGATGGGAATATTGATGTTGGAATCGGAGGTTTTCTTTTACCTGTCAATGAGACTACAAGGCCCCTTGAAACTGATCCATGACTTGCTGACCCATCGTTCTGCGTCTTCCGCCTTCGCCATCGGCTTGGCTTTGTACTCCAGTTGCTGCCGCTGTGGATGCACCCTCTCCCTCGAGTCTCCTACGCAGACCTTCAAATTCTTGGCTTCTCCTTTGAGTTCGCATTCCAACGACCCATCCGGGAAGCCGCCATCTTATCAACGATCGTGGCAGCATTTCCATTCTCCATGATAACCCTACCATCCAGCCAACCAGTGCACCGAGTAGGGACCCAGGCCACTGAAAGAGAGCTAGCTGGAATGCAAGCAAGTACCGGTATGACTTGTCAGAGAACGTGATGCCTTGCGTCTGATCCTCCGTTGGTGCCGAGATCGCAGTCGCGATCTTATATTTATATATCGGCGGCACCATAGCATGGTATTGAGCCAGGACCGCGAATATTATGGGAGTTGGCCCAGCAGGTAGATAGTTGAAGAGTCCTAGCGTAAGCGGCCTTAAGAAGAGAGCCAATATTGCGGGAGTTAGGACGCTCGTAAATATTGCGGCGATGAAGACGAAGGTCTGCAGGATACTGCTGTCAGCTAGATATACACGATTTATCGCTATAATGCACTTACCGCAAACTTTCTTGACCCCCACATTCTCTCAACTGCTCTCATATTGTATAGCGTCATGGCGGCAAACAGAACTTCCGAAGAATTGGTATAACAGAGCTGGTATATGAGAGCCCTCCATGTCTGATGGAATCGCCACAGATGTAAGTCGACCAAGATATAAAAGTAGTGCTTGATATCAAGTAGGCTGACAGCTATCGATATTCCAACCAGGCCGTAGACAAGGCTGCGCGTCACTGGCGCATTCGTGAAGGACATTATGTTGACACTGTCTTGAGTATCTTGCGACAGCTACCGGCGCATTGCAAAGCGTCCGTCAATAGAGTATTCTGAGACGAGAATGTCTTCGGTCGGCGGTGTCGCTTCTATCGTACTCAATTGGGTACCATCTACCGCGAAGGTACTAAAGAGGATGCTTTATACTGTCAACATCTTTTTTGAATGATGCATTGGGACACGAACTCCATATATGTATCTTCGTATCTAACAACCCCAGTATTTTAAGTGGATGGACAAACTGTCTTCATCAATCGGTTATTACGGACTGTTACATATTGAATTCGGTTATCCGAAAACTAGCACGTAACAATGGAGCCTTCGGTGGGCATCGACAGGGGTCTTATGTCTACTATGTAGACGATCGTTCGATGACAGCTGAAACTCCGATAGTTATTCTAGTCTTATCGATAAGGCATGATCTGGCCACAGCTCTTTACCTACATAGTACAGAGGTCGCGCCGAGCTCAAACGTTGCCATTCCTAAGTTGTATTCGCGATTCTAATTTACTGCGGCTGAGCAGCCACCTTCGTCGTCATCACCTAACGATGAAAAGAGACATAGCCCTCGTTACACCGTTTCTCTTAACTATTTGTTTCCCTGATACCCTAAACATCTAAACCAACTACACACAGTTCGCGTTTATTCCGCATTATTTCAACTATCAACCACAGCCATGTCCGACCTCTACCTCTCTCATGTTAGGAATTGGATTTGGAAGTCTCCGCCGGCGGAATGGGTTATTAGAAATGCCCGAGAGCTGCTTATAGGCACTCTAAAGCAAGGTCCGATACCTCAACATGTCGCTTTTGAAATGGACGGGAATAGGCGCTTCGCGAAAAACCACAAGATCGAAACTATAGAAGGCCACCACCTTGGTTTTGAGGCCCTTGCGAGGGTGCTCGAAATTTGCTACAAGTGCGGTGTTAAGGTTGTTACCGTATATGCGTTTAGCATCGAAAATTTCAACCGGCCTAAGCATGAAGTCAGCGGTCTGATGGCTATGGCAAAAGTCAAGCTAGAGCAACTTGTTCAGCACGGCGAGCTTCTTGATCGGTATGGCGCTGGTATCCGGGTATTAGGACAGCGAGACCTAATCCCAGATGATGTATTGCCTTATGTCGATCGAGCCATTGAGATGACAAAACATAACAAGGAGTAAGTCCATATGACAATTGTGTTTCTTTACTAGCTGTTACTAACCGCGCATACTAGTGCTGTGCTCAACATATGCTTCCCTTACACTTCGAGAGCCGAAATGACAAGTGCTATTAAGGCTACCGTCGACGAGTATACAACATCACCCCGACTACCGAATACTCCATTTTCACAGTCGCGAATTACGCAAAAAATCCGGTCTAATAGGTCGAAGAAGTCAGACTCATCTTCGCCAAGAGATTCCTCTCCGGAAAATGCGAAGTCAGACGTTGATGATTCCATGTCTTCGACTACCGCGTTAGATCCGGATTCACCGCCTCTACAGTCCACGCCAGTGAAGACAGTCAAATTTCAGAACCCGGAGAGCATCACCGCAGAGACTATCAATAGTCATACGTATACTGCCGAGTGCCCGCCGTTGGACATGTTCATCCGGACAAGCGGCGTCACTCGACTGAGCGATTTTATGTTGTGGCAGTGTCACGAAAACACCCAGATATTCTTCTTGAAGTGTCTATGGCCCGAGTTTGATCTATGGCACTTTATTCCCATCCTTTTAGAATGGCAATGGCGACAAAAGAAGCTGTTAGAGAAGGAGAGCCCACGGAGATGAGAATGATAGATGACGCGGCATACCCTTGGATCGGCGTTGAGGTGTACAATTAGGAACTCTGCTATTGGGAATGGTAATGTATCCATACCAGCCTGGTACTTGAATTAAGCGTTATAGAATAAGTAAAGTGGTATAGGAATTGGTCTCTGGATCGGCATGAATAATATACATGTAACTCTCAGAAAAAACTCATTGTACGAGTACGTATTGTATGCAGCTTCGGATGTCTTTCAACATTTAATCATTTCTATAATCAAACAGCACTTCAAGAATTCTTCGAGGCTACTTCTGACAGGTAAAAATGCTCATAGGTATATCTGGCACCATACACATGCATTACATGTATCACTTGCAGAGTCGAGGATCGGAATGCCGCATATTCAATTCCACGTTTTACGATTGGAGAAAGACGGATTAGGTAACTATGTACATGTAGAAAGTGGATGCCGCTGGCAGTGCCGAGGCGTAGAGGCTAGGAGCGGAGTTGACTTCGGGGGTCTTTGGCTGGGCTGTCTGGGCTGTCTGGGCTGCTGAAGTCATTATTTTCTCTTATCTTATCGCATAGACGCGGATTAATGTCGGTTTAATAATGGTGGTTTTTCATCCGCGGGTGCGCGACCCAGCTGCCACAATCCAGCCAATAGAATCGTGCCTAGTCCATGCCCACATTGCCAGGAAAGTGCCCGCCGATAGAAACCCGCGCGCAATGGGGTTTCTGGCAATGGAACTGGCTGTTTAAGTGCTAACCATGCTAAACCTTACAATCTACTGGCCGACTCAATAAATCTCATCCATCCAAGTTGTCACACTTGGTCTCGTAGCTTTTTTGCGCCTCCCCTCTACGTAGCTTCTTTCGCGATATTTTTCATACTATTTGTACGGGTATTGTCTACTTCGTATCGCAAAATGACATGAACTTCATTATTTGAAGCTCCTTGTCAACTTACTTCCTCCGCAAAATCGCCTATTCTTTCCAAGAAAACCTACCACCCATTGTCTCCGCTCTCCTATCTCGACCGACACCTCCATTTGACTTCCGCTCCCTCGACTTGTTAAGATGAAAACCGCGAAGCCGCCTCAAGCGGACGCTGGTCCCTCGTCCAATCGAAGAGCACAGCCAGTTCGCCAGACTCGGGCAAATCCCCCACGAACAACTTCTGGAGGAACCCGCACTTTCGGTGGCAGAGATGCGGCTAGAGGCGGTCACAGTCCTGATCAACCTATCGACATTTTCCCTGCAATCACATACTTCACCGATGCCATAACATCTCTTCCTAAGGACCTCGTCCGACATTTCACCCTCTTGAAGGAGGTCGACGCTAAGATATTCGCGCCCGAAGAGACCCTTTTCCAGCTCGTCGATGCCGTCCTCAAGTCGAGCCCTCCCGAGCCTAAGAACGCCAACGATGCGTCCAGCAGCATTGCCGCCGCTTCAACGCCAATGAGCGCCCAGAACAGCTCGACCGGATTCTCTGCGAATGCTAATGCCCCTGGATCGACCGATGATAACTACAACTCTACAGTCTTCGACCCAAGCAACCTCCCGCGACGGCAGTTGTTTCGCCAGACTGCCTTCAAAGTTCAAGAAATGCTTGTGTCCTTAGAAGAGAAGAACCACGTCATATCAACTGCGAACGAGGCACTATCTAAACAGCTGGCCCGCATTAACGATGTGTGGCCGCACCTAGAGGCTGAGTTCAGCGACGAGGCCAAATGGGGAAGCACTACACACTGGGCCTACCCAGAGAATCGAATTAATCGAGCAAATCAAGCTGAGCGGTCGCGACGAGATGGGGCAGCTACCATCACAGCTGCAGCCCAACAGCTCGCCGAAGAGGCCGCGGCACGAAGTGACGCAAGAAAACAAGCGCTCATAGCTAAGAAAGGGTTGAAGAACCAGCATCAAGACTCTGACGCAGATGATCATGAGATCAAGCACAAGGGCGAATCGACCAAGAAATCTTCCAACAATAGCAGCAAAGCTCGAAAAACCGTTGATACAGCGGCGCCTGTGGGGTTGGGTATTACTTCAGGCGCAGCTACTACCACCACCAACGGAAATCCTCCATCTAAGAGACGGAAAGTCGAGGCCAACAAGCAGGTCAACGGGGGGCAGCCCATGGAACGTGCGATGAGCTCGGTCTTTGGTAACAATAACACTAAGACCAAGAACTCTAGCCCGAGGGCAACACCCGCGCCTGAACAGCCTAAGAAGCGCAAAGCCCTCCCAACCGTTAATGGTGCCTCGAAAAAGAGGTGAGCATGCCCTGTTTGTACTGTCAATTTCGCGTATCCTATTGCTAATTCTTCCCTCTACAGCAAAACGAGCGTCGCGGCCACCACGCTTTCACCTTCAATTGCTCCTTCACCAATCCAACCTAACTTCGACCCCAAAGTCGTGGCACGCAATTCTCCTGCACCCTCTACAACCTCAGCGCGCCCTGCATCGTCTCGAGCAAGGCAAAACTCCATACAATCTAACGTAGAAAATGGTCGGCAACGACCTACTTCATCCGCGTCGAACAGGCCAAATGGTGTCACGGCTGCAACTCCGGAGCTGACCACAGGTCAAAATGGCACTCGCCCTCCAACCGATCCTAAAGCAACTAAAGAAACGACAGCGACTGTGAAAATCGAAGCTTCTAAAGAAGAAGCGGTGCTTGCCATTGCAAGCGCCAGCAGCACAACAGCAAGTAGCAAGACTATCACGAAAGGAGATGATTCGGAACCTAAGGGTGATCCTTTACAAACCCCGTCAGCAGCAACTGCAAGTGTTGTCACGACCAAGAGCGGTCGAGCTAGCAAACCATCAACGCCAGCGATAGGATCATTTCCGGATCCACCACCACGATCCCGTTCATCGCGAAACACATCGACTGCCAACACGAAGAGGAGCCATAAGAAGGGCGCAGCTCAGCAAGTCGCCGCTCGCGCCGCAGACGAGGATGCGAATAGCAGCGTCCAGGGCGACGACGAAGGCGACGTTGACGCAGACGAGCCATTATATTGCTATTGCAATGGCGTCAGTTATGGAGAGATGGTTGCATGCGACGCTGAGGATTGTGAGAGAGAGTGGTTCCATCTCGATTGCGTCGGGTTGAAAGCAGCTCCGCCGTCGAATAGTGAGTTCACCAAATACCCCAGTGCCAGGGTAAATTTATTAACAATCTTGCTAGTGAAATGGTATTGCGATAACTGTAAGGATCGCATCAAAACCGGGAAGAAGGTAAACGGCAGGTGATCTGCTCGTTTGCTGCATATTTGCTTCAATGGGTATATCGAGCGCCTGTTTAGAATTCAAGGAGTTCATGGCGTCCATTCAGTTATTGTTACGATAGGCAGTATCCGGCTGGGGATACCGGAGCTAAGGATATAACATGGTTTCACCTATTGTGGCGTCCCGGGATTTTGAGACTCTAGATCAGCGTAGCTACTCGCGGTTTTGGGAGGGCTACTAACCAAAGGGTCATTATGGTCGGAGGAATATCACGTGGAAGAGGAAGCACGAGTCAGATAGATACAAGTGTTTCTGTACATTGCTCAGACTCCTTGATGCCATTAAAGGGTCTCTTACTAAGCTACGGCCTATCATCTTTGTAGAACATCAGCATACATATCCTCCTAAAACCATAGACCGAGTCGATCCAAATAAAACTCTTATCCAGCACGAGGACTGAAGACGCCTAGCCATATGTATTATTAGTTCCAGGCACGAGCTTACCATAATGATCAACAGTGACAGGACGAGTGTTACAGGGTCAGCATTGTTTCCTGAATATTGACTGGGTATATACATGTACCATTGTGCATTATCCACCTTGATGTACCTCTTATTACGTACAATCGGTAACCACGTTGGAGCATCATGCTAGGTGCCTTTGTCTAAACATGAGCCGCAAGGTCATACATGGAGCAGGGGGGAGATGGAAAATGATTGGCTATTCAAATTCACCAACAAAACTTGAGGCTATTTCCCCGCAAACTACTATGTATCTTCTGGGTAAGTCATGCAGGTCTTAGATCGGCACTCCCGGCCACTGGGAGGAACCAGAGGCAAGGGGACACATCAAACGTTGCATGGCAAACGAGGCTAATACCTAATAATAACAACTACCGGAGGTAGATTGTGAATGGTATGTTTGTTCTAACGTAGAAACCCCTGATCTTAATGAATGACCCCCTATTTTTTCCCGTACCACGTGAGCAAACCTGTCTGCATATAGTACATAGCTAGTTTTGCTCCGGGGGATGGAGTTTTGCGACTGTCATGACAGCGACATGGTAGCGGTTTAAGTCGGTCAAGATCCAATTACACGTGGCTAGAGGCGGTCAAAGGCTTAGTAGTGAAGTGGAATGCACTTCGTTTTGTTCAATTCCGGCGTAGACATTCGGACCTGACGGACCGGTCAATTTTTTTTTTTTTGGTTGTTGAAAGGCTTTGTAGATATATATGGCTGACTGCTTATGAGTGATCAAAGGGAGCAGGAGACCAAATCTTCTGATCAAGAAAACAGAAATCTCCGCGGAAGGCATGTGCTAATTCTTAGATGACAATACGTCTCCATGTGGTAAGATGGCATGGTGACGTTCCGCGATATCGGAATCGGCCAAGCTCGGATACAAGCATAGTAACATAGCTGCATAGTCAATGAAAGCTTGTAAGTGGAAATTAGCGAATCACATATGAGATATTCTAAATTAGACGTCACCGCGGAACATTCTTGCATCTTGCATCGTGCATAGGAGTGCATACATATTGAGTGGGAATATGTACAATTTATAAGAAAAGAAAAGAAAAGGGAGTGATGTGGCATTTTCAGGTCTACGAGGAACGACCTCGCTCCGTTGCGTAGGTAAATGCCGTATTAGTTGATAATGAGTACTACCTACGGTAAATGCATGTACGTAAATGGTATAATCGAATCCGGGGAAGGAGGAAGAAGGAGCGTCGGGTTTTACGCCAATTTGCCAAGATATTAATGACTGACCACGGACGGAGCCACGAAACTAAAACTATCGCTAGTCTCGGCTAGGCACGACTTATTAGCCACTCAGCCTAGTACATCTCAGCAGATTGACATGGCAACTTTTTTTGTTTTCCTCCGCGAGCGCCAAACACACCTTAAGAAAAACTCTGCCACTTTCCCCAGAGTAAAAAAAGAAAAAAAGAAAGAAAAAAATCCACCTCGTAATGACGATATTTTCCCGTAATAGCAGACCTGGACCGTCTGACATTCTCATTACCAAATAGCTATCCAAGCGGAGCTCATAGCCAAGGCACCTTTCGGATCTTGCACCATTTGCCGCCAGTCTCGATGGCAACAAGCGTTGGTGGGTATGGCTCAGGTGACAAAGAATAATCCCATCTCTATGCCATTCTTTTATTTCTATTACCCAATCCATGAACAATGGAATCATGGGAGTTTGCTCATACCATTTCTAGTAGCCACTTGCGGACCCTTACAATCCCCAAGCTCCTTGCTACTACACAGGTTAGGTAACTTTCGTACAGCGTCTAATAAATTAGACGGTGAAGAACAACGAAACCCGGGCGGTTGAAGGCTGGATATTGTTACATACTATTGGCATTGGCAGCCCCCCGGACCCAGGTAAAAAAGGCAGGAAAGCTGTACACGTGCAGCTTGGTAGCTCCATGCTTGGTGTTTTTCTCATACTCCATTCTTACGTATGAGGAACTCGAGCCCCCTAGCTTCTAACCTGCCACAGAACGACGCGGGCGAAAACGAACGCCCCGTTTCTTTGCGTCTTCCGGTAGACGAGGTATCCATCCAACAGGGACACTTCATGACCATTTAATAACTGCTATTTATCGTTGTCATATCGAGAGATTCTAGCGGCGAATCCATCTCATCAATCCTTCCCCGCATTGCGCCAACGAAACCTGTTACCTAAGAAATCGGTGTTTTGACTAACAGAAAAGCCCAGCCGGGTTGCCTGGTCCTAATTTGCAGCATCTGGTGAAACCTGGGAGCCCTGGTGGTGCCCTGGGGGTGCCCTGGGAAGTGCGGTTTGTAGCCGTGCCGTGTCGTGCCGGGCAAAAAAGGAACGATACATTGCGCTATTGAGTCCTCATCTTGCATCGCTCGTCTCTGTACGACTGCGACCCTGGCTCGTCTTCCGATAATGGATCGAACAACCACCTCTCATGTTGTTGGCCCTCCTTACCAGCACCGCATTACCAGCAAACTTAAACAGAGCCCTACACCCAGCCTTTGTGACACTATGGAGCGATCTGGAAACTCAACTCCGCCGGATAAATCCACTCGCTCATCCTTCTCTTCCGTTAGAGAGGTCGAATCGTCAGACTTACCCCAGAACTTTACTAGTAGTAAGGTCTCCTCTTACTCTAAGTTAACCGAAGAAGCCATCGACGACCTGCCATCGCCCGGGGTAATGGCCACTCAGACTCAGTTCGTTCCACCTATTACGCAACCCCAGAGTAGACTACACGGTGCTTGGTTTCCCGCTGTCGCCGCCGACGGCTTTCAGGGCTGGAAGCAGATAGGTGTAAGAGGGAGGCAGGCGAGCAAGAGTTATGGAGATTTGCAGGCTCTCAAGATCGTTTGGTCGACTCCCGCTCCTCCAACTAAGAAGAAAGATCCCGAAAAACCAGGTCCAGGACAGTCACCCATTGAGAGATTACCCGCGGAGATACTTGGTAAGTCGAAAGGAATATTGTCATAATGGCCAGGACAAGCATCTTACAAGTTGAATCGGAAAATAGGACAAATTATCGATCATCTCGTCCTTGATGTTCCACCGAATGGAGTGTCCGCGCGAAATGTGGACTTAATGTCCTTGTTGCTAACGTCAAGAACACTCCACTCGGCAACACTAAACGCCCTCTATAAGAATATTACGATCCCGCACTCGAGGATCTTCCGGAAGTTCCTGACGCACATTGCGCAGAACAAGGAATTGGGGACTATTGTGCGGCGGTTAGACTTCAGCCACTTCAATCCAACGACGCTATTCTCGACGGCAAGCGAGCGAGCTACTACCCGCAACCTGACGCCTGAGACTTTGCTGCAATGCTTGGAGTTGACCCCTTTCCTTCGTGAGTTCTTAGCGCAGGAATATATTGAAGAAGAACTTGACGCGAATGTCCTACGAAAGTTGTTCTTCGGACTTGACAGGCTCCAGGGAATTGACTTTTGCGGCTGTTCTTCGACTGCTTTCAAGAACGCCTTCCAGTCGATTCTTCTGTCGGATTGGCCTGCGACGCTTTCGATATGTCGGTTGTCTATGCACAAATGTATTACTCTACCAGCATCTGTGTTCGAGACATTGCTTCCTCGACTCGGAAACTTGACGCATCTTGACCTTTCGGGTACTCGCGTGACGAATGCGGCACTGCAATCTATCCCACACAACGCCAAGATCACACATCTGAACTTGTCTAAATGCAGGCTGTTGACCGCCGACGTTATCATCGACTTCCTCGCAAACCATCCCGCGGTTAAAGGACTAGTATTCTTGAGCCTGGGAGTTGACGCGCGAAGCCACCAGCTGTTTGATGAGGATGATCTAACTAAGCTGATCCCAGTTCTCCCTCATAGCCTCCGTTCGTTGAGCTTGAAGGGTAGCAAAATGGCTGCTTCGCATATTGATCTCTTGCGCCCATTGACAAAGCACCTAGAAGAGCTTGCGT
Organism: Hypoxylon sp. EC38; assembly: GCA_002120335.1. NCBI lineage: Eukaryota > Fungi > Ascomycota > Sordariomycetes > Xylariales > Hypoxylaceae > Hypoxylon > Hypoxylon sp. EC38. Next base: position 175,359 of record KZ111242.1, read on the forward strand.
TAGGTCGGCGGTTGAAGATTTCTGATATCGATCGACTCTTTGTTCCTGACGAGAACAATGACGTAGATATTGATCAACAGTTGGGATGGATCCCGCATTCGCTCAAATACCTAGACCTTTCCGACTATACGGCGGCCGAACTTGATCTCATCACCTTATTCGGACGAAACACATCGCTTCTAAAGAAGTACTCGGCGCCGCTAGAAGTGATCGAGGTTACTGACGACCTGTATGCGCGACTAGCGAAGTCGCCAGTTGTGAAACAGCTAGGATGGACGGTTATGGAGAACGGGAGCAGAGCTTGGCTTGTCCGCGTTCACGACCCGGCGGACGGACCTAGAGATTCCGGCCTCCGGTCTTGGAAGATGGGCGCTTCGTTCTGGGGTATGCGGAAGATACCTATTGCTTGTGCCGAGGTGGGCGGCATGTACGGCTCGTATATGTTCAAGCGGAAGCTATAACGAGCGAACCGATACGATTTATATCCTAGGCTCTCTCCACCTTTTCACCACCAAATCGCTTGTAAATATTCTTCGAGATGGGGCGCTGGCTTGGGACTGCTGATGAGCATTTGACTATTTGTAATTGGCATAGCGACTTGTGGTATTTCGGCTTACGACTCACGGATGAGGCATGATACCAAAATCTGATTGCTAGTATTATATTCTTTGGGTTATAGGGTCAGGGAAAAGCAGGTGTTACATAGTAATAGTAAATAACATTGTATATACCAACTCGTTGCCAATGGCTGGAATATGTTATAAAGTGAGCTCTTTTAAACAAAGAGCATATACATGGAATCCAATGTCATACTGTTGGTCAACTTTTCCGATGTTTGTTTCCATCCCTTTCTTCCAGAAAGAAGATAGCTCGTATCGACGACTGCTCCGACTGGCTGAGGTAGTGATATCCGAGGTAGCTACGGATATATAGATTCATTAATAGATGGTGATCTTTGAAAACATTGTATGTACATTTACAACCTTGTCGCATCTTCGCCGCAATTCCTTGTGTTCTAAGTCTATCCGCCCTTATGCTACCACTTTCTCAGATTGTGAAGTGCTGGTTCAGGCTATAGAATAAGAGAGAAGTATCCTGTACCCGTAGCTGCGCGGAGTACGTCATGTTTACCTAATAGAAACTTGAGACAGTAAATGATTACACTAGCCACATCCAATGCGCCCCGTGACTTTAAGCCACACAGCACGGACCGAACTCCCCTAATTGGTAGCGCATCTTAGCTCTCCAGCAAAGGCAACGACGTTTAGAAGCGAAGCTTACTCCCAGAGCTTCCATTTCGTCGTCACCATCGAGAACCATCTGTCTGGCTTTGGAGCTAAGCGCCAACACCATGGGGCCTTCAAAGCAGTCCATGTTCCGTTCTGCGGACATGAGCATGGTGCAGCTGTATATATCCAATGAAATCGGTCGCGAATGTGTCAACGCGTTGGGAGAACTTGGACTGGTCCAATTTCGAGATGTACGCCGCCATCCCCTGCCATCATCTGCCATTCCGACTCTGGCCTGTATCCATCCATTCATACTGACAACCATCTAGCTCAACAGCGAAGTTAGTGCATTCCAGCGGACTTTCACCCAGGAGATTCGACGACTCGACAATGTTGAACGCCAACTTCGTAAGTGCCGAAGTATCCCCATCGCAAAGATCGCGCTATGTCGTCTAACATACTAAACTTCCAGGCTACTTCCACGCTCAAATGGAAAAGGCGAATATTCCCTTACGAAAGTTAGATCTTGAAGTCGAAACTCTTGCAGCCCCTACTACTACCGAGATTGACGAGCTCTCCGAGCGCACTCAGAGCCTTGAGCAACGTATCTTTCAATTAAACGACAGCTATGAGACGTTGAAGAAGCGGGAGGTTGAATTGACCGAATGGCGATGGGTTCTTCGCGAGGCTGGAGGCTTCTTCGATCGCGCCCACGGTAACGTCGACGAGATTCGAGCTTCGACCGAGGACGACGATGCTCCTTTACTCCAGGACGTAGAGCAACATAACCAGGCTGGTGACGTTGAGCGTTCCTTCTCTGGAATGAACATTGGCTTCGTTGCCGGTGTCATAAACCGCGACCGTGTAGCCGCTTTCGAACGTATTCTGTGGAGAACGCTCCGTGGTAATCTTTACATGAATCAATCCGAGATTCCCGAGCCTCTGATTGACCCGAGCAACAACGAATCCATCAATAAGAATGTCTTCGTCATCTTTGCCCATGGAAAGGAGATCTTGGCCAAGATTCGAAAGATCTCGGAGTCGATGGGAGCCGACATCTATAGCGTTGACGAAAACTCAGACCTTCGTCGAGACCAGATGCATGAGGTTAATGCCCGTCTTAACGATGTCCAGAACGTCTTGCACAATACTCAGCAGACTCTCGAAGCTGAGCTTACCCAGATCGCCCATTCTCTCGCGGCATGGATGATTCTTATTACGAAGGAGAAGGCGGCGTACCAAACACTCAATCTCTTCTCGTTTGACAGACAGAGAAGGACTCTCATCGCCGAGGCCTGGTGTCCTACAAATGATCTACCTCTTATTCGCTCTACACTCCAGGACGTGACTAACCGAGCAGGTCTATCTGTTCCTTCCATCATCAACGAGATCAGGACAAACAAGACTCCTCCGACTTACTTGAAGACCAATAAGTTCACCGAGGCCTTCCAGACCATCATCAACGCCTACGGCACGGCGACCTACCAAGAGGTCAACCCTGCCTTACCCGCTATCGTTACTTTCCCTTTCTTGTTTGCCGTCATGTTCGGAGATTTCGGTCACGCACTTATCATGTTCAGTGCCTCGCTGGCCATGATCTATTGGGAGAAGCCCTTGAAAAAGGTCACATTCGAATTGTTCGCTATGATTTACTACGGTCGATACATTGCCCTAGTCATGGCCACCTTTTCTTTGTTCACTGGTCTAATCTACAACGACGTGTTCTCCAAGACCTTCACCTTCTTCGAAAGTGCTTGGGAATGGGATGTTCCTGAAGGATGGCAGCAGGGTCAGCCTCTCGTGGCTAAGCTCAAGGGAGACTACCGATATCCGTTTGGTATCGATTGGTTCTGGCACGGCACGGAAAATGACCTGTTGTTCTCCAACAGTTACAAGATGAAGATGTCTATCATTCTTGGTTGGGCTCACATGACATACTCCCTCTGTCTGTCCTGGTTCAACGCGAGACACTTCAAGAAGCCCATCGATATCTGGGGCAACTTCATCCCTGGCATGATCTTCTTCCAAGCCATCTTCGGCTACCTTGTCATTTGTATCATCTACAAGTGGTCCGTAGATTGGATTGCGATTGGAGAGCAGCCCCCTGGATTGCTAAACATGTTGATCTACATGTTCTTGCAACCCGGCACGTTGGATATTCCCTTGTACCCAGGCCAAAAGCCGGTACAAATTATGCTACTACTTCTCGCCTTCGTTCAGGTCCCCATCCTGTTGTTCTTGAAGCCGTTCTATCTACGATGGGAGCACAACAAAGCTCGCGCTAAGGGCTATCGTGGTATAGGCGAACACTCGAGAGTCTCAGCGCTTGATGATGATGAAGGCGAGGGTTTCGTTGGAGGTAACGGCAACGGTCGCCCTAGTGTGGACACGGATGATGGTGAAGGCGTCGCTATGATCGCGCATGGCGACGACGAGGAAGGCCACGAGGAATTTGAATTCAGTGAAGTCATGATCCACCAAGTCATTCACACCATTGGTAAGTCGGTCTTGTTCTCGGCGATGTGACACGTGCTAATATTACGATAGAATTCTGCCTGAACTGTGTCTCGCACACTGCCTCCTACCTTCGTCTCTGGGCCTTGTCGCTTGCTCACCAGCAGCTCAGTGTCGTGCTTTGGGACATGACCCTGGCCCCAGCGCTCGCCATGAAGGGCGCTGTTGGTGTTATCATGGTCGTCGTCACTTTCTATCTTTGGTTTTTCCTTTCGTGTGCTATTCTCATTTGTATGGAAGGCTGCAGCGCTATGGTAAGTCCCCTAATTTCTCCCCTCCCACTCAGTCGCAAAGCACGTCAACAGATAGCTAACACAGTATCGCAGTTGCACTCTCTCCGTCTGCAATGGGTCGAGGCGCAATCCAAGTACGCCGAGTTCGCGGGTCACATGTTCACTCCGTTTTCTTTTATCACGTTATTGGAAGAGGACGACGGCTTAGCCGAATTCAGAGGTTAATTAGCATATTAGCAGAGGGAGTGTGTGTGTGTGGGAGTGTATGAGTAAACAAACTTGTATTATGCAAATTCGTAGCTATAGATCTACCTGTCAATCAATACTACCGTAGCTCTAGAGTAGAGTTGTATCTGCAGTTGTGGCTTATGATTAGTATGTCGCTATAGATTGCAGCAACCTACGAGTATGTGACCCTTTTCTCAACGTCCTTGACACACACCATGGACTTGGCCCTACATTTAGATAATCTCTAGGTCTATAAATACCTAAATCATATATAATTACAGATTCATATCTAATAAAGGAGGATTTCATCCCCTATTCTTATAGATCTCATCACGCATACAAGCGTCTACGCACCGGATCCCGCACATCGTCCTCTCGAACGCCGAAGCTAAGGTGCTCGACGACAACGCCCTCGCGCTCGTATTCGGCATGCCACTCCGGGGGCATCCGGACGACGCCCCAGCGGATCTCGCTTCTGGCAAGGTCCCGGAATGAGCTCTGTTCGCCACTATCTTCCTGGCTTTGATGGTCGACGAGCCGTTCCGAAGCTAGAGACTGCTGGGATGACAATTGGCGGGTCATCACGAGTTGCTGCATCTCGATGTTGCCTGGGGCACCTTCTCGGCTGGGAGAGCGCGATGGTTCTGTTGAGCTACGCGCTGCTGCGCTCTCTGGGGGTTTGACGGCGTGGGATAGTTTCGACACGTGGCATGCGGCCGACAGCGCAAATGAGTTGTTCCCGATATTGACCATATTCTGCGGGAGCCGTTTGAGGCTCAGGAGGATGGGGATTAGGATTAACACACACGATGCTATTAGCAAAGTCATTAGCGAGTATAGGGAGTAGCCCACTGCGATGGCAGTGTTTGGGGGCAGGCTGGAGTCGACTTTGGCGCCGCTGATGAAGTTGGAGGTTCCGTAGTAGCCTTGCGGGCATTAGCTTGAGGGAGCTGCTTTGGTTCTCATGGATGTGCTTACCGCCGGTTGATATGAAGAGATAGATTGTGTTAGAGAGCAACCAGTGGAGGAATATGCTGACGGCGATAAGTGGTAGGCTGTATCTATAAGGGAGCTGTAACCGATACGTAGCATACTGCTCGCCCTGAATACCTAAATGAGTACACATTTACTCCGACGCGCGGTACCTAGAGACGTACCTGGGGATCTGTAACCCGTAGAGGGTGATAGCCCTCGCTGAAACGTGCCCATTCCTGAGCTATCTGGAGACGAGTGAATAGGTTATTGTAGGCGAGATACCAAAGCGAAAGGAGCAGTTGTAAGCCGTTGGCGGTTATGACACCCCCCAAGAACGTGAAAGGGTTCTGAAAGAAGACATTCTGGTCGCTCTCGAAGAACGAACCCCACCTAGTATCTTATCAGGCAGGTTCTCAGTTGAATATATAGATTAGGTGCGCTTAGGATACTGACAAGCCGCGTGACGAGTCGTACGCAAGGGCGTAATAGCTAGCGCAGACTATAACGGCAATAACAAATAGCAAGTAACTCGTCACCCATACAGATATGGGGACGGCTGCAGCTCGTCGTTTCTGCAGCGGCCGCCACCGCCGTGGACCGGATGGTAGAAAGGCATTCTTGTCTTTTAGAGCTCTTCGGACGTCGTCTTGTCCGAAAGTGCATAATCCGGCCGTCACGGGATCGGGTTTCTCGATGAAAGAGGCCATGGCATCTCCGGGCGTAACCAGGGGTGTCTGTTTTTGCCGGATCAAGACTATGGTGACTAGAATCGCCGTACAGGACTTGACAATGACGCAGATAGTGGCACCCATTAAAAGGGCTGGCGAGAGCGCAATGTGGCATATTCTGTCGAGTGGCTCAGTGAGGCAGTATTGAATTGACAGATCGAAAGCACCGGGTTGTAAGGCGGAGTAGTAGTCGTCGTCGCTATCGTTAAGGAAACTCATAGCGTTAGAGTCGAAGAAAGAATATCCCCAGTCAGGAACGTCGACGGCGACGGTAAAGTTTGCTATACTTGGATCGTACAGATGATATTGAGTTCCTGTTAGAGCTGCCATGCAGTTATTTAAGCATCCGATAGGCTGACCTTGTGTACGTTCGGCAACCATCGTGCACTGAGCATCGAAGAAAAGATGGTTAGACTCGTTTGAAGGGACATACTGATCCCATAATTTAGTTTGATTGCTTTTGAAATACCACATTTGCTGGGTGGAGGGGATGCAACGTCAGTTTTTGAGGTCATCTTTCTGGGTTCTGCGGAACGTAGAACTTACTTGCCTGTCGGTTAGCCGATGTTCGCTCAATACAATGAGGAATGGGCTTCTATTTAATGAGAGACAGGTTTGGATATTTGGAATAGGACTTTCGTACGTACCATCTCGAACCCAGCCGCCAGGCTTATCGACGATGAGAGCCAGGCTGCGATGGTTCTTGAGTCCGGCACAGCTGATATATTCTTGTTTGCAGTCTTGCGTTTCAAGCCTTTTCCAATTATGCGCATTTACGGCAGTAGCTGATATATTTCTTACGGCATCCGATCCTTTACTGGCGTAATCTGTCAAGTTGATTTCATTACCGTAGTTACTCTGCAAGGCCAAGGGAGTCAAGAGACCTCCTCCAGATGGGAGTAAGCTGGCCCCAGGAGGGTAAAAGATACCGCCATTTATGAACTCTTCGGTGCCGATAGTTAAATGGAAGTCGGACTCTCGATGGTCCGTCTCGAATATCGCAGAGTTGAACAAGAGATGAATCGGGATAGAGCTCGCAAGCAAAACGATCCAGCACAAGGTCTTGAATTTAGAAACGTGAAAAACGTTGCGAGCTGACGGGACCCCAATGCCTAACCAAGAGCCCTTCAGATGGGCTATATTTACTTCGTCTCTCGAAGGCGAATTTACAACCTGCATGAAAAAGTTGCTTGAAGCAAGTCTATCAGGGCCGAAGTTAGTTATCTATCCGGCATAGATACCTTAAGAATATGGGAAAGAGGAAGCGTAGACGAATAAGCACAAATGATAACACGCAAGTAGAATAAGTCGCCCTTCATGTTCGTAATATGGACTCATATGGATGTAGCTGGCGATTGACTTGAAGCTTTACTTACTATGTAGCACATAATTAGTAAGAAGAGTTGGAGGCAAGGATGAAGCTAGAGACATACCACAAGGGTCGAGACGACATTGATCAATAAGTGAAGAGCTATGTTTACTTGGGTGACGTTACCGTTGTCGCAATCACCAGCGTAGAAAAATAAAGCTCTCTGGATGCTGCCGACCTGCGAGACTGCCGCAATCAAGCTGCCCATCAGGGTTGCTGACATTAGGATGAGGACGATGCAATTAATCCTGGCTGCCTGCTTCCAGCCAGTGGAAGTATTATTGCGTCGTCTCGATAAGTCGAGACTGTCCATTGTCGGCTCTTGTACGGCAGTCCCATCAACTACCGAGACAATGATGTTGGCATAACTGGCTGAAGTCATTGCTAGAAGAATGGGATGCTCTTCTAAGCTCCATGATAGTAGAAGCTGTATATAAATTCAAATCTGTTTCGAAGAACCTCAGCGTCTAGCAGCACCAGCTGAAATCTGCCTTACTTGACATAGATGTAGCATAATAGGTGCCCCATGTAAGTGTGGAATTCGTAATTGGCCAGTGGTGAAGAGCATCGCCTTCTAATATGATGCTGAGGCGGCTATGTGATTTGACGATCGAGTTTCTAGGGGCAACCTCATTTATGCGAAACTTGATCTGTAACAGCTTGAAGGTATTATCTCAACATGGTTCTCGGGTTGGGGGCAATATAGGACTTCTAGATCGCGAGGGCGTGACCTCTTCGCAAAACAAACCGTGAACATCAATAGAATCACTAAATACAATCTCAATTAGGGCTGAGATATCAAGCAACAGTAATACACATGCATTACATCGATTCTTCGTCACATCCTTAGGCAAGCTAGGGATTGCAATGAAAAATAGAGATTCGCGTCACCTGGAGGCAGTGTAATACCAGGGACACGGTGGGAGCGATCATGGGCAAGCCCAGAGGATACGCTCCCGAGGTGCAAAAATTAGAATAATCACGATTGAGTTCAAGTAGAACTCTTTCAGAGATTAAACTGAAAAGAACAGATACTACACTTGATCTAAGCCAAAAGGCAAAGAGAGCTAAAGAAGAAAAGAAGAAAAAATCCAAAAGTTGGGGAGGGAGCTCGGTATTTATATAAAATCTTAGGCGGTGGGGCGTGGCAGAATCAGGTCACTAGGCCTAAAGTGGATAGGAAGGTGCAGCGGTATCCCCACATCTGATTGGCTGGAAAATACGCAACAGAAATTTGCGCGGCTGCCTAGAGTGGACCCAACGCTAGGGCCTCAAGGTGACCTGATGAACCTCATTTTGGCAGATGCACCTAAAGGAAAATACATGCACCCGCTGGAAGCAAACAGCTACCAAAATGTAAACAATAATTAATCAAATCACCAAAATACATGTAGCTATACGTATTTTTTGATTGGTTGCGTTGGCCAACTCACGGTCAGTGCAGTACGTACATATGTATAGGTGTACCGTAGCAGCGTACATGTAGGTACATGTACTGCAGGCAGTAAAAAGAAAAAAAAATATGTGTGCACTTACCAGCCACACGATCCACACATGTGAAGGTGCCCCACCATTGAGAAAAAAAATCTGTTGGTAGCCCGTGCACCACTGGCTGATTGTGCCTGGCTCGCGGACCCACCCGGCTGCCCTAGATTCATATATATACCCAGCGAATCTCCCATTCTTGGAACTTCTTTTTCCTTTCTTCTTCATGTCGACAAGTCAGTACCAACCCTCCCTACATGGTCCAATCTTGACAATAGGCTAACCTTCATTCGCGATATAGTACTTCAGAGAATCATTTCTATAGTATTCGTCCCACTCTGTGTTCCCTAAAGGAGCCACAGATCCCACCCTGGTTGATGAGCAATATCCCCATCGCCCTAGAGTGAAAATCAATTTCGGGAGCAACGGGCTTCGGCCTCTTGCTTCTTACTCTCGCTCTGCCCGAAAGGGTGGCGGCGCCTCTCGCAAGAGAGTGCTGTATAGAGAGTGGTGATGATCTCGACCCCGATCGCTGTGGTCTTGCCTTCGGGCGCGCAGCCGGGGTGGGCGATGGTGGAAGTCTGACAGGCCTTTTTGTTTTTCTCTTTTCGTTGCTATCGTGTGCTTGACGTGCGAAGTGAAGAAGAGGTTACGTGATTGATTGTATGCTATCGCTATCTTGGTGCTTGATTGTATCGAGTGTGCTGTCCTAACGTTGCCACGCCAGATCATATCGCTCGCAACCAGTGGATATCAGTCCCTGACCGCGATGCCTAGCAGACACTTATAGCGATTGACCCTACGATTACAAAAGTCCTGGGATAAGAATTAATATTTGCCGCACTATGCTTGCCGATCCATGCAATGTGATAATGGGTATTGTAACTTTCAATTTTCCATGAATATCTAGTGTTCCTGTGGTCCAAAGGCATCGCCACTCTTGTTAATCCCTTATCCATCTTGATATTGCTGTGTTTGCTCGTCCTTCTAACCACCCATAATGTTAGGCTTTTGAAGCTCTAGTATTCGTGTTAGAGCTGTGCCGGCGTCCTTGCTCGGCGACTATTGCACGTCTAAGAGAGGCGATAGTCACCTAGGATGCTTGGTGGCTTTTATGATAGCAGGACAACTAATCTATGTGGTGCTCAACATGCTAGACGACGTCGTATTAATACTAAGCTTTTACATAGATCAGCCTAGGACGGAAGGACTCCCGTCAAGCAGCTAGAGGGCAACTGGACAACATGAACATTAATCTTTAACGCTGCGACCTTACGTGTAGCAGGCCCAGCGTACATGACAAATGCGCACATACGAGTCAAGAATGGTTTATTCACATCAACGCCCGATTGATCCGACCCATTTCAAGAAATTCCATACGTTCTATTAAGTATACCTATATCTTCCCTCTTACTCCGCCTCGCCATGCCCTTCTTTATGTTTAGAGAGAACACTCGAACTTCCGTCCTAAAAGACCTTACAAGACCTGGCGGGACCCAAGGCCATCCAGCAAAAAAAGAGAAATCCATACTCCGACGGCGACCCGACCATGCAAAAAGAGTACTAGGGGATATCACGATTAAGCAGTAGTTACAACCCTAGAACGTCGCCATCATGTAACAAGAAGAGAAGAAGTCGAGCTCAACAACCTAGACGCGGTAAGTGGACAACCAACTTCAAAAATCCACGCCCGCCTCGTATGCTCGCCCTCCAGTCCCTCGTCCGATAGTTTTATAGCTCTGCCACACACCGTCTGGACCAAGAGTGTCGAATCGACTTACGCCCATCCGCCCGACCTGAGCTTCTGTGTAGCCGGAGAAGTAGAATCCAATAACGACCACCAAGTACGTGAGGATCAAAATGCTGCCCTTGAAGTAATTGCTTTTCCCTTCTCCATACATGTAGCTTAGTAAGAATACGCACAAAATAACCGTAACCATGTCCCATTGAGGGAATAGAAGACTGAATGTCCAATGCGTTGGATCCGTGTTGCCTGGCGGTTGAGTAGCATAAACGGCGGAGAAGAAGACCAGTGCCGGAATCTGAAGAAGACAGACTTGTAGGGCGTAAGCTGAACCAATTTCCATGGATAGGGCGATGTTTCCATTCATGGCGAAAGAGATGGCATTCTATAGTTCTTATTAGAATCAGGTTGAAAAAGGAGTTAAAAGGGACATGCTTACCAAGAATTCGGTGGTGTTGGGGACCAGAGCGAACAACGTAATACCTAGGAACTTCGGATCGATCGCGTAGTTGTCTAACACCACGTCTACTGTATCGACCAAGATCTCGGCAACAATAGCATAGAGAACGGTAGCTCCCATCAAGATCACTGAGCTCTTCGTCCTGCTCCAGTTCGGTGCATCATGTCCTCCGTGAGAAGGTTGAGCATGCTCTGCAGGTTCTTCGAGATCAGGGAAAGTGGCAGAACGGATGGGTGTGGGACGCGCAGTAGAGGTGCTAGCTCCTACACCCGATGGCTGGGCAGAAATACGACGCGGCCCTCTGGCATCCCGGGCTGCAATAGCGGCTGCTGTAGCAGCTACTTCTGTGACACTACGGACAAGGTTGTTGTTCTCTGCATCGGAAAACCCAGGAATGTGAACATTTGAGCGAATACTATCCGAAGGAGCCGCATTGTCCTTTGGCGGAACCTTATGCGGTGTCTGGAGACCGCCATTCACCGGAAATGATTCTGATTGCTGGCGGGAGTGGCGACCCTCCTCTAGCCCGACTTGTCTCAACGACTGGCCTAGGATACGCTTGTATAGATTGCTGTCTCGAATATCAGCACCAGTTGAGTCACCGATGTTACGTGCCTCAGACATGCGGGGTACATGGTGCTGGCCTTGAGCTTCATCATGCTTCTTCTCATCGATCTCGGTATTCCAGATAACGGCCGCATGCGTTCTTAGAGTGAACCACAGACCGATGACATATGACAAGAAAAGGCATATTGCGGCCATATAACAGAAGGGACGCACAGCCTCGATATAGAAACGGTCATCAAGAGCTGGTACTTGCGAGTAGTAGCACCGACGACAGTCACGTTCCTTGGAGCCTAAGAAATCAGTGCAGCTCTGACATCGAAGTTCATGAGTTCCATAGATTTGATAGAAAAGCGTGGGTCCAAATGCGGCAACGGTAGCGAAGATAAGCATCGTCGAAGTGACGCCGGCTGATCTGGCATTGAAGCGTTGTGTCTTACGCTTAATGGCACCGAAGCACATGGATATTCCAGGCAAGAAGAGAATACCTGCAAAGATACTCCCAATAATGCTACCTTCAACCAGTTGGCCCTTGCCGTCTTTGAGCGCAACACAGTAAAGGAAAACCTCCACGATGGTCGAGAAGAAGGCATTGATTGCTGCACCTAGACCCATAGAAGACTGAGCTGAGATGGATGCGACAGCCTGGCCAATAAAGTATGCCAAAGGAATAATGGAGAACAAGCCGGCCACGAACAAAAAGCCTGGAGAAGTCAAGAAGTTATCGAAATGGAGGACCCGTTCCAACACGAGCCAGTCAAAGATAACAAAGATGACGACGGCCATCAGATTGATGAGGAAGATGTTAGTGCCGTCGACAGTGTACTTCCAGTATTTTGAACCAACAGCTCGGTATGTGCAAAGTAGGATAGAAGAGTGTGTCCCTTCAGATGTCCTGGCGATGCTTATATCGGACTCGAAGGATAGAGCCAGTGGATGCCTCCTAAGATGATCAAAGAGGAGATTTGTTACTTTACCCATCGGAATCCAAAAGACCAGGAACCAACAGATGGCGGAGACGGCAATCAGAGAAGGCGTAATGAGACCCCAGAAGAATATGAAAAAGATAACTCGTCCAATATTCCACTGTCCTCGGCCAAATAAACGTCTCTTCAGTCGTCGTCCCGGGTCGATAGAGTGCTCATAGCGGCCCGAACGAGGGAGTAGGCTGTCTGTCTCGCTAGGTTCAGAGTCGATACTTCTTCTTGATCGACCGATGATGGAGCGATTTCGTTCAGGGCCAAAGAACAACCGCCCATATTCTAAGTCGCCGCTTTGCCACTGTTCGTACTCGCTGATACTTCGTCCCTCGCCTTGATCTTCATCCAGGTATGCTTCATCCTGTTCGAGTCGCACAAACTTCCCAAAAGGATAGAAGAGATAACCAGCCAAGCCCCATAGCACGCGGCCATATTCTCTCCCACTAGGAGCTGCCGCAAAGATGAAGCAAGCTATCGCACCGAGGGCGGCAAATAGGGCCATCCACCAGCCAAAAGCCAAGGTCCAGATGATATTAAAGAACAGCAACCAATTACTAACTCGGCCTCCCGGGGAGGAATGGATATCACCTTCAGCGGTCTTCTGAACAGATCGATCTTTCTTGTACAATGCCGGCTTCCAGATCCTGATACCAAAAGGATGTGTCTCGTTGATGGCTTGTTGACGGTCTTTCAAGGTGAAGCTCTCGGCCTCGCTAATATTATCGTCCTCGTCATCAAGAATGCCGGAGTCAGGAGACACATCTTGTATTACAGATTCTTCATGCGGCTGGGACGGTTGGTTTTCTTCATCGTCTTCCTCTTCTAACACTTCGTCTATACCCTCTTCATCAGGACCAGTGCTTCGACTCGAGTGTACCCTTGACAAAGCCGGTGGAGCCATGCTTCGTCGTCTAAGTGTGGATGTAGGTCTTGCCGACTCATCATTAAACGCTGGTAAAGGAGAGAAGGTCTGTTGTCGCTCAGCAGCGTCGTTTTCCACCTCGTTGACATCGTCATCTGTTGAGAAGATCTCTCCGCGGTGAGGTGCTAGGGTATTAGATGAAGCTCTGCGTGGCATAGCGGGCTTTCTAGGGCGCTGTCGGCCACGATCTGAACCTAGTAAGGGAGAACGAGGTTGTTGAGTTCCAGTCCTCGAATGCGATCGGTCGTGGGCGGTAGACTCTCCCGGATGTTGCGCGCCGCCGCTCACAGGCGGCTGTGGTGTCTGAACTGTGCCTAGTCATGGAGTCGGGTTAGCCTAGCCTCGTCCTGAAGGGGGTCTAGTATGACATCGACCAAGTCTCGTTGGGGTCAGGACTAAGATAGGAAAGATAGCTTATGTGGAGGAAAAGTGGTTAACATGATAACGCACCATAGGACTGGTCTGGTCTTCTCCGCACAGTTTCGGTGGACTGGTAACTCTCGGGGAACGCATCCACGTTTCTAGCTTCTCTGGTGTCGCGTCGGGTAGGTTGTTGTCGCGTATCTGTAGGCGACGGAGGAGTAGTAGTACTACCGCCCTCCTGGGAATGGGGATCCATCGCAAACAGAGGATATGCGAGGTTCTTCGTGGTAACGAAGAGGCCTATTGGACTAGCTGCGAAGCATATGTAGGTTGTTTCGGGGACTTTGAAACAAGGGAGCTAGATGTAAGGAAGATAGTATCCGTTTTAGTCCTAACTTTGACAAGAGACTAAAAGAAAGCGAACAATGAGGAGATCCGACCGACGTTTGAGGGGATCCGGCGGGAATGTATTGTATTCCTATTGTATGCTTTAGGTGCAGATCTAGCGTGCTATATGTTGCTGCAGCATGTCTTGCGGGCGAATGACGATGCGGAGATCTTCGGATGATAAACAATTCGGATAGACAAGACAAGAAGCCTTTATCACAGTAGTTTTAGGTAGGTAGGAAGAGGAGAAGGAATGAAAACCATTAGTTAGGGGCCGAATATTCCATAGGTCGTAGGTTCAAAGAACAAAAAGCAGCTTACGACTGCCAAACCACTGTTCGTCAGTTCTCATGCAACACATAAAATCATGGCTACATGTATCGTCGAACGTCGCACATGGCTGACGGACACTTGGATGGAGTGAAGCTCCAGTCCAGTCCCGAGTCGTGATTGTTCCTCGTGATTATTTACAGTGTGAGTGGACAATGTTTAGCGCATCCTTGTCAAACCCATTCTACCCATTCTACCCCATCCCGCCTGGAGAGACGTTGATTACAACGTTGATTACCTACAGGTTACAGGGGGACAGAGGGGGAGTTACAGGCGGGTATGGAACCTCATGGCGTATAACGGACGCTATTCTTTCCCCTAATAAGCTTAGGTCTGCAGCATTCCTTGACCCCTGCTAACGAAAGGCGCTCATATGGGCGGATCCCGGCACCCGCGCCTGTCGAGAAACATCCATCCGTTCGTTTGGAAATTGCAACCAAACTGCTCTATTGACAGCCTCTCAAAGTCACTATTATTAAAGGTCTCAAACATGTTAGAGAAGAATTATCCAATATTTCGTTAAGAACACAGATAGACACTACAACTATATGTACATAGTCAGAGGATTTTCGTCTTGATAATGTAGATATCTGATCAATGTGTGAATTGTACTCCTCTCATTCCTCCCTTGAAAGAATTCTGGAAAGCTCTTCGTAATATACGTAATTGATGCATGTGAGCTGCGACCTTTCCACCTTAATGCATGTGCTTGGCATCTGCTAATATACCCACAACTTTGATGAACACATGCATTGAACATTGAAGTACATAATATTAGGTACCTAAGTATATTGAATTGAACGGAGCTTGGGCCATCGGAGCTACGAATAACGGGATTTTAGAATCGCCGATATCCGGAAACGCGTTTGCTGCACCTGCCTTGCACTTAGGTACATATGTACAGATCTAAGCTTTACTGACCTACCCCCTGTCCAGTCCATCATTGGCGCATCTTTAGCCTCGCCATCACTTCGCCGCCTATCCCAAACTCCAAATACAATCCATCATCCTCATCATCTGTAATACCCAGTTCCACTGCTTCCGAATTATCGCAAACACTTCATCTCCTCCCGCCCACCTGGAATACGAGACAAGTTTCCAGTTCTCCCAAAGGAGCCCTTGCAACCATGGCGCTCGACAACTACTACCACAACAAGATCGAGGCGATGAAGCTTGAGATCCTCAAGGGCCAAGCTGTTCTCCGACGTCTCGAAGCCCAGCGGAATGACTATAACTCGAGGGTACGGCTACTCAGAGAAGAGCTAGGTCTTCTGCAACAACCCGGCTCGTACGTTGGTGAGGTGGTCAAGGTGATGGGAACGAAAAAAGTATTAGTGAAGGTACATCCAGAGGGCAAATATGGTATGAACCAACAACTAGAAGCTACACTCACTTTATGCACGCGCATAAGCTAACAATATGCAGTTGTCGACGTCGCCGATTCTGTAGACATGGCAAAGCTCACTGTGGGCAAACGAGTGACGCTGCTATCCGATTCCTACAAGCTCGAGAAAATCCTCCCGTCCTCCGTCGACCCCCTCGTATCTCTCATGATGGTGGAAAAGGTGCCCGACAGCACATACGACATGATTGGTGGTCTCGACCAGCAGATCAAGGAAATCAAGGAAGTCATCGAGCTAGGCTTGAAGCATCCCGAACTCTTCGAATCCCTCGGTATCGCCCAACCGAAAGGTGTGCTTCTCTACGGGCCTCCTGGAACAGGAAAGACACTGTTGGCCCGAGCTGTCGCTCATCACACCGACTGCAAGTTTATTCGAGTGTCCGGTTCGGAACTTGTGCAAAAGTATATCGGTGAGGGTTCTCGTATGGTCCGCGAGCTATTCGTAATGGCCCGAGAGCACGCACCCTCTATCATCTTTATGGACGAAATCGACTCTATCGGTTCCTCGCGCGTAGAAGGTTCGTCAGGTGGTGATTCTGAAGTTCAGCGGACGATGTTGGAGCTTCTCAATCAACTGGATGGTTTCGAGCCAACGAAGAACATTAAGGTCATCATGGCGACGAATCGATTGGATATCCTAGATCCCGCTCTCCTCCGACCCGGTCGCATTGACCGCAAGATCGAGTTCCCGCCGCCATCGATCGAAGCCCGTGCCGATATTCTGCGCATCCACAGTCGCAAGATGAATCTGACAAGAGGCATCAACCTGAACAAGATTGCCGAGAAGATGAACGGCTGCTCCGGCGCCGAATTGAAGGGTGTCTGCACGGAAGCCGGTATGTACGCCCTGCGTGAGCGGAGAGTGCACGTCACGCAGGAGGATTTCGAGTTGGCTACAGCCAAGATTCTTAACAAACACGACGACAAGGAGGTCTCGCTCCAGAAGTTCTGGAAATAAGCTGGTGCGCTTCATACAGGGTGTATGGTTGCATTTGTCAATACGCTGCTTTACTACGAACTCTGGAGCGGCAAAGAGAAGGACACGGTAAGGGCTTGCCAAGGCAAGGTCAAAGACACTATTTTTGTAAACTGTACAATAATACTAGAAGCGAACCGAGACGGGTGAGACCTTGGTTTCGGAGTCTTGCTATTTCTAGATCATCTGCAGACGTTACTTCATCGTGACTGTTATTAGTGCCCAATTATTCTATTAGTTGAGCTTCAGACAAAGTGATTATGAATACGTAAAAGTTTTGAAGTGAAATTGTGCTAATATCATACGTGTCGACTCCTATGATATGCCGCCAGGAATAGAGGTAGTTGACTGTAGAATATACATTATCTATATGCTAGGGTATTTATCCTCGACTCCTCGAGATAATAGCATCTAATACGCCATATTTTAAGGAGAATCCCGTAAACTTGACTAAACGGAGTGCCTCATCGAAGATCTGCAACATTAGATGTAGGGGTAGACAACAAGGTCATTTTCAAAATCACCATAGCAGACGCACGCCAGGGCCACAGAGCAGTTCAAATGCAGAGTCTCGATTATGTACCTAATCTATATATCTCTGCTCCGTATTAGCAAGTAGGTGTTGTATGGACCCGTATAGTACTCGCTATTATAAGTTACGGTTTCTCGGTATCGCTTATTCAGAAAGCAGCGTCGTCGCCAGTCGTTCACCAATCTCATACCGCATCCATCCCTCATCCATCCATTCATACTGTACAAAAAACCGGTGCCTCCGACGTGGCCGCCGCCGCCGCCGCTGCTGCTATCGCTGGCAGGATCTCTCATAAGTTCCCCGCGTCTTCCTTTCCTGATTCCTGCTCTACGATCCAATTGTGTTGTAATGCATTCGTGCCGCTCAATGGATAAAACCAAATTCAAAAAATCAAAAAGAAGTGAAAATAATCAGAATATGCCATGCCGTGGTCCGCGAACGCCTATAAACCCCACCAGTCCCTATAAACGCCGTGAACCCCTAGCCAGGCTGGACCGTCTAGCCAATGTGATATGGACCTTCCGACCGTATCAGAATGCTGTATAGATGCAAATGCGAATGTATGCAGTATTTTCTTAAGCCTTCCCCGGAATTGCCCTCCCTAGCGTATAATTTGATGTTGAATGTAACACCGTGTTTTAGAGGGCGTTTCGCCTTTTTTTCATCATCTTCGAATGTCTAAAATCTCGCTCCGTGGTCGTCCCCGGCCGCCGGCGGTACTGTTATTCTTCTCTTGAAATCTCCAAACCCATTCTACCACGGTCTCGTAGCAGAGGACAAATTGCCGCAAGCTTTGAACCATGCTCAGTCGCTGTTTTCTGAAATCTTCTACGGTCGTCTCGACCAAGTCAAGACTTGTATCCTCAAGCCAACCAGTTTCCAACTCCTTGTTTCTGTTCTCCGTCTGTTTAGACTTAGGGTCACTGCTGGCAACACTCCGACGACGGACTGGAGAGCTTTCCTTCATGCTCACGTCTCCATCTACGTCTGAACGATGCATCGCCGCAAGTCGCTGTCGTTTTAGCATGTCTATAACACTGTCGACCGTACAGAAGGTACCGGTACGACCGCATCCAGCAGAGCAGTGAACCAGCATTGGTCGAGCATTCGCATCAGATTCAGGCTCATCATACCAGCCCATAGCTGCTGGGTTCTCAGTAGCAACTGACGCAGCTATCGAGTTCGCATCGACAGGCAGTGCTGCGCGCTGCATCACATTAGCCAATTCGACAAGCGCCAGCAGGTGTGACGGTTGCGCCGGGGCACCAAAGTCCGGCCAAGACGGATACTGAAGCTGTGTGATTTCGCGCATGGGGGAAAACGGATGGGCTGCATGCGATAGGGCAAATTTCCGAACAATCACGTAAGGGGTCTCGGGCTGCGACTGAGGAGGAGGTTGCGCGTTTTGGGCGGATTCAACCGTAGTTGTGGTATTAGCACGACGTCGACCATATTCGGATGTGTTGCTTGCGGATGACATCGTCCCAGGGGTTGACCGATGCTTGTCGATATCGAGCGATACTTTCTTTTCGGATAACGGCTTGAGCTTAATGGCCCCAAATTCCCTATTCTGCCAATACGGGTGACATTTAAGTTGGCCGCCTTCCGATTCCGCGGTTAACATGACAATGACACGGACATCCTGATCCCATACAACAGACCAAAAGTCCTAGAAAGGGACATATTAGCGTCAGACCCAGTATTATACGAGCTTTGCGCTATGTCAACTTACCTCGAAGGTGGCCGGGAGAGGACCCTGCGATGCGATATAACGCTTGTAACTCCGCGAGGCTTGAACATGGCTAGCGTTGATATAATCGGAGGCACCTTCGGATCGACCAGCCAGATGGACACGAGCATGCTCAAAGGGAAGAATGTCTTTATATCGGTTCTTGCCACCCTGCTCTACCCCTGATAGACGTACTTTTCCAGAGTGATCGCTCGGAGGCGCCGAGGTGTTAAACGATGCGTAAGCTTCTTTCATGCGAGATTGCTCGCTGCGTTCAATGTTCAGGAATCTCTCAGACGCTTTCTTGCCGTGATCTGAGGACCTAGTCACGTCTTGGAGCCAACGGGGAAGGGTATTGGAATCCAAATTAGATGGCACCGAAATTTCCATCTGTCCAACACCATCCGCAAGGTCCATATTTTGTCGTATGTTGCTAAAGAACGGGTTGGGATTATTAGCAGTGGATGGGAGCATTACACCACCAATCACAGGCGCGAAGCTTGGTCGTCCGCCGTCCGGTGAGGTAACCGAAGTCCCCGGCCGTTCTGACGCCGACTGGTGATCGATAAGTGTAGGACATTCTGCAGCAAAGGCGTGAAACCCCCCTCTTAGCAAGTAGGATTTCCCGGAGAAGCCCTCGTTTGAAAACTTCTTGAACATATTCATGGCCGAAGTCGCATCTCGTTTCTCCGTCGAGGAAGCATCGTACACAATGAGATACTTGACATTTGGCCACTGCGCGAATTTCTGCTGGTCTTCTTCAGTTTGAAGGGTCTGCTGTAATTTTTGTAGGTTGAATGTAGCACGCTTCAAAAGAGTCGTTGGTATGCAAAGATTCAAAGCACCGCGAATTCGCGACTGGGCGTAATGAGTAGATACACGCACGTCCAGCAAAAGATATTCATTTTCAGGCATATTCACTAGCATATCCTTGAGCTGGTTTGGTAGAATAAGTCCCGGGCCGCTCTCGAGCGATGCTGGTAGCGTCTCGGCACGAGGTTTCATAGGTTCCATTGACTGCTCAGATTTCTCTTGAGGTAACGATAGTCGTGGATGCCGATCTTCAGTCTTAGACAACGTTGACCTGCGAAGAGATTCGAATGGGGAGTCAGAATGTGCAGGAGACTCAAAACGTGGCAAGTTGCTAAAGGAGGGCGGATTCAGCGACACCTCTGAGTTCCTCTTCGAGTCTGATGATACATACGCAGAGTCGTGTAGACTATCCGTATCAACATCCATGCGGCTGCCTGTACTGTCCGGGATCCTGCCATTTAGGGACTTGGAACTGGACAGATCGGAAGCACTGTCGCTATGATTGGTCGGCAAACGTAGTGGCCTAGGCCTCGCTGATAAAGGTGATTGCAATGGCGCAAAATGGGCACTGCCTAGGTTGAAACCTTTGGACCGGTTCGCATCGACTTGGCGCCTAAAAGCTTCGAATTCCGGGTTGGCATCTAATGGGACCTGCTTTGGTATTGCGGCACCGAACGACTTGACTGACGAGCTCGGGGGACTCCAGTGATCGAGGGGAGCAACGGCCGAGTCTCGGACGTCGTTACTTGAATGATCAACGTTTAGGCCGAAGTAATTGGGACTTGGAGAGCGAACATCCGTAATAACGGGAGATAATTTGGAACTGGGAGGGTAAGGTTGGCCGACGGAATGAGGCATGCGAGGAGACGCCACCGGAGTTGTAGATCTATTGGTGCGAAAAGATTGCATATTCGCTTGGGAATGGCGGGGGTGGTTGGAATGCGATGAGACATTAGGCGGTCTCGTAGAGGTCTTCATGGTATAATGGTGACTGGCGGTAGTGATTGCTGTGGCCGTTCCTAAACGATCGTTGCTTTTTGGCAAGTCCGGGGCCATTTTCATTCTCATCTTGCGTATGACGTCGTTTCTTTGAGAGACCCAACCTTTTCTTCCCATTTCATGAATCACTACCTCTTATAAATCCGACATGACGAACTTCTTCAGAGTCAATTATTTCTTTTTAACGAGCAGTAATATTTGTAGGATAATATCGGTGTTGGTGGCACGTATATCTATTGTTTCTCCCCCCTGCGTCTTGCGTGGCTGAAGCGTGGGACCAGGAAAGATGGCTTGGAAGTAAGACACAGAAGATGTTCGAAGAGCAACACAACGAACAAATACGAGTAGAAGGCGACAGACAGAGACAAGAGCCCAGCTCTCTCGAAATGACGATGGCAATAGAAACACCGAAAGAGGGTGTGTGGGGGTAAAAGATGTAATAAGAAGGGTCTTTTCTCCTGCCGCTCTTTTTCAGAACTTCCCAGGGACCCCTTTGCTTTTTGGTGTGTGGTCCCGGTCAAAGATGGTGGTGGTGGTGGTGGTGGTGGTGTGCGTGTGGAATGGCGATGAGGCCTGGACCACCGGCGATCTCTACTTGGACGTAACTAGTAGACGCAACTTTGTCGCACGGAAAATAAGACGAAGAGATGTGCCCTGGGTTTGACGGGTGTATTGTAGATGGGGGCGCTCTCTCGGGTTGCCTGACTTGAGCGAGGCGAGTGACCTAGGAATTAGTTGGTGTCCTCGTGCAGGTACTTTCAATGACAGGACCAAGGTAGGTAAGGTAGGTAGATTTCGGGGGGTGTTAAGTGTCATACATAGTAGAGGAACGACACTACGGGAGTTTCTGGACCCTAATAGGGCAAGAGAATTTATCGACTGAGGTAATGATCTGCGATTCAATGGCGCTACTTTGCGACGGCGGCAAGGGTCGAAGGGGGTGGGAGACACAGAGCGCCTTGAAGCGTGGAGACATAGACGGAGATAATATAAATCATAGGCTGCTTCTTCATCATGAGGAACTATTTGTTATAGCTGTTCCCACTATTTTAAAACTAAGCGGTAGCTTGGACGGTCACAAATAATGAGCCCCATTGAGCCTCTCATGGAGGTTGAATGTTGTCTTGTCAAGTGCCATAAGTAGTTAGGTGATCTTGATCAATCTTATGAATCTTACCTATGATACCGCCCGTAGGATCGATTGAGGAAAAAGTGAGAACTGAAAAAAATTAAAGGGTTCGGGGCTCGATGACGAAATGGCAAAAGTTGGGGTGAAAGAATCCAAGACAAAGGACCCTTGAAATTGATGACTCGGCGAAACTTTTCCTTTGTTGTATACACACAACGTGAGGCAAATGACATAATAGGCGTAAGCCTGAGCCCCTACTGCCCACCTAACTTAGACTTTTTGAGCTATCCATGGATCTGTTTTCTATATCTAATCTAACCTTTTTCTCAGTTATCTTAACGCAAGGTGAGGTATGTCATCCACAACTACACAACATAGGACGGTGCGGCGGTATGTAATAATAACCAGAACTTTCATCTAGCATCTGATGTTTGCAAGGTTGCTTTCGTTTGATGCGCTTAAGGCAGATGCATGACTGGAAGTACATATAGCCTCAGAACACATTTGTATAATTAGGTACAACGAAATTGCCCGAAGTGTGTGACGAAACCTGAACAGTACCCTAAGAGTACAAATGAATGTATTTTCTGGCGCGGACCCGAGGTGGCACATCAGACACACGTCATAGTATGTACAAAGATACAACGTTAGTGTCACGCTAGCTGGCTAGCAGGGATAGCGAAAGCACAGGCCATGAGCAACCCCCTTTTCTTCAATGTTCTCTGGAAACATTGAATGGCAAAGCTGCAGGTGGTACATAGGTACCCTTACCTTAGGTACCTATGTACCTACCTCGTAGCTGGGTTTTGGTTCATGTTGCTTCCAAATCTCTCATTTCTTCTTTAAAGGTCTACTATAGTACGCAAGGCCGACCTTCCCCCGTCTTGGTGTGTCGCAATAACTGTTCTGGACCTTTTCCCCTCACCCACGATTGACAAAGATCATCCGACTCTACTTCGTGCTACGTCCAAAGTTGGTTTTGAGGATGATTGTTCTTGTTACTTTAATTGCCCGAGAAAATTCTGGACCGGTCAACCGGCGTAATATGGTTGTTGAGTCCATTAGCCGGCCAAGGTAGTATGCATTCGACTTCCGCATTTCAAAAATTGTGAGGCTGAGATTATTATCATGGATGCTTTCAAGAATCTCGAAGGTTTATCCTAGTAGCGGTGCTCGCCTAACAATCAAACTTGCGACTCGGCATATTCACTCATTTTAGAGATATCTTTAATAGTACATTAATAACAGTAGCACATATGAAGAAGGTTCTCAGCTCAACTAAGACCGGTCATCTTCAAGGGGAAAAACAAGAGAGTTGTTATTAGTTCGCAGACTGCCCATACAATCGGTATTCTCGTCTCCCGGTCTTAATATAACCTCTTAACATGCACGCAAGCCTTTCATGGGCCTAGCCCCTGGAACGTAGTGCCAGGGACAACCCACGTTGCCTTACTATGCCTATTACTCAGGATTCGAGAGATCTTCGCTTGCCCAACCATGTGGTTCTGAGTGACCGTACGACATCGAATTATCCCGCGGGCTGTTGTTTTTTTTGACAGGTTCACAAATCAAAAAGAAGCCGTACCAGGTGGGACAGTTGCGATAGGCCACGCTAATAATGACATAAGATCATACAGCTGCTCGCATAAGGCGGCTTAGCTTACCAGGTACAGGGTCGACTCCGTCGTATGGGTGTGGTCGAACGGGCCGCGTTTCTATTCTTCAATTTTCTTTGGTGTCGAAACCGGTAAATAATGGCTGGTTTCCCAACTTTGACAACTCACCCTACAAATCTCCTGATTCTGTCATCAAATGGTGGCAGACACAAGATATCTATTTTCAACTTGTCGCGTTCTACGCTAAACGGAGACGTTTTTAGTATAGTAGAAGCTTTTGACCCTTGGCGCCCTTTGCAGCTCCTCTTATCACACCATTCCGACGTCATTATGCTTCACCATATGTCGTACTACCAACTATCCACGAGGTCTAGCTCTTTCGCTCAGACGGCTAACCATCGTGTACTCTTTTTTTTTTCTATTATCCCGTTGTTGGAGCTCTACAGATGTGTTTCCTTTGACAAACCTCCTTTTTAACCAGGTTAGACACGTAAAAGATGCATTTTCGAGGCGTACTGCGTACACGTAAATCTAGCCAAGCCAAATTAGGGACGTTTATAGTGCCGCGGGATGCAGATCAGCTTGCACAACCTCCCCGCATCAGAAAAAGAGCTGCAATCCGACGAGGTCTGGAACCTCAGCGACAAAGGGGGACAATGTAGCAATGTCAAATCATATCGAGCCTACTTTCAACTTGCCTGCCTGTTTCAGCACTCCCCCAGCTGATATCCCAGTTTCCCAATTCCGACTTTGGCGGCTGATCCCAAGATCTAGACATGGAGAAGTGCGGTAATCCCATATTGCGTTATCATTCCCGTTCCCGCTCATTTTCCATTCCCATCTCTCACCGCCCTTGTACTCCCTTACGAACTACCATGTAATCCTACAGGATTGTCATCAAATCAACCTACTCTTGATTAGTGGAGGATTTGCTCCGTTGCCAATTCGCTAGAGCTGTGTCCGACGGAGCGCTACTGCGCCGCTGCGCTGGTCACATCAAATCTTCCGTAGGGCTCATCGCTTACCTAGTATCCACGTACCAAGACAGACGCTCAACCGGCCTATGCTACGATTGTTAGGTAGATCCGAGATAGCGATCCGCCCGCCACGTGTAAACGGTCAACTTTATTAGGACTTCGGGAACGGATATACTCGTGTCGAAGCACACGACTACCTAGTAATTAACGGCGAGACTCAGAACAGTCAACGAGTCGTGCGAACATTTTTCGGATGCGCCATGGCCTCCGATTTCTCACAATGCTTGTTTTGCTATTTACCCACAAGCCCCGGCCAAACCCTGCCCTATTCCCGGCACCGAAAGCCTAAGTCAAGGATTGTGGGCTGAAGTTACTACACTTATTAGGTACCTACCTTAGGCATGCAAGCCAGCCGCCTTCTCGCATTGAAATGCGAATCTAGGCCAGCAGCTCTCCGGCGCTAGTAGATTTGGGGGATGCTGTGGCACAGGCACGGTCTGCAGATACCAGGTAATCGTGCCAAATATACTCACTAATAATACAAATTCTATAGGTAGGTAGTTTCTACGCATGTTGAACGGGCATTCTCGATGAATATTCATTTTATAAACTTCAAATTACGACTGTAGTAGGTGTTTACGTATGTAAAAGTGACTGTTATAATCAGTTTGTAATGAGTTTGTATAAGTTGTTATGTTCGTAGTTTACAGTATGTGAAGCCTCAGCTAGTCAGTGTGGCGATGGCTGATGTGGGCTCTGCGAGCTGAGTTACAACATTGTTCTCGGCTCCTCGTCTTGATTCTCTTTTGTATTGCCCATTCCCTGCTGAACAACGGATCGCGGAGTCGTCCAAACCAGGACTTAGTGCCAGGCAAGAATCGGCGTCGCGCGGAAGTTGGTCACAAAATTAGGCAGGACTGTTTCCCCCTCCCATTACCAACATGCTCTTTCGCTCGCCTGTTTATCGCTGGTCTAAGCACCCCCTAAGTTAGAGCACTTGTGTCTCGGCCCGTTTGATTCCAATGCGCCGGTCACTAATGATGTTATGGCGGACGCCGTCCAATCTGTCATACCGAAAGCAGGCTTCCCACCCCCGTACGGCGGTCGGGGAGTCCGTGGAGACGAAGAGGCCGCACGCTGGCGAAGAGCCGTTTCTGAAGACAATACTGAGCTTGCTGCTTCTTCCCGGTAGTTATGCCGTGCTAGTGATTGGGCTGGTACGGAGTGTGTTAGTGTTAGATGAAATTGAGGGTTGCGAGGATCGCCTCGGAGTCCTCTAATAGGTTGGGGGTCCAGCCAATCGACCGCTGAGAACGAGCTTCTTCTTAGGTTCCTCCGCTGCCTCTTCACCATAATTCGCGGAAACTCCTTCCACTCATCGCTTGGTTCGGGGCTGTCAAACCCCCAGACAATCGGCGAGGGCTCGTTCTCCGGCCCGTCTGGGGCGAACAGAAGTAGTGGGTGCCGCACCTACACCTTCATAGTTACAACTTCAAGACTGTTCGACTGACAAAGGCCGGTTTAGTCGCCTTGCAGTCTGGCACGGAAGCAGTCTCTAGATTATCGTGGCTTGAGCCACCGGAGTAAGCGGCGTCCGATGAGTGATCGTCCGAGATGTCATCGTATGTACGCTTCTATTCACCAGTTAGCAAGCCTTTATAATAGGAAATTATCCTAATACATACCACCTTTCTTTAGGATTGCCACCTATGGCAGGGCGCGACTGGATTCATAGGAGTCGCGCCACCGACAATGAGGGCTGCCGGATGGCTGTCGGGTCTCATCTAACAAGTCCTCGTTGTTCGGGAGTTCATCATCTTGGTATCCCCGCACCCCCGCCCCTGTTTTTTCAGGTCAGCAAGCCCTTGCAATAGGGAGTTTAATATGTAGACTTTACCTCTGGACGAGGGGCTTCGTCGTGGACAGTCGCTAACTGCGACGAATTGCTGATGCGAAGGCCGTTGCTTTAACCGACGAGGACTACGTTATAGCGTTACGTCCCAAGTCGGCCGGGCCCGGGGATTCAACCTCGATGAAGTGCCCCAATGAATGTCTCTCTGAATATATGTTGTTATCAGAGACCTGCATTACCAAGCTCAGTCTTTTCCACTCGTATTATAAACAATACTGGAATGAGACATACAGCTTCTCAGAATTAATATTCGGAGATGTGAGTGATGCTGTTTTCAAAATGAGAGTAGTAAAAGGAGGTGAACATCATTATCCAGTGTCTTGATGCGGGTCTTTTAAAGTCGAGATGATACTGTGTATATAACGGGTGATCTTCTTACAGCCATGGTAATGTCGGATTTATTAGGTAGGTAAATCGTAGAGCCCTCCGCGGCAATGGTAACATGCCCGGAACTAGGCTACAAGGAAATGGAGTTGTAATAATGAGAAGAGAGTCCACGTAGCCGCAGTGACTGAAAAGGGGGGGGGGGGGGGGGGGGGGGGGTGTATGTTGCTAGTGGATTGCGTTTCGACTATCCTGTTGGGGTCGACGTGAAAGCGATTAACCATGTGAGCTATGCCCATCTCTATGTCTGAGAGGTCGACATCTTTAAGTGAATGGGCAGGGCCAGATTCGAGCGCCCATCAAACTCCTAGCTCTAATATGGGGCAGCCTGGCCGCCTAAACTAATACCTCGTTCTATCCCTGCGGCGGAGAGAAAGAAAAAGCCTCTACCGGTCGTGTTTAGTTTCTGAATCTTGAGCGTCGGAAAGTAATATGAGACAGAAGAATGGAGTAGAGGTAGGCTGCTGTCGCTACCCAGGAGTTGTAGGATGCTGTGAGAAAGCTCCCAGGGATGGTATTGGGGTAAATATCCGGTCGCCGTAGTACAGTGGTGTCCTATGACAATGTATTCAACATTCTAGCTTTGGAAGGGGGGTGTCAGGATCCCAGTAGACTGTGGGTGCGTATGTGTTTTGTTTATCCGTCGTTGTTGAAGCTCTAAATGGCGATGTTGAAACTCTGAACAGTAGTAGGCTCGAACCTGGCAATGATTTGGTGTTATGAAATACCAGAAGGAGGACTGCCCTCGGCGCAGCCATATCCCACCAGAAATCTACTTTAGCGAACGTAGTTCAGGCTGACCAACGTGTGTGTGGCATAACTACCAGAAGGATTGGGCACAAGCCCGTGGTTGTGTGGATTAGAGGCACTTCAATGACCTAGGATCTCGCTTGTGCTTTTGCCTCGCGTGTGGGTTGGCTGGACGGCTCAAACGAAATTGCGCTCCCTTGAACACCTTATATGATCCAAGTCTCAAAGGAATATAGTGGTACAACGAGGCCTCTATGCCTCGGAGTTGTCCAAAGTCTGCAGCGGCAGACAGTCCTCCTTGTCCATCTCCGCCTCTCGTATGGCCACTTCAAGTTCACCCTCCTGAAGGAGTCAACCTGTACCCAGTGATAGTTGGCCCTGATGACAACTGCTGGAGTGTGAATGCGATAGGTTGGATATGAGTTCATTTGGTAAGGTAGGAGATGTCGGATAACCACTCGTCGTTAGGTATGTGACTTCATTAATGAGCTTCGGCGCAGGCCGTAGAGCTTGGCTCTAGGCGAGAAGAAGAAATTCAACCTAACTCTATCGACTCCACGTTAACATAAGGGGGGATGAAGAAGGTTAACCTCACAAAAACTCACCTCATGGTCTGGTTTTCGCTTTCATGCAACTCAATGCTTCCTTTTGAAAGAGCACGCGGCAGGCTCTCATATGAGCCGTGGCTGTACCCGCATTGTTCCAACACACTCCTCTCCAAAGGAGTTGTGATGTGAGATTTTCGTTCTTGGATTTCCCTATTTCAAGTTAAAACGTCAGATATAGGAATATATAATTCAATGCTCAGGGGAAACGGACTATAGAGAGCAAGTGACTACAAGGAAAGGGGTAGTTGGGGGGCAGGGCCAAGAATGGCAGCAGAGAAATTGAAGGCAAATTGAAAACGAGGTATTGGAGTAGCCAGACTCCATCAAGAGATGGATTATCTTAAGGCGAAAGGGTATAACAGTTCTAATAGGGATAAATGCTTACCTGAACTGCAAATGATGGATGTCGATAGCTATTGAAGACCGAATAGTCTAGAATCGATGATATAGAAGGTCTCTATTTCACATGTATGTGAAGCTGTGATACTGTAAGCGACTTGAGAAGTAAGGTAGGGGTAATACTAATGATAACTAACAGACATCTCAAGGGTCATCAGCTGTGAAGAAGCTGGCATATAAACCTATGCTCTGCGATATTTTACCTTTTAGGTAAGTTCTAGTGAATCTGAGAATAGCCTTTGGCTCGTAAGGGTGTGATTACGTATAGGAAGCTTGGTTAGGCTTGCGTAAGAAAGGGGAGGAAACTCTGAATTAGCAGTTTGCCAGACTTGAATCTGAAGAAACTTTGGAATCGTTCGATAGACAAATATGAATGGGAAGCGATGACAAGAATAAGACAAGGAATATCTACCTCCTAGAGGAAGGACCTGTTGAATAACGCGCCAGTCAAATAATATAAAGTCCAGTAAGGCGCGTAGAAGGTGCTTAGGAAAGAAGCTTGGCCCACAAGGGGGAACTTGCGCCACTCTTACTGGTCCTTTTATTCTTTGCTCCTTTCTTTTCTGGTTAGAAACAACGTAGGTACCTATACGAAGATACTTGCATGTACATCATGTCTAATAGCAGAGGAAAAATCCTGCTCATTACGCGTGGAGAGAGAGAGAGAGAGAAATAATAGCGTATTATGGACTGATAAAAGAAATGGCTTCAGGGCATAGTCACACAGTGGTACAGACTTGAGTCCTGGCCACAATCCTCAAGTACCTACGAAAACAATAGAAATATACACTGAAGGAGCATAGTGCTAATACCTCCTCCCACGGGATCAATATTAGCACATATATTCCGTGACTATGAGGGGGCAAATGGTAATGGAATGATTCAGAGCAATCTGGCAGTCCTGCTTGGGGCTTGACGACGCCGTGGAGCCCAGGATAGACTATGTAGTTATGGGCGGCCTTGAAGACAGAACGGAGTACATACATGTAGGTAAGGCACTTATAGCACTGTACTAAGTATGTACATATAGGGTTGGAGTCTTAGGTACATGTATGATTGGCATCTCGTGCACTGCATGTGGATTTGACCTTCCCGCCTCTTGGGCTTGTGTCCACCTTCACACCACTGAAGGCACCGTATTTAGTTAGCTGATGTATTAGAGTTAAATGAAGGTACACATTTCTTGCTAGGTGTAGATATACGATCGATGGGTTTAATGATCTCTCTCGCATAGGGCTGTTGGCTCAGGCGTACATGTATTCATCGTGCGGTCATCTACATACCTATGTACTTTAGGTAGGGTACTTCGCAAGTGGTGCCAGATAAACCTATGTCCTGAGGTAAGGTTTCACATCTCTGCCACAAATAATACAGGGAATCTCTCAATTATGAAGAGAAGGATATATCAGGTTGGTGGGTACCTACATGTAGTCGTATTCATACGGCGATCTCCGTTTGGTTCGTCGGGAGGAAAGCAAAGGGAACGCAGTGTATTTGGAATAGATTATCGTTATCTTGGCTTCTGAGACGTTCTTACCCCGTTTTGAGGCTATTATAAGCCACCACAAGCATGTTATTGTCGGCATCACCCACATTGACAATGCCCCCGGCAGTCCTGGGGTAACGTATATCCATTCTAGCTGGGTCACCTGAGTGACCGACCTCGTTTCGGCAGAATATTCTCCCCAACATCATCGGTATTACAATATATTTCGAAGATCCCAAGTTCTGCTGTAGAAGATTTGACCAGGTACTACGTGAAGGAGGTCCATCAGGCCCGGTGTACCACTGTTTTGTTGCAAGTAAGGGTAAGATATCCATTCACTTTCTAAAGTTGAGAAAGAGGATGTAGATAGAGAAAGATATAGAATATTGAAAGACAAGGTCTAAACAGGAAAAAGAGAGAAAAATAGAGATAGATGAAGAAGGTAAGATCGTGATCACAGCTGTGCTAAGATTCATAATAAGTGAACTATTGGATTAATCCCTAAGCTTAGTCTACCTAGAGTGGATAAAGTCCAACCGTTTCACTACGGGATGCAAGTGGTAAAGCGCCTCACGAATATGCCATTTGCTATAAAGCAGACCAGCCGAACTCCGAACCGTGCTTAAAGCCACGGCTATACTTGGGTATCAACACGACTTGAACCTATTCCCAGCCATACCTATGTTAACTCCCCGTAATAGAACCCATGTCCTTAAGCAAACGTGTCCCATCCCTGATAACCTCTGCTCGATTCCTGCCTTGCTTTTTGGAGCTCAGCGTCTACGTCCCAAGCGTCGAGGAATTCGTCCAAGTTGTTCATGACCTCTGCTACGTCATCTACCCCTTGGCTCTCCTTTCGCCACGGCGATTGTTCTCTGTCAGGCATTTCCTGATCAACATCCTCTTTGGCGACGTCTTTAGCTAGATCTTCGTGCGCATGTGTTATGTGCGCGTCTGCCTGTCGAAACACTTCTGCCATTGCACCAATTGCAGGGCTCATAGGCTTCTGCTGCGAGGAGCTTGGGAGTAACCGTGGCTGGAATCGAAGCTGGACATTCTCACCACTAGAACGTCGCTTCATAACGTCAAAGTGGTTCTGGAATGTAACGCTCACATCCTCATCCTCGGCATTGACTGCCGTTTCGGGTGGAGGCGACGCAGCCCTTGTGGTGTTGACTGTTGGCGATATATTGGCACTGACCTCCTCGTTGGGTAATGAGGCGAATGACACCCGCTGACTCGATCTTCGATTGGTCCATGGGCTTGAACGTGGAGCACCGGAGAGAATGCCTCGCAACTGGCCAGTAGATGAATACGGCTTAATATTCTGTCGAGATCGGCGTTCTGGAGATGGTGTATTAATCATAGCGAAGGACTTAATTGACTTTTCGAGGTCAGGGGTTCGCACTTGAGATGTCGGCATTGGAGGAGGCGTAGCAGGGTTGTTGGTCGAGTCCTCTAATAGTCGATTGTCTGATTCAGTAGCCATCGTAGATAGTTGGGGGAATGGAGGCGGCATCTTCCCATTGTGAGTTGCTGGTGTCGGCAAAATAGGGGGGAATTTAGAGTAAGGTAAAAAGCTTGTATTTGCTCCAGCCCAGGGGCTCTGACGTATTTCAGAAATGGCCTTCGGTATGTCTGTGAACGTGGTCTTTGTGGACGTGGCGAGACGCTGATCATGATGTAATTTTATTGGTTCCAAGAGCCCTCCACCCCATGGGCTCTGTTGTGATGCGCTGATTCTGGGTATCTCATGACCACTAGATTGAGAGCTTAATAGTGTGAAACAAGATGGATAAGGCGAATTCACTGGCTCATCATCAGGCGGCTCTGTTTTGATATGCTCGATTGTTAGATCTGCCCCCGGGGGTAGCTCCGGAACCCACGGGCTTTGTTGTGTAACAATTTCTGAAGAATCTAACAGAGTGGTCCGGATTAGGATATCGTTCTCTGGGGCATCTTCGACTTTGACAGCTATTTTGCCCGTTGCGTCGTCAACAATAGCCGCTGGCTTCGTGGAGTCGTCCATAGCTTTAGTGACGCCCCATTCTACTTGTGATAACGGCACTATGACTAGATTGGATTGGCTATCTGATCCATCTTCTTGTGCCACGCTCTCTTCGAGATTTTGTGCTGTGCCGTGCTGTTCGGCGGCCGGTGTGGGTTGGGGGTTTGGGCTGTTAGGGTGGGTATGAACGGTAGGTAATTCATTGATCACAGGGGACACGCTTCCGTTAGAATCCGTTGGATCGCCAATTAGAGTAGACTCCTCATCTACTAACAATTCAGTATTTCCTATGCGTACCTTGACTGCCATACGGTTTCCTGGGAGCGCAGCCGCTTGAACCATTTTCCCTTCAAGCAGTGCCGGGAATTCATGGTCATCACCATGGACCATGTCTAGATTTTTGCTCTCAGTGACCTTGACCTCTACGTGAAGAGAATTGGTAGTTTTTGCCAAGGTAGGGACTGAATTGATATGCATCGGAGGAACGTGCTTAGCAGACACTTTCTGATCCTGAGATGATCCATTGTTGGATGCTTTCTTTTCCAGAGGCAACGATACTGAGGACTGTTCCTTGTTCTGGATTTCTCGTTCACGCACAGGACCTGTGTCGTTTTCAGATCCTTCGTTTATAGGTACAAATTCTATGTGGTTTTGCTGCTCTTCTGCTTCGGCGACTGCATCTTTTACAGCATCTTCGTGAACTAGAGATTCAGTAGTTCCAGGTTGAGTTGAATTGGAATAATCCACCGTGACTGGGACGTCCGGACCTGTTGCAGGTGTTGTCTGCTTCGGGTGCCGAGCGCGATAGTGAAAGCTCTGGTCCAAATAACTCTCTAAACCCGTTTCATCTTCTGCTCCCTGGCTCTGTCGAGCCTCTTCATTCGTTGTGCCCTCTGAAAATTGAGTTGAGTGACTGCTTATTTCAAGATTTGAGGCCAGGTCAGATGCTTGGCCATCTGCAGAGGATGGTCGGCTGTAAATGTCTTGAGCTGTCATACTCGTGAGTGACGAACTTGAGTCCTCATGGGCTAGATTAGAGTTGGATTCTTCGTTTTGTGGCAACGTCGTCTCGCCGTGCGTGGTGGTTTCAACTGGTCCTTTGAATGGAACTTCGTAGCCACTCTGGTTACTCGATAACGGAGTACTTAACTGGAAACTTTGGTTCGCTGTCTTCTTGGGAAGGTCGGGTTCCCTAGCCTGACCGACGCTAGTAGGTAGCGAGGTACTTCGCAACGGTAGTCCTGCTTTTAGCATTCGTGTAGGAGTAGGAGCTGGACCAGTAGTCTGTGAACTATTGAGCCTCGTTCGCTTGGATGGTTTTGTTTTCAACCACTCCCTCCCGGCTGGTCGTTTCCTGCGGGGCTCGTCAGTGTCTTCATAGACACCCCTGTTCGGAGCCCAGAAATCGTCCCTCTCTAATACTACGCCCTCCGAGACCTCCTTCGCCCAAGCTTGTATTCGACTACGTTTGTCTGTCTCGGGGGAGTTATTGGAGAGTTGTAGATCGCGATTGCTTTGGGGGCTCGGTATGTGACATTGCATTGAGCTGTCAGTGGCAGATGTAGTATCATCTTGTTCGAAATATTTGCGAAAGCGTTGCTTGATCGCTGGAAGGGGCTTGGTTGTAGGTTGGGATCGTTGGAAGACGGAGTTCTTGACGGTAGGTTCTTTCGGTAACCAGGGGTTCTTCCAACCCGAAGCTTTGTCGAAAGGACCTCGTAATGAGGCGGAGAGGATCAGAATAGGTTTTCCCTGTAGATATCGGAGTCCTTGAGCTTCATATTTCAGTCTTCTTGAGACCTTGGCAGCGTCATCGAGTTCTTCATCTGATCCAAAACAGATTATGTCATCCGAGTTCGGCGGAGGTGGTGCGGCGCAGTAGATGGGTTCGTCTCCTAGACAAACTTGTCTCCAGTCGTCGAAATCAATGCCATCTTCGTCCATGATTTCAACATCAAGTCAAGCGCCTTATTAGTCTCTTATCATTCTACAGATTACGAATTGGATTAGTAGACTGATTGAGACTTGGATTTCGGCGGGGTTTTGAGAATACATAGACGGTGGAGAAAAATCTTAAAAGTGGCTTTGACTATGAAGTTTGTCTTATGTCAATCCAATTATTGCGTTCCGGCGGTTGCTGGGTGGCAGTTGAAATCTCCACTTGATGAACCGTCCCAGTGGGATATGGGGGGACATGACTGCGACGGGGCAATCACGAAAAGACGCGACTGCACGCGTTAATTGAAATTAGTCATATGGGGCATTGTGTGGCGTAATGTGGCTTGAAAGCACTATATATAATGTTGTGGCTAGTTAAATGGGGCGCGGTTGCTACAGAAACCGGGCTGATATCTGAGGCTTCGCGCATCTGGAGCTTTGACCAATAAATCGCAAGTTGCAGATCGGAGGACAAAGTAACGGTATTATCGGTACACCGCCTGCGAGACACCACACATTACGTAGGTCGATACCTATCTTTTACGCATTACCAGCCTCCCTTGGATCTTATAGAACCTCATTCAGTATAATTCTAGAGAAAGATATTCACCATTGAGGGCACCGCTGCGACGATACCGTGAGTTCAATTACCTTTTACATCTCCCATCGCAGCCGCCCTGCAAACGCCTTTCAGACGCGCCCAATTGCCCCACGCAAGATTGTCAACATAACACAACATACTACACCTCACTGAGTCGCGACTCTCACAACTACACCACCCACGCCCGACGGAGCAGCAGCCATCAATCGGCTTGGACAACATCGATAACATAAAAATCTGGTTTCATGGACTTTCGACCATTACTGTCGCATTTATAGATAGCAACACGACTGCCCGCCATGGCCCATGCCTGGCTTGACTCGCTTTCTGAAGATTGGGTATCCCAACCCAGATCTGAGACTTCGCAGGCCCAATCACCTAGTTTTTCAAGTTCCCGAGCAAATAAGAATCGCAAAAGTCCGCGCGAACCCTCGAGTCGCATACCGAGATTTAATGGTGGTGGAAATGCTGCGGGAAGGAAGTCGCAGCAATCAGCGCACAACAGCAGTGCTGTTAGCATCTTGAGCGAACGAAGCGTGAATGGTGTCAATATCCGAGGATTACAACGCCCAAAGACTTCGCAAGAGACCAAAAACTCGCCACGAGGGCGCTATCTTAGTCGGTCCGCATCTGCGTCTACAACCGCGTCTGTCGTCCACAATTCTCTTCAACATAATAAATCGCAGAGTACTTCCCCATCGAAAGGCAGAGAGAATGTACCAGAATGGAAGAGACGGTTAGTTTACGGAGAATTAAATTATGGGGAATCCAAGGATCTTTTTAGTTCGGCCGGAACAGGCCTAGAAAACATATTTCGACCACCGGCGGCACAAGAATCTACAGGGGATGAAACAGTTGGGAATGAAGAGGATGGTGTCGGTGAATCGACATTGCCCTCAAGCCCTCCACCCTACTCGAGACATGTGCAACATGAACCTAGTAGAGATGAAAGCTTCGAACAATCTGTTAATGAATCTCTGGCGCGACATTCTCCTCCACCTCCACCTCCACCTCTCAAAAAGATGACATTTCGAAGGACGGAAGAGGACACTCAGGAGTCGAGTAGAATTGAACATCCAACATCTGATGGTTACGATGATAGCCAAGACGAGGGTACAAATGAGCCTAGCGAGCAAACCGACATGCATCTCAACCCTACTGATGGTCTTGATGCATCACGCAAAACTAGTGGGCAAAGCGTCATTAGAAATGAGGATTTAAGTCCAATTCTGCTATCCCGCCACAACTCCGAAGGGAAAGTGAGCTTCGCTCCAATCGAACTTCCAGCTGCCCAACTACGAGAGCGGCTCGAGCAACTAAAGAGAAACCAGATGGTGTTAGAGTGGGAACCTGAACCTGATAGTCACTTGGAACCGGAACCAACCCCTGCTGCTGGTGGGAGTCTGAATATTAATACCACTGACGAATTTGTCAGGAATGGAGCATTTATAAATTTCCAACGAGGTGGACGCTCAGGAGAGGGATCATTTCGTCGACGTCCTCTTAGTCCGCCGTTAGGCCCCGATACATCGGATATGCTTCCAGAATCGTCGCTCCAAGCCAGCACCCCGAAGCAGTTTCCCACTGTTAGGATAGATCGCGTTGCGTCAGCCGATAGGGCTGATGGACTGGGGTCCCCGCCTAGTCCTGTCATGCCCCGTGCACCGCATCCGAGCCCTGACAAGCGACTACAGCCTCCTTCTGGTCAGAGCGGGAGTCCTCTGAAGCTATTTGGTCCATACGACACATTCACCAACCAAACCCTTCTTCGACGCATAAGTCAATTTGAAGACCAGATGACTGAGAGTCCCTCACGATCAATGGTAGACAATAACAACATCGCTTTATCAACGCAAGAGTCGCCGTCCAAATCCGAGGCGAACAAAGGGTTTATGACCGAGTCTAGTTCGAGGAAAGCACAGCAAATCAGTACTAGTCATCCCGAGAACATCGATACTATTAGCACTTTTGGAGCTGGGGAACTAGATGGCTTCGAATTCAGCGAAGACATCACTCAAAACTCAATGGATCTGTCACAATTCACGAATAAGGAGAATATTTCGCCCCTAGACAATTCACTGCCCCCAAGTCACTTTATTAGGTTCCAATTTCATCAGGATCTATCTATGGATGGAAGATCCCTCATCATACACCGGCGGCGCAATAAACTACCTAGTAGTGCTTTCTCCCCTCGGCGTAACTTAGCTGTGGCTAGGGTCTCTAATAATTCGAAACCCCAGAGCTCTTCGCATCCAATTGGACCTAATGGTGGGATTCAAGCAACACCGAAGAGAGATGGTTCTGAAGGGAAGAGGCCACGGACTTCACCGTCTAAAGATCCTACTCCGAAAAGGAGAAGGACACTACACCGATCTGATATCGCGTACGGCTTAGAACACCAACCTCCGGTGATTGAAACCGTGCAGTCGTCGCATCGAACGATGCAATCGGTGATTGGGAGAAAACGACAAGAGAGCGGAGAGTCCGAATTGCAACAACCTGCTAGTCCGAGTGTTCTTGCAACACGTGAAATTCTTCGACCGCGATCGCCAACTCCTGGTCAACGACAACCACTTGGAAGCCTTAGGATCAACCCAGATGACCAGAATGGCATATCGGAAATATCCGTCCAGGATTTTGCTGTTGGTGAATCTGGAAGAACATCTATGAAAACCCAAGACTTCTTTGATGCAGCAGAGGAAATCATGGCTATGATCCGTAGCAGAGCTCGTCCTAAGAATGATCTGAGCAGTGTAGAGGAATCTGTGGCCGAGACCGTTGAGCAGCACAGTTCGATTCTACCAGGCGCAGAGGAGACTTCATTCCAGGAGTCTACGAAGGAACCATTTTCACGACCTCCGAGTCGAGAAGGGCCTCCTCTCCCTAGAGCACCAAGGGGCCAGGAAGATCCAGAGCTTGTAGATCGTCTGAAGCAATACCAAGAGGGTAGTGACCTTGGCGAAATCATTACAAACTCGATGCATTCTATGGGGCGAATTAGGAAGGCTATCAACGAGGCTAATAACCTCAGCGAGTCTATCCGACAGAGTTTCCTTTCTGACAAGACATGGAATCACTTTGGGGAGGATCAGGATGTGATCAGCGATCTCTCTAACGTTAGGATCTCGCGCAACCCGGACTCTGCCGAACCAGGTGAGAACCCAGTCGACTACCCCTCGAATGGATCGCGAGCTTCGAAACATTCTATACCCAGCACCTCCTCTCGTGGATCAGATTCGAGAAGGCTCATTGTTCCTGATGTAGTTACGCCTCTCATTGGAGATCAGGTGGGCAACATGGTGTTTGATAAAGAAAGAAAAGTATGGTATAAAGTCAAACAACCAAAACCTACCTCAGATGGCAGAAATATCCTTCCGTCTGAAGATAGTGAAGACCCCTTCGCTAGTATCCCGGATCTTTCAGTCGATATAACCGAAGAGGAACAGAACCTCGGGTTAGCTGCGAAGCAACCGCTGGACGACGATGGACAATCCCTACAAGAAGACACATTACCAGGTCCTTCTACGAAGTCTTCTACTACAGCGCATGAGTCTCTCGGTGCTAGAAGTAGGACGAGCGACGCGAAAGTGCCATTCCCAAAGCCTGAGGTAGAAACCGCAGTCGAAGATGATAAGGAGATTGAACATGAGATATCAATCCATGAGGACCGAATGCAAAATTCAAGTCCACCTTCGCGACGTAGAAACCTGACTATTTCGTTCTCCTCCCCGATCGCTTCCGTTATACAAGACGTTGCGCATCAGTCGGATGACGATAATGGCGGTCAAGAAAAGGAACAAGTGGAACACGTGGCCCCCACCGATTCGCTCAAACGTGGACGACGCTCTAAATCTCCGAGATCTACCAATAGATCGGCTACAAAATCGAGGTCTCGAAGTCGTTCGGCAAGAAATTTATCGGTCAAAGGGCAAGAGTTCGTCCCAAGACCCGTATCCCGAATTGACGAACAGGACGAGGATCCGACCGGGGAGGCTGCGGCAGCATCCGAAGAACGTCGAATCAGCATTCGCGAAGAATCAAGCCTTGTGTACCCGGACAATGACGATAACAAGAACACTAGCTTGAGCGTTGTGGTCACTACGCCAGCGGCCACGAGGCCTTCGCCGCCTTCTGCGACACCAATTATTGGGCAGTATGTTGGCTGTTTATCGCTAAGCCCTCTTTCGGACTTTACAATGAATAACGCAGATCAATCCTGCGGATTAGAAGTCAGCTATGTCGTCGGCGACCATTATCTCAAAACTGGAGATGGTTCCAAGAAGATTATGTCCAAGGCCATCCAGAATCTCGTCGAGAAAATCACCGAAGTTGAGCCTTTCGAGCCCGACTGGGATTCTATGCAGGAGCTCGATATCAACGATAAGCAATTGACGACACTGCACATGCTGGATGAGTTTTGCACCAGTGTTGTTACTCTCAATGCTTCGAATAATTCTATCGAGCATTTGGATGGTGTACCTGGAACTGTTCGCAATCTGCGTATTACGCATAACCATCTCTCAGAGCTGACGGCATGGGGTCACTTGATGAATCTGCAATATGTAGATGTGTCCAACAATCAAATCAGCAGTCTACATGCTTTTAAGGATTTAGTTCACTTGCGAAATCTTCGCGCAGACAATAACCAGATCACTAGTTTGGACGGCATCAAGATGCACGACAGCTTGCAGGTTCTCCGCGTGAGGGGTAACCTTCTGGACGAAGTAAATCTCGATGGCACGAAGCTGCAGCGCCTCACTGAGCTGGACTTGGAGAACAATCAAATCAGCTCGATCCACGGCATCGAGCAACTTAGTTGTCTCGGTACTCTCAACCTGCAGCACAACAACCTATCACATTTTGGCCCGAGCAAGAATGTCTCAGTACCCAACCTCAGATACATAATGCTCTCAAACAACGACCTCACAACCCTCAACATCTCACCCTTCCCCTCACTACGCCTCCTCCACGCAGATCGCAACCAACTAACATCCATAACGGGCTTCTCTCGCTGCCGCCGCCTCGACAGCCTCTCGCTGCGCGAGCAGCGCGGCGACATCCCTCTAGACCCAACATTTCTCAACGCGGCCTACGAAGTGCGCAAGCTCTTCCTATCAGGCAACCTGCTCACGACCTTCAACCCATCCGTCGACTTCCTCAACCTGCAATATCTCGAGCTGGCCAACTGCGGCTTGCAAAGCCTACCCCCGGATCTCGGACAGCTGATGCCCAACGTGCGCGTGCTTAACTTGAATATGAACGCCATCGACGACATCACCGCCCTGCGCTACATCCCAAGGCTGAAGAAACTGCTTGTCGCGAATAATAGGCTCGCGGATGCGGGACAGGTTGCGGATGTCCTCGCGGGCTTCCCGCATCTCGCGCGCTTGGATTTGAGAGATAATCCGGCGACGCTGGGCTTTTACGCCCCGATACAAGCGCTCGTGCCCGCTGATAACGCGGAGGGCGGGAGGGGCCTCGATCCGTTCTCGCTGCCCGACGCGGATGTAGACCGCGACGAGCGCTTCGCGAGCCGCTCCGACATGGGCACGCGCATGCGCCGCCGGTTCTACGAATTAGTCGTGCTGGACCGGTGCCGTCGGCTTAAGGTGCTAGATGGTTTACCGGTCGACGCGTCCGGCGTCGGGATGACGAAGCTGAAGAAGGGAAAGGTGTGGGATGCGCTTGTGCGCAGTGGCGTTGTGATGGAGGATGTGGGGAAGGAAGAGGTTAGGCATGAAGGAGGAAGAGAGGAAGAGGACTGGCAGTAGGGCTGCGAGGACAGCTTTGGCTGATCTACTCTTCTCTTTTTCTTTTATCTTGAGGTTGTCTGCTCCGATACAGATGACCATCGGGTCAGGTTAAACGATTTTCAGTTCTTGCCGCATCATGGCTCTGTGTTATCTATCTAATACCTCTTTTTGCGGGATTGGCGGCGCGGACACGGACACTTTGGAGTGTCCAGTAAATCAAATCAAGTTGATTTAAAGGGGGAGAGGGCAGGTCTTCCATCATCATTGCGGATTGGAACAGGAAGAAGGGGGAGGGGAAAGGGGTATACAAAAAGTTTCGCCGGCGTTTACGGGGGAATGTTCTTTTTTTATTATTCTTTTTTTACTCGGAATTGTAGGATTAAAGGGAAGCATGCTTGCATGGTACTACATCATGGTACATGGTTACGTTGGTAATGAGAGATGAAAGTTTCAGTCTAGGTACTTAATATCAAAGACTTCGGGTCTTATTAAGGCAATTAGCCCATCTGGTCTTGCGTGATGCTTGTTTGTCTTCGATTAAAGTGATTGTGAAGCTTACTACATCCGGGAATGAGGTGTATGTTGAAAGATCGCTCGCATACTTAGATCCGAAGAATATTACCAATCGTCCGTCGGTATTCTGCCCTGACAACTCTAGTACCTCTCAATATGAATCGAGATCAATCAGGAAGGTAGGTAGGTAGGATAGAATCCCATAGTTTCGGAACCCATCGTGCTTATTTCGTAGGACACCACAGCGGGAAAGACTTCAACAATGATACATTCATTTAAAGTGCACAAAAGGTGATTGTTAGTTTCATTCTAGACTTCGACCAGTATGTGCATACGCCACATCGACGGGGCGTTCAAATCAGCGCAGAAAATGCCAAAAGCGATGCTGGGTATATGCCTAATGCCGAGAACCCGTATCTTCCTTGTAGTCGTAAGAGGTATGTCGTAATTGTCCTATTCCTCTTTCCTTTTGCGCCTTGCGCCTTCAAATCCTGACTTTAATATTTATCGCCCTTCCTAATAGTCCAAATCCTTATCCGGCTACAGTTCCCTGAGTAGCGGCATTGCTTGCCGTCCTTTCGTGTCCGAACCCTAAAACACGTTGTATGCTCTTCCTGAACGCCTTTGTCGATGGCTGATTACCATCTTGTCTCTCTGGGCGCGATGTGCCTTCAGCCATGTTACCGGGATCACCAACTACACTTTGTCTTCGTCCTAAAAAACTGAAGCTCATCCTCTTGCTTGCGGTAGTCTTACTATCCTGGCTGCTTTCCTTCTTCTTTCTGCGAACTGCCACGACAGGAGGAGGTTCAGCGGCCCGAGGAGGCCATTCGCCGTCTCGTTTCCAGCCCGTGACGCAAGCGCGCACCACATCGCCGAGATTGACGGGGCACGAAGGTGTTGCGGATTGCACCACAATCTTATCGTAAATGGTAGGATATGTGGCCGGAGTGATTGAGGCACGCATAGGAGTGGCGGCAGGTAGAAGAGGCTCGGGTATAGGGACAAGAGTCTCCACAGGATAAGAAGAGGTGTCTTCTTTCATCTTCGGTTCTTTATATTCCGCATCTGATGAGCCCACAACAGTCGTATCTCCCGATGTACGCGTTGCAGCAGGACTAAGAGGTGCAGTTGTATGAACCGACTCTGTAGGCGATGAGGTTGGTGGTGAAGTTGAAAGGTGCCACCAAGAAAGACGCTTAGAAGTAGGAGACATGGGTGTCGGGGAAGGCGGTTTTGGGCGAACGCGAACCGCCTTCGCGCCCGTCCAGGCGTCTCGCCGAGCGTTGAAGCAAGCCAACCCTTGATTCCACTCCATCTCCTCGCGTACTTGTCTCCTCCGTTTTGCGCTCTTAGCGAGGGCCGCTGCCTTGACTGAGGCGCCAACCGCATCCGGAGAGTCGAAGCGGTATGCCGAAGGTGACACCGGAATCTCATCATCGTCATCATCGGGCATGTCCGAGAGCCACTCCGACCGAGGGCGAAAATGAACAAGATCCTCTGACACTGTGCTGTATGTTGACGCAGCGTCATCTCCTGAATCAGAGTCTTCTATAGCAAGATCGTCATGTTGGGCCGTAGCTGTGCCTCCTGTTGTCGCGTCTCCTTCTAAGGTTGGTTTTGTAGGCGAACGTGGCCATTCAAAATTCCAATCATTTCGGATTTTGTCTGCTAAAACACGTTTGATGGCATCTTTTTGCTTACTTTTATCTCGACTCACGAGATCAGGATCGTAATCCGGAACTGTTGGCGTAGTATGTGAATGATGTCGTAACCTCGAGAGAGGCGACTTGGTGGACTTGTACAAGTCTGAGAATAACATCTTGGATGAAGAGACAGAGAGTCTTCTAGCTAAGCCGCCCTCGGTTGGAGCTATAGCTTGTGATATAATAGCTGGGTCGATCTGAGCATCTGCTTGTGTGGGGTGCGGGGAATCAACGTGACTGGTGGTGCCATGTAAGGTTGGCATATTCGCTAAGGTCCGCATCAGTCAACTACCTTTTGCCTATATATTAAGAAACGCCCCCCCCCCCCCAGGCACTGCGGGTGGCGTTCCTTGTGTGCTTGTGCACAGACTTCCAATAGTTTCAATGGTGAAAGTAAACCGATCCAGTACCAAGTGATGCCAAGCGGAATAGAAGGTAGACGGACAGATGTTTTCAATCAAGTCACTTGACACACCAAGATAAGACATTGGAAAGTGAAAAAAAGTGAAGGTGAATCGAAACACAAAATTTTATCATTGCCACCCCTTCAACTACAATATGTTGGGATCTAAGGTTTTCCAAGGCAAGGGACACCATTCCTCCGTAATAACGCATGAATAAGATTTAAAAATAAAAAGCATGGGAATAGGACACGCAAAAAGCCAAACCGACTTACACATGCATTGGTTGTCCGAAGTGCTGGGACCGGACACAGTCGCATTAATGTTTTCAGCTCCCGACGGCTGATAGTCGGGTCTAGTCAGACTTTGACCATCAATTATTGGAGGATCCGCCGAAGCTGACGAATTCGACTCTGAGACGGTCATCCTGAAGGAAGGAGACGGAATAAAAAAAAGCCTCGTCGATTCTAAATGATGAGAGGCTTTTGATATGTGTAGCTCTGAGAGGCTGCTTCAATCCAATTGCTTATGCATCAGGCGACTAAGTGTAACGGGCATAAAAGAGAGACGCAGATCAACGCGACCTGGTTCGCTGGGGACGGTCAGCCGAGAATCGTGGTGTCGATCGTGTCGTGTGACCTAATCTTGCTAAATTTGCAGGTATGGAAGACTAGGGTTTCACCGAACCTATCCAGTCCATCACGCAAAGTACCGGGGCTAGGCGATATGTAGAAGACTCTCGTGTATGCCGGTAGTAGGTGTAGTATCTGGAGTAGTAGCGTAGCGTAGTAAGGTTCTCACTCAACTGCCTAATACATGTAGCATGAAATACCGTGGACATTGGGAGTCGACACACTACTACCGGAGGCTAGCTGCAGGTCCGAAATCCGTTAGATGCAGTGCCCTCGACCCGACCGGTGGATCTGCTGGATCTGCGTTGGAGACTCGTCGAGTCAGATTTGCCGAAAAGTGAAGTGAAAAGTATAAAGTTCTACCCGCTGCTAAGGCCAAGAAGCGGGATGAAGTAATAACGAAGTCATAACGATGCGTTATCGAGAGACAGGACAGCAATTGAAATTGCAATTGTAATTGTAATTGTAATTGTAATAAATAAGTAGTACCAGGATGATGCAGGCAGAGGCCGAGGTACTCCACAAGTGTTCTGAGGTTGCATTCTACCTCGATAGGTAACCGGGGCTGGTGCTGGGGGAATCATGATGAGATGGTTGTGCTTGTAAAAAGCCATCCAACAATCTTTAGCGGTCTCTCCCACCACCTAAAAATAAAAAGCCGTTCCACTTGGCGATCACCAGTACGGCACATGATTTATTCATTCGTCGCGAGGATTGGTTCGCTTAATTAAACGAAAAGGGCAAGAAGTATTATTGAATAAGTATCCTCGTACCACAGTTGTGGAGTAAAATGCATGTGGTCAATGCTTTTAAGCTTGTGATTTCCATACCCCGGACATCCCCGGATCATCCCATCGCCGATATGTTCCATCATTGGACCCAAGATTCAAGATTCTAAGGTCCACAAGCCTTTCACCTATGATCTCGGGTCAAGTCCGACCTAAGAAATCCTGCTACAATGAGAGAATCAACTTATTAAAGGATATTCAAGCAAGATCCCTG
The DNA here is from genome assembly GCA_002120335.1 of Hypoxylon sp. EC38. NCBI lineage: Eukaryota > Fungi > Ascomycota > Sordariomycetes > Xylariales > Hypoxylaceae > Hypoxylon > Hypoxylon sp. EC38. The sequence goes on from KZ111242.1 coordinate 220,136, forward strand.
GCATTCTGCCGAGATCAAAACGATAGGTAACATAGGACCAAGTGTTCTGCTGCCATTGGTACGAATTATTAGTTTGATAGTATCCTACTAGCGATATGGCACATCACTTTCTTTTTTTTTTTTCAAGCAACTAGTGACAGGCATACATATGTTGTGCCATGCAATCAATTTTGAAGGACCTAATTAGGTACGGGTGTGATTAGTCATCAACCCCTGAATGAGCCCCCGAATAACTAGAATGTTAGCATCTATTCAGATCACACAATCACAATGAGAGGTTGAACAAAATTTGACGTTTTGGTTTGAATGCAATTGATCAGAATTCACTGAAGCTACAGCTACCGATATCTAAGGTATCATATCCATCCTCTCTGTGCTTCTCCCCTGAAATCCCCATCGTCTCCTCATATAACGTTCCTTTAAAGGAAACGCAGTCGCAAAACGATGCAGTTAAACAATAGCACAGGAATAGAGCTTATAGTAGATGAAGCTAGACGGTTATTCTACTCGTCTAGTTCGACCGGGTCTTCCATAAGCGAGGGGAACAAGTCCCGGATCATGTCGTCGGAAACGGCGTCATTGCGAGTTAGGTTAAGATACTCCAGCCACTCAAGTTCCTCCATGGCGCTGAAACTTGCGCCGGCAGGCAACCCGGTGTCTTCATAACCAATGCCCGAGTATCCCATGAAGGCGTCTTCCGAGACCTGGCGGAACGGATCGGCCTGTGCAGGAGCTTGAGGGACCGGCATTTCCGCGGAAGATGGTATCAAGATGGTGGCACCTGGGTCAGCATCAAGATTACTGTAGACTTCCCAAGCAGGAATTACTGATGCAACGGGTCCCGCCGGTGCGATGGGACCGGGGGCAGTGGGTTCCGCTGAAGAGGCCGCCATCTCAGCAGCTTCCACAAAACCAAACACCGGTTTAGGAAGGCTCAATGGAGAAGGTGCCGGTGTATAATGTTGGGTGGCAGGGATCTCCCAGTCGGGAACCGCAAAGGATGAACTTGCCGGCGTGAGCGGCTCTGGTGTGGGAGCTCTTAGTTCGGGAATTGCCAAGATAAGGGGCAGTGGGTTAGAATCTGCACCTAGGGGCCGTATCGGAGGAGAGAAGGAACGAGGAGATGGATGTTGGGAGGAAACATCTGAGGTAAGAGAATCATACGTAAGGTAAGATGGTGTAGAGGTGGCGGACGTAGAGGTAACTGGTGTAGAATGATCTTCCTCCTCGACCGGCTGGCTGTTGTGGGGGCTCATGGCTGGGGGCTGGTGGTAGTTCCCCGTATAATTCTGCTTTAAGAGTTACCTCGAGATCTTTGTGGCCTCCTATCGCAATCTTTTCCTTTATGTGATGTTATGGGGGTAACAGGTATGATAGCGGCAGTGGTGGTGGTAGGGGTAGGTGGCAGAGGATAAGACATGAGGAGTATTCGACTGTCCTAGACTCTGCGGAGATGATGTTAGAGAGACAGGGAAGCCAGGCCGATTGGGCTCGAATAGGGTAGGAAAGGTGAAAGAGAGCTATAATGTTTACCTCTACTTGCCAATAGATGATGGTTGACAACCATTAAATGTGGTTGACCACGATAAAGTGAACTGCAGGGATAGAGGAGTCAGCAATGACATCTTATGGATAACGAAGTGACAGCTATCGTTCGGTGATAGGTTCATTAATAATGAGACAATTTCAAGGAGAGAATTAAATTCTGTCGATGAGAATGAAATTCAAAGGTGGACAAAAGATGATGTGGAAGAGAGGTAATTAGGAGTGGATTATATTTGGAAAGGTTTGTTGTTCAGGGGAGCATTTCAAAGCTGTGGGAAGTGATTATGGTAAGGAAGTAACAGTATTGGGAAGGAAACAACACATGTGAAGGTGACTCATGTGGGTGGCTTCCGGATATACGATATCCTGAGCTGTGCCGTCGAGATAATCACAGCGGTGGCAAGGCAGGGATAGGTTAGGCTAAGTATTCAGAGCTACAACACGGAGACGATCTGTCGACAGTGAGACAGGTGTATTAATTATAAAGTTCAAAATTTACTGCCGGGTAAGGATGACAAAGAGACGATTAAATGAACGGGTCTGGACAGCAATGGGATGGAAGAGAGTCTGATCGATAGATGTAAGTGGACATATTGTTCTTAGAGAGCAGTTCATCTTACTCACGATATCTCGAACGCTCGTAATATTTGAGACAAAATTTCGAGTGATTGGGGCTATGGACGATAGTACAGCAGCATATTCTGCGTTACACTTTATATTAGAGCTATATATAACGATTTGAGATTGTAAATCGTGTTATATACTCAATATTAAGTGAATACTATTCTTTCTCAAGGCTACCGATATCGGAAATCTAGGTAATCTTTAAGTTCTTTATACTGCTAAGATTACCCTATTAGAGAAAACCTAGGCTGCTAGTATCGGGACTCTTTATATCAGGATGATAGAGGTCGGCCTTCTTTAATATTATAGTGAGATTCACGGCTAAAGTTGTTAAAGGAATGCCGAATTTCAAGGCCAACAATATAATTTAGGACATTAAACTTACCAACCTAGTGACATAGATGTCATATAGGGCATGAAAAAAATGTAAAGAGCATGATCAATATTAGTATAAAGGAAAATGATATTTCTAGGCAGGCTAAATAGATACATACATAGTATCACCTTACTGCTCTGACTCAAAGTTAGACTAGGCAAAGCTCGATTCATAGACTTTTTCTCATTGATACAGCTGTTCATAGAAATTAGGTGCTCGGCTATAGATTTTCTCTATTCATAAGGACAAGGAACTACAGTTTTTCAGTTTCTCGAAATAATTAAACTCATGAACTTCAACTTTAACTATGTCACCATCTAGGATCCTAAGACATGATTCAACTATAATTTCATCCACCAAATATTCTCATATACTATGAGAGGTTTCGCCTGCTAGAGATATCCGCTTGGAGGTATAGCCCAGTCTGAGACAAGATAGACAAATAAGCCTTTTAAATGTATACCACAGCCTCAACCCAGATAGGTTTAGAGCTCCTTGCGGAATAACGAGTATCTTCCCATCACCCTATGTGCGTCACGTGACATATACACTGTACAGGGCTGAGGGTATGCTACCTACGGTTATCTCGATGGGTATCAAAGAGATTAAGGAAATATAATGAGAAATTGTATAGGGAAAAGTCCTGATGTACTCCACGTTACAGGCCACGTTTGAAGTCTCTGCGAACCAGAAGCCACCGAGGTAATAAAGACGTATAAAACAGTATGAATTGGCCTTGTACTAAGAGGAAGATAATAGCCGCTATGTAACATACCTAGGTATATAATGTATTATTCATCAACCTCCATAAGAGCGTCGTATTATATATAAATCTATCAAGGGAGGGGGAGGATGAGTTGTCGAAGTAAGGGGTAGTCCACCGTGAAGAAGATTTCGCATTTGTGGTGTTACTCTAGAGGTATTATTATCAGGTAGGTAAATGGCGGTTTAAGCACACTTCTGTATGTGCGATAATCCTGCTTAGAATTGAAGCAGATTAAGGTATTAGATAGATCTTTTTACTGGTTTTCCTATCCATTCTCCTTAGTTTCCTCAACTCTATGATGCAAAAGGGGTTCCCGATTATATGGCTAGGCATATTATAGTCAGTATTTATCCTCTCCCCTTGTTGCTTCCACATTGCTTATTATTGCAAGACTGGACCATAGTTATGAAAATCTCTGCCTTAAAGTGGGATACTCTTACAGCCTTGATACGTAATATCTTCAATTGATCACCATTATTCGCCTTTATGTTTTCGTAGAGAATTGTAAGCTTCGTATTATCCTCAGAGTTTTCACTTGCGTGTAGGGAAAATAATATCACTAAGCGAACCTTCACTCTGGATTTAGTTTTCACCGGTAGCCCTACTGACTCAATACCTTGGGATGATTTGTGGGCTCTCATCCACTAACTATTCGGATATTTAGATCCAACAGGAGGAATCGGTGTTCTACGTCAGAAATGAGAGAGTAGTCAGTGACCAACGCAGTCATGTGCTGCTTGTCGTATTAAGATGTAAATCAGAATGACCAAAGTCCCAGAAAACAAACATAAAGCCTCCAATGTCCCTACGACCCAAAGTACGGGTGCTCAATCATACCCGTTCCTGTCCTCTCAAAACTCCTGTATCGCCACAGGGCCAATCCTCCCTTCATGGTATGACCATGAATGTCCCAAGAACATGCCAAGAAGGTTCTCCTCTACTTAGACCCCCCCAAGAATTCCATAACGTATTCCAACATCATTGCCAAGTCCTCCTTCTCTTCCTCCTCGTTGTATTCCTCCTGATCTTCGTCTTCCTCCTGATCTTCATCTTCCTTCTCAGGTTCCTCCACGAGGGCTTTCTTGGCCGGTCTCTTCTCCTTAGGTGTCTTTGGTGGAGTTGAGGCCTTGCGCTTCTTAGAAGGAGGTGCAGGAGTAACCTCTTCCTCGGAGGTGATGACGGGGCTCGACTCTCGTGACGACAGTAAGATGGGGTTGTCCTTGCTGCCTCCGGCGGGTTTCTTGGGTTGCTCAGCTTCGCTGGCACCATCGAAGAAGTCCTCGTCGAAGAGTGGCTCAAGATCGTCGTCTTTTGAGGAAGGAGCTGGTGTTGGCATTTGTGTTGGTGCTGGTGCTGGTTGTGTACGTGCCCGGGTAGAGGTCTTGGGGTCGATATAGGTGGCCTCGATCATTCGTTCAGCCTCTACAGCCGTGAGACCTGCTGCCTTCGCCATTCTGAATTCTTCGGCGTGCTCGTTGAGTATTTTCGAGTGTTCTCCGATGCCAAGTTCTTGGGCGATCGGGCCGCTTGTGATTTCACACTCTCTCGCAACTCGCTTTCCCATGGTTTTCGCGGGAGTGAGCTTCTCCTGAGGAGATTGTTAGCACAATAAGATTTTTCGGATAGATACTAGTGTGCTTGGATATTGTAGACATCTGCCGAGGTAGTGAATGGACGATTTACCTGATTCATCCAGGAGTACTTCTTGCCCGGGAGTCCGTCAGTCGCTACCTTGAGGGCTCTAGCTTTCTCCTTATCGGTTGCGTCTGTCTGGTAACTCGTGCGAACCCTCTTGCGTTCCGCACGTTTCGCAAGGTCCTCTTCAGAAGCGAGTCGCTTTCCACGTCCCATTGTGGCTAGTTGATGGTGTTGTTGATGTCTTTTGTGAATTTATGGTGGTGTGATATATCTCAAAGATATGTAGAAAGAGAGCGATGGTGACGAGTGTTGGGAATCTCTGGATTTCTAGGAAGGAAAATCTTCTGGAAGACTCCGGCGAACTGATTGAGAGAGAAGACCCAGTGAGTTGCTTGGCTGGGTTGATGAAGGTGTTAGATTAGGAGGAATACCTAGTGAATAAGAGAATTCATAAATGGACCAAATAGTGTAAGATACCAGGGCAATAGCTCTGATACTGGGCCAACAGGGTGCGGCAGTCAGTCTAGCGACCGTCACGAGGTGTTGAATTCTTGGACTGCGTACCCAGGTATTTGTGTGGGAGGATAATGTTTATGTAAAAAGAAGCCAGTGCATTCACAACGAATACAGTCATACGATTTTCATGTATTCTGTTTGTTGTGTGGATGAAGTAGTCTCTGTGAGTAGTACGTTAGGTACGTAATGAGTCAACCGTCAAGCAAGAGTTAAAATACCTTCCGCGATGTCGTTATGTTTCCACAACCCCCCCTTTAACGGTTGTTGAAGTCAGGGCAACGTCTCCTGAGACCCACTTTGCTCTCATCATCTGAGATGTCGTGATATGAGGTAAGTACGGATGGATTTAAGGTAGGTACCTAAAGTATCTAAGGATTAGAAGGTATTCACAAACTAAGTGGTCTAACCACCACGTACAACAACAGCTAGATAACAGAAATATGTACCTATGTATTTATTCAAAACAAGCCTAGTCACTACACGTAAATGCATAATCAGCATAATGTACGTCTACACTGTTTGGAAATACAGTCACGAAAGCTTCAACTAAGACTTCATTACTGACTCATAAGCACTGTGTACGACTTTTAAGCGCATAATACTGTACCAGTAGACATCCATAACCAGCAAGGAGGTAGATGCTAAGACGATTGTAATTATATAGGGTTAACAAGATATGTTGAGTATGTTTAAGTCTCCTTGGGGTTAATATCAAAGTACACTCCTTTTCAGCAAAGAATGATCTGAAGGATAGGCGTAGTTGATCTGGTACAGGAGTGACACTATCAGCTCAGAAGCTATTTAAGAAAAGTTGATACTAGAAAATATATATATGGAAATATGGAAAAAGAATCATAGGTAATTAAAATGGGAAAATAAAATGGCAAAAAGCTCAGTCTTTGGTAGATTCGAACCTGGGACATTTGTCCCGACAGTTAGGCTTGCTGATGCCCTGTCCCGATTCGAACCCCCGACCTACGAAAACCCCCGGACAGGTTTATCTGAGTCCCTCCTCTCCTGACCACTGCACCACAGCCATTTTAGATTCGCAACCCGGATCAGGACCTGGGGGGAAGGGGCGCACAATAGATTTATAAGTCGTCCTCCGGCAACTGGCAAATCATTCTATCACTGTCACGCGTAGATACTTCACAACTGACATATTGTGTTCATCTTAACACTTTACATAAACACAATCCATGGATATTATGAAAGCAGCTCCAAGCCATATTATTGTTACTACTGTTTTAAGCTACCATAAGCCATACCCTTAACTCCTTAAAAGTCGAATAAACGTGGTAAGTGACCATAACCCCTTAAAATAATTCTAGTGGTACTATTATGTCACTCAGGATATTTAGCAACGGTATGGAGGTATGGCTACGCTGTGCTTCCTGAATCTCGATCTGAAGCTCATCCTGATGATGGTCCTAATGCTGGCTTTGATCTGTGCCACGATGTTCGTCGCTCTACGATACTTCCTCCACCATCTTTCCACGCCCAAGACCTCCTTGGACGAAGACCTGACCTGCCGGGCCCGAAAGCATTTCGTCGGGCACTGCTACTCGGCTGCCATCCTTGTTGCTAATCCATCTGACGAATACAGGATTAGGCTTATTCGCTTCGACGTCCGGGGTCGATTCCCCGGCAAGCTGAGCCTTCCGATTGGTCTTAGGTGCTTGCTTCTTGAGAAGTTTGTTGATGGTTTCCATCTATGATTTGGTCTATTAGTTTCGGGCCTTCTTGGTCTTCATGGTTACACAGGAATGGCCTACCTTGACTTCCTCGTTACGCTTCTCACTTAAGTTACGTCGTCGACGGGCCATCTCAGCTCGGCGCATAGACAACTCCTCGGCAGTGAAATGCTTCTTCGCTTGCACCTCTGTGGCCCCGTTAGCTTAGTTTTCGGGAACCAATAATGAAATATGGGGGCGACTTGCCATCAGATAGCTTCATCAGCGCATCTCCATTCTCCTCAAAGCGAGCACGTTGCCGTTTAGTCATTCTAGTGAGATCGGGAGTCTCGGCACGGCTCTCGACGCCGCCGTCACTACCAACGTCGTCGTCATCCTCTTCATCGGCAGGATTAGCCGCCTCGATTTCTTCATCCTCACCTTCTGCATCTTCCTCATCGCCCCCTCCAACCTTGACGGTGTCCTGGATCTCGTCGGCTTCGCTTTCTAGTTCACTAAGCTCCTCATCATCGTCGCTGTCCTTAGCTTGGGGGGCTGTAGCTTTGCTGCCTGACTTAGTGGTTGCTTTAGACTTGCTGGAAGGGGTGCTCTTGGCTGGAGCCTTGGAGACTTTGATTACGGGCGCTGGGGCTGGGATGGGGTCCACATCCATGTCGTCATCTTCACCCTCGGCGTCTTCTTCTCCGAGATCATCGTCATCTCCTTCAGCGTCAATGTCCATAGTGTCGTCGACTACAATCTCACCCTCAGCGTCTTCTTCGCCTATGTCGGCCATGTCGTCGTCATCTCCCTCAGCGTCATCATCATCATCGTCCTCTTCATCTTCTACCTGGACTTCGTCTTCGACATCGTCGTCTTCCTCGTCACTACTATCAACGACGTAACTCTTCTTCTGAGAACGATTCCGCTTTCCCTCAACGACGGAGGCTTGCTGGCGGCCACCGGATTGACTGGCGCGGCTAGAGGTTGCCTGGCGAAGCTTGCTTGCTGGAAGCTTAACTGTGAAATGAATAGGATGGTTAGAACCTGGGGGCGAGGAAGGAGGGCCGCGTGTGGTGGATGCTACGGCACTCTTACCCTCAGATCTGCGAGAAGTCCTGGAGGACATGGTTCTGCCTGTACGGCTATTGATATGATTATCGCTATCAACCATGTCAGTGATTGCTGTATTTGCCCTCTGGGCAGCCGCGCGACGTGGACGAGAAGCCATTTTGGATACTTCTGTCAGACTCAAAGTTTTACGGGTTGACTCAGAAATGTAAGGCTGGTGAGATAGAGAGGATATATATCTAAGTTGGTGAAGGACAAGAAGGGTGATTGAATGATGTGATGAATGATGAAACAGGCGTTATAAATGAAAGAACGGGTTTAAATTTGGGGGTGGCGTGTGAAAAGCGGCAAGGGGCAGGTCTTTTCGAAGTTGAAATAAACTTGCTGCGGCGTCAGACGCCGTGACACGCTGATTGTCTGTGGTGCGCAAACAAGAGGTAGATACCCGCTTGGAGCTCGGAGCTTAGATCTTGTAGCTTTGGAGATTAGGAGCTTGGATAGGTAACTGGTAAGGCTGTAGGATTTGGTAACTTTGGTAACTTGGGGGGATATGTGATTGCGATTGGCGATTGGATGGATTAGCTCTCAACCAGTTGGATTTGTGTATCTCGATATTTGAGGCAACACACCAAGAACCGTTTTGATGCAGCCAACCCAACAACAAAGATTTTGATTTTTGTGTTTTTACTTCAGACAAGCCCCAAGCAAGAAGCACTGGCCTGTCCGCACATGCATCGCATCGGTATCGAATCGCATCGCATCATCTTTATCCCCCCTCCTACCCCTTCTGTCATCTTCTCCCGTCCCGTTCACTCGAACATTGTTTCCTCCTATCATACGCACACGGACTTGGAAATTCTCCGCCGTCTCATCAACTACGGATAGCGACGCTATGAATTTTATCCTTCCATCACGCACGCATAAAGCTCTCCCTATTTTTAATTCTTTTTCCTCGAGAGGTAATGATGAACTTGAGACAGGGAAGTTGACAGGTGCTGACGAGAGATGGCCCATTATCAGGAATTGGCAACTGAGACTTACATGATGAATGGACAGCTCTTGTACCTTCCAGCCTGTGGCTGACTGATTTAATGAGCTAATGCTAGGCGAATCTTTTCAATTGGGTATCGTAGAGAAGCTGAACCTCTCGCCTATTGAAGTCTCGGACGATTGTCCTACAATTCGGGACTGCCTTCCGATTTTAGTCTATCCGATACCCAAGGTTTTAGGGTGTTATTAACACAAAACAACCTGTAAGGATGGATTATGCTCACTTCAACTAAGACCAAACGAACGAATATTCTCCTGATTGTCGGTGGTGATGCGGGTGGATACCGATCGATGTTTTCGACCTGTGATACAGAAGGGTTGGACCGACGTTTCGGAATGTTAATGATATTACCACCCGCGAAACCGCCTCCAATCTCATAGGACTGGATAGTTCCTAACGAATGGGATTGAAAAGGAAATCTAAGCTTAAGGTAAGTGGGAATAAATTCTAAGCTAAGACTGAAATGATCTTCGCCAATTAACTTCTTATCAATTCCTCGTTTGAAAGGAAGGTATTGACGACGGAATGATCAAGTGAAGCGCGCGATTGAGCCTGTGTCACGTGCCGAAAGCTTACAACCCCTACGCAGTACGTAAACTCGATGAAAGTCCACTAACAGCATGCTAACTGCATGCTGAACCTTCAGGGTTAAGCGCAAAAGGTCCACAGGTACCACTGAAGCGCATAAGCTAGTACGAGTTAGGTCAACCCGCTAAATTTAGCAGTGACACTACCTGATCCAATCAATGTATACCCTCCACTTTCAGTCAAGCTCGGTTGTGTTCGGGAGGTTGGAATTTGGGGAATGGACCGAGGCAGCTACCCACGTAATATTTTTTGATAAGATAGCTACATCGCGTTTACTTACTTATTTCTACTCACTTATTTCTACTCGACACTTCTACTTCATATATTCCTTAATTAATCAAACCATTCCCATTCCTTTATATCCCTCACTATACCGGTTGGTTCGATTGGGCACATTCCTTGTCAATATGACGGATACCAAGAGCCCCGACATACCACCCCAGGAGCAATCACCATCCGAGAATGACGCTGCATCTGCGACCAGTAACCCTCCGACCACCGATACGACCGACTCAACAGCAACAACAACACTCGAGCAGGCGCGAATATTTCTGAGAGATGAAAGCGTACGGGACTCCAGCGTAGAAAAGAAGACCGAGTTTCTCAAAAGCAAGGGACTTGACGATGCCCAAATACAAAAATTGCTGGAGGAAGTCGAGCAAGACACACAAGCTTCGAATCCACCTCCAACGACCAATAAGCCCATGAGCGAAAATGGAGATGCAGGACGGACCCCTGAAGCGAATAGGGACATCGATACTATCGTCCCCGCCGCTTCATCAACCAGCGATCCAGCGCCAATTATAACTTATCCCGAATTCCTAACAACGTCGCCCAAACCACCGCCTCTGATGACGCCCTCTCGCCTTGCTAATATCCTCGCCGTCTCGGGCAGCATCTGGACGGTTCTCTACGGTACGGCACGATATGTCGTCAACCCCATGGTTGAGACGCTCAACGATTCGCGAGCCGACTACTACGCACACGTGAACGAGAAGCTAGAGCAGCTAGTAGAAAAGCTCGAGGATGCCGTCAGTGAAGTCCCATACAAGAACGGCAAGCTGCTGAAGTCTAAGGAAGAGAGTATCTACGGAGACGACGAGAGCACATTCAGCGATCCGACCGAACTCTTCCACCGAGACATAGGCACGCAGACCTCGCCGCTGATGCTGCCCGAAGACTCGCGCAGTGGCAGCCCCCATCGTACAGACAAACCTATCGATGCCCAAGCCCGACGTCTTTCCGCTCTTCGAGCTTCTCTGCGCGAAATGAACGAAATGCATATACGTCACGCCGAAAGCTCTGCCGAATTAAATGCACTCCTCCGGGAGGTCCGCGACGAAGTCGACAAGTTGGGCGCTCCTCCCCTAACCGACTACTCTTCGTTCCACGGCGGATTAGCCTACGGACGTAGTTCAGAACCCGACGATGAAGTGAAGAAGACTAAGGATGCCATTCGCAGCGTCAAAGGCATGTTCCTGAGCTCAAGGAGCTTCCCAGCCACGGCAGCAAGATAGGAGAAAAGAGCTGCTACATCAGGTAGCCGAAATGGGGCATCTGAAGGGGAGTCGTCTCGAGCCGCGCATCCTCAGATTGCTCCTACACTCTCGGACACTCTATCGGAGTATGTGCGGGCTACCGCCTATACTAAGCCCTCTCCTACTTGTTGTAGAGTGCGAGGATAGTACCCTATGGCTCTAGAAGAAAGGCTATCGACTCCTGTCAACACCCCACCGCCTCTTGAGCAACCTGTCAAATTCAAAGGGTTCTCGCAAACCTCGTCTCAGACAGCCCCGCTCGATAAGCACCCCGAATTCGACATTAGCCACCGCCGTGGTGGTCTCAACAACCATCGACATTTCCGGACCCTTGACGGGATATATACACAACATACACATCCGAGGAATCCGGATAGCCCCTCGCCCACCAGCAAGAGAAAACGACATATCTGGTTCGGCGACGCGGTGGCCGTGGATATAACTCTGAACGACTACAATAGCTCAAAGAGGATCTCGAGTCGGGGCGGGCTGTCGCAGGGACGGAGGTCAAAATTGTGATTATTTATGTCCTGGGACGTCATCGATGAGTTTTTACCTAGGGAATCAGCGTGTATTGTGGTTATGATAACGTGGCAATGTTCTTTTAGTTTTGGTGTACGAAGTTTTATGAGCGGTAGACAGCGCTTTTCTGTAATTGAGAAAAATGTTACAAATTACTGGTACAGACTCTTATATAATGAGTGCTCTGTAGTGGTGCTGTTCGTTTTTAGATGATGATTATCCACTGACATTATAGAATATCTTCGCCCTCAGCGATATTATAGGTAGTGAGGTGCTATTTATTATAAGGGTTGAATTGGGTACTCTGGTTTCACGAAAATAGTCATAATAGTTGTCAGACTTATGTTGATTTATTCCTATCGTTAAGGCATCTATCTTCCATATCTTACAGACCCTTCCCTTCCTCTTTCAATAGACAGACTCGAATGGTTCATTCCATAATTTCCATAATACCTGTCCCGGAGGGGTTCCAACTACCTATCCTAGCCCATCGCAAAGATGAACAGCTCGAGTAGACCAGCACAAATTATGAATAGCCATCCATCCTATGCTATGTCCCTATGCAGTTGGCGTAAGCCGAGATACCTGATCTCTCTTTTCTCTTTTTCTCTTGGGAATGATGATAAAAACAAAGAACGCTATTGCAATGCCATCTTAACGCCGCCCTAATGCAATGACCTGATGCAGATGATGTGACAGTACGCATCCAATAGTCCTCATTTCCATCGTGTTCGAATACCCTAGGAAGAGGGATGACTCGCGAAAGAGTGACTGATGTGTGCGTCCGCCAAAATTAAAGAGAACAACTCTGGGTGTGTCCGTATTGTATAGGGTATGCGTTTGTATGCCGTATGCCGTAAAAAAAGGAATCGCTAATAAACAAAAGAACAATGAACAAAGAAGCAAAAGACCCTAAGCAATCAAATTCGACGCTATATGTGGGCGATTAAACCGTAGATGCAGATGCCGCATAATCCAGAACTCATCATTTCGGGTCCCTAAACGGATCCTCGATGTTAACCCGCTCGGGCTCCCCAGAACTTGTGTATTTGGGCGGCTGCTGCGTGCGGTCCTATCGCTTCGCGTCGCCGTACTGCACGTAACTGCTGTTCCGCGTATACGGTGGGGCTTCCTCGGTATGGACAGGGCCGCCGTGGACTGCTCCATGAACGAAAGCGTCGTCCGCGAATGGAGAACCGTGATAGTGATCTGGGTGTGCGCTAGCATCGCCAGGACCACCAAACTGCGGCATAGATGTCTCCGCTGCCCTAGCGCTGGTTTGTGGCATCACGCCTCCCGCTGGGGGTACCGATGGGTCGAAGTTCTCTATGCGCATCCGGCGAGCGTCGCCCGCAACATCGTTGTGGCCTATTAGGGTGCGGATGACACCGGTGAGCACGATGATGACGTAAACGAGGAGTAGACCCGTTGCGATGAGCGCGTTCTGGACGATATTGCTGTGGAGCCAATCCACCACGTGGTTGACGGCGCCTGTGACTTCGTCGGTCGTAACGCTGCTGGGCGTAGCCAGGAAGCTCGTGAGGTCGGAATCACCGGAGATGGACTTGGCGGCACCGACAGAGAAGACGTCATTTGGGAACATGGGGAAGTTGACGTGAGCGTGGTCGTGGATCCAGGTCAGGCCCTTCTCGACTGATTCGACCTTCAGTCCAATCAAACAGCGCACAGTGTTCTGGGCAAGGTCCTTGAACAACGTGTCGCCAAAGACCTTGGTGATTCCCTTGTCGATCTCATTCATGAAGGTGTTGAGAGTGTTATTAACGGCAGTGGTACCATTAGTGACCTTTCCGAGAATATCGACGTTGATCTCGTTGCTGAACGAAGTGATGACTCCATTCGCATCGTCTGCCCATTTCTGCGAAACGTTGCCGAGGGTGCCGACGACCTGGTTTGCAAAGTCTCCGACTTCATTGGCAATTGCGGGGGCCTCCTTCTCGATAGCTCGTAGAAGAATCCACTGGCAGAAGCAAGAGAAGAAACCGGCTAAGGCCAAAGAGAGGACGAAGAGTGCCGGGAGAGATGTTGCGTATGCGATACACCATCGGACCAGAAGTCTTCGTTTCTCGCTGAACTTGGAGGCAATCCAGTATCCGATGCGGGAGGAGGTAGGACGTGAGACCATGTAGACGAGATCCATATCATCGTACGCTTCCGCAGAACAAACTTGAGCACGACGCCATCGGCGAATCTCCATATAGGCCATTGGAATGCAGGCAGCGATCGCGAGTAAAACCAATGTCACAATTGCGACGATCTTAGCGGTGTGGGCAATCTCGTATAGTCCGTCGAAGAAGTCATTGATAACCGAGTTATCGGAACAGAAAGATAAGGCCTCCTTGTTGGCAACGGGGAACACGCTGTCGTTGAATGCCCAGTTGCCGTAGGCTTTGTTGAGCTCCTCCTTGATGAGGTTGAATGGAAATGAGACGGCCGTAGCGGTGAGATTCTTGATGTCGTCGAAGTCCGGAAGATTCTTGTTGAGAGTGTCTAAATCCGAGACGAAGCCGGTGGTGTTGATATGGACATTGGAGAGCTTCGCAGCTACTGCTTTGATGTCGCCAGCAACTTCTGGCTTGGGCGGGATATCAATGCGACGAATGATATTACCAATTTCACCGAGACCACTTTCAATGGCGCCTCCGACTGCTTGAGTAGCAGATGCGAGAGCTCCTCCAGCTGCTTCGGTAGCAGTTGCAATAGCTCCTCCAACAGCACTCGTAGCCTGGTTGCCTGCGTTTATTGCACCGTTGACGATAGAGTACATCTGGTCGACTGGCTTCTGGAGATCGTCAGCAGTACCATTGATTGCTTGGGCGATTCCGCCAATGGCGTCGTTCATTGCGTCGGTGGTCTTGCCGATGGCCAACGATGTGGCATTCAGTCCTCCATGAACTACCATAGTAATCAAGCAGACATAGGTATCTGTCATCATGCCGATAACGAAGAGAATTAGCTTCTCGACAGCGGTGAGGATCATGTCGAGGATAGTCATCAAGCCTTGGACGGCTTCGGTGATACCAGATGCGGTGAGGCGGTTGACACCAACGGACAAGTAGTGAGGCATCGAGGCCATGGCACTACCAATGTCCTCGACCTTCGTACATGCCGAAAGAGCCTTCGCCTTAGCATCGTCGAGGTTGCTATTCAGGCTTCCGATAGTCAACATGAAGTTGACCAAGACTAGGAGTAGCAGGACAGTCCATCGGTTGAACCAGATCTGCGAGAGTCGTGAACCCAGTCCGAGGTAAGGGGTGACACCCTTGGCCGAGCTCTGGGATATCAGTTCGCGGATCTTCATGTTGCGGATGTCCTTGGTCTGGTATGCATCGTGCTGAAGCGAAGAGGGAACCTGAGGGAAGCCCTCCTTTTCTCGAAAGATGGCCATAAAAGGCAATGTTCGTATCTACCCAAGTGGTATAGATGCGTTTAGTAGGGGATAGTGAGGGATAGTAAGGAAAGTATCGAAACGGAAGATTAAAATGTAAGCAAAATCAATTTGCTGAGAAGTCGATTCGCTTCTCGATTAATCACAAGAGGCGTACCAGCGAGGATTTTGTGTAGTGTCGAATGGGTGGTGGGTATCTAATTTCATCGATCTATGAGGTATTGTGAAAGAAGTATATGTAAAAGAGACGCAGCAAGGGAACAATCGAAAGAGAAATGAAACAGTCTCGTGGGTTATTCAATGATCTATTGTTCTCCGTGACGCCATTAATGACACAAAAAAAGTGACAAGGAAATGAGGAAATGTTGGCTGTGTGTGAAGTATAGAAAGGTCGTAGTTGTACAATGACTGGGGAAGCGGTGGATGATAAAGGAGAGGTCGAGTGTTGCTTAACCTCAACACACCTCGGGGTAACAGCCGCAACCTGATGACCAGTCAAGGGCCAAACGACTAGGACATGCCAAGTTTCAGAATGGAATTAAGAAGTGTCTTTGTTTCGTCTCCCATACAAAATTAGAGTACTCTTTGTTTCTTGGGTTCGTTCGTGGAGGTTACGCGCGGTGTATACAGCTAGTTAAGCGCTGGCGGTGATTCTCAGCCAGTCGATCTCTTTGCCCGCGCGCTTTCGCGAGACGAGTTACTTAGCCGGGATACTTAACTAGGATATTGACCAGCGGTCAAATAGACCTACATGCCATTAACAGTGGAATTCATTACTTGTCAAGGGGATTTACGTGGATGTTTTTTCCCCTTCATTTCAAATGGGTCTCCTGCTAGTCGTCCGATACTTTAGGAAATACTTGGCCGTTGCCGGACAGAGTGTTACACGATCGCCCGAACAAATATTAACGGGTACCAGAGAATAATATACGTACCGCTTCTATCCCCGACATAATGAGGCGACCCGCTGACTGGGAATCCATTCATTATCGGTTCCGATAGAAAGAGCTGTGACATTGACAATGGGTAGTAGCTGGAGATTCGTATTGCTACCTTATGTCACGTAATCTAGATCGCGCTGCAGATTATATGTGAGGTACCTAATTATGTGCCTCATGGCCGCATACACGTATACCAAAAGTACGCAGGAAGGGGTCGCTGCCGGCAGTATGCGTCATAAGGCTCGCAAAATATTCGAGACAGATGACGTCTGTTGCGTTTGAAGTACTTGTCTATGAGCAAAGCTGACTCAAAGACACTCTTAGAGTACTTAACCCAATTTTTTTTTTTTTTTTACTCGGACCTAGTAAAAGTTGTCATTGTCTTGCCGGATACACACAATATCGTGCATTTGTTTTCGCCTTGTGCACCTTCGAGATCGAAGAATGGTCTAAGAATAGAAAGTGCTGTCGAAAGAATTAAAGAGGGGACCAGAACCAGGTACGTACTTCTAGATGGGGTCAGGGTCTAATGTTCACCTTTGGGGGTTTACGGCATTCCATTGGCCAGCACTTGAGATTATTCATCCAGGCTCATTTTGGCGGTTGAATATCGGCTCCTACTCAAAGTGCCTGATCGCAGAGCTCTCGATTAACCAACAGATATAACAATCAGAAATTCTATCTGACAAGTGTTGTTAGTTGATTGTCGTTAGATACGAATTTCGTCCATGTGCTCAACAAATTCTGACTATTCGAAACGTCTCTTCCCACTGCCATCCGTCATCGGCTAAATTACGGTGGGCCATTTCTCAGAACAGCGGTAGGGGGTGTAAGATGATTGGCTAAAAAGCCACGAGCGGCTACGGACGGCGAAACCGGTCAAACTGCATGATAGCCATACACTCTCCTAGGGTCACGGCAACGGAAGTATATCGCGACAACAGATATAATAGCCGAAGTTACGGGGACGATGGCGCTTCCGTTCTAACCTAGATTCCATGAACCTCGTATAACCAACGCAAGGGCTTGACTACAGTGGCAGAGTGGGCCGTATTGTATTACGTACTAAGCGCTGGACACTGGTATCCAATAGAACCAGCGGCGCTAATATGCTTCAGACAATCTTATACTAGAGTCGAATTAGAGTCAACTTTAAATGGACCTCGTCCACCCGCAAATTGACAGGGCTCTTTACCGAAGGCCTCCTACCAGCATCCGACGATATTCATGTAAAACCTGCTGGGTTTGGATATCTGCCTGATATTTCCCATGACATGTTCACGCAGCCCTCAAATTCGCAAATATGAAACTCGATTGCTCACTTATATATTCCAAATAGCAAAGAAAGTACATAGCATTATACCGAGGTCACACATTTCTTCCAAGTCTCTTTTGGCAAGATATTATTCTCTTCACAGGCAAGGCTGGTGTGTGCGTCGCCACCAGAAGTCTGTTCTTCAGATATAGGCATTCCACTCTTTCCTTACCATCAAGTCGACTACGTCGCTCCTCAGCCAGAAAGTAGCCGTGTACGGCTCCGAGGCCGTGCTCAAGATATTAACCCCACCAGCTCTGATATTCCGTGCTGAAGTCGTCTTGTCTCCTCTCTCATCGTCGAGGAGGAGCGGTAACTTAGGCTCGGGAGGATTGTTTTTTCGACTCTTTGTCAACAGTTGCTTCTTCTATTAGGGCGAGGAAGATCAGAATCCGGGCTATGACAGCTGATTTGTGATCAAACATCGTCATGCATAGCTTCTGAGCCCCTTTCTTCCGGAAAGCATAATAGATTAGAGTTTGGGAGAAGTGGCGGGCGTCACCGCAACCACAGAGCATGATAGACAAGACTGGATCGTTCCCAGTTGATTCCTCAAGCTCGAGTGTATAAAGAGATTTCGCTTGATCGTGGCCGAGGCCATAGTATTCCGGTACATCCTGACTTGGAGATGTCAGCTTGTATGTAGCCCTTCAATGTCCAGTGTAACCTACACGCTTAGTGTATCGCCTCATGTAATGAAGCCATCTGTGGAGAGAACGCAGCAAACTCCTTCGATTCTTCAACCAAGCCATAGATATATTCGGTTTCTTTTCTAGTGCTGAGTTGGCCTAGAAGCTTTTCCGCCTCTTCCAACCTCGAGAGATGAAGATAAACGTTGGTTTGTCTAGCCAGTAGGTTCCGTCTGGCCGCAGCCGCACCAAGGTCATCTTCGAGAAGATTCAGGGATTTCGCGGTGGAGTCAACACGTTCTGAATATTTCCCTGCTTCGAGGTTGGCAGCGGACAGGTTGGATAGTGCGGAGGGATCAGATAGAGCCAGGCTTGCAGCCTGTTCGTACGCTTTTATCGCTACACTGATTCCGTAAGTAACCGCACGGTGCGCAATTATTGTGGCGTCCGCCTACCTTCGCCAGTTAGCGTTTCTTATATAGTTAATTACCTCGCTCGCTCGCCTTCGTAGCTTCGTGAGTGTTTCCGGCGTCCATTGGAGATGTAATTCCAAGATTATTGATACAACTGGATGCAGGGGAAGATTTTGTTATAGATCAAACACGTTTACGATGGGCAATGTAGCTGTAAAATCCCTCGTATTAGCGAAGTCTTCACCAATGAAAAATGAGGGTGGCTGATTCAGAGTACCCATGTTCCTCAGAGTATATCCTCTATTCATTGCACTATCTAGTCTAAGTCAAAGAACACCACAAGGAAATCCACCGCAAAGACGTTTCTTGCGTGTAACAAAAACCCTCCTCACAATTAAATATACTCCTAAAGACAAGACAAATTATTCAGAGCCTGCGGCTATGGATGTTTCCCGCCAAGAGCGGAAGCGTCACGCCGAGGCGCCACCTTTTAGAGACTCGAGGCGAGCACGGAGCTCTGCGTTCTCCTTGGTGAGAGCGGCCAGCGCCTCACCCAAAACGTTAGTCTTATTGACCTGGACACTGAGGAGCTCGTAGAAGAAGTCGGCGTTTTCTTCGAGATACTTGGTGACTTCCAGGTGCTTGAAACTTCGCCCCTTTCCAAGTGCCTTATACAGGTCGTCCATTCGCCTCGACATCGTATCTTCCTTCTCGCTGAATTCCTGGCTCATATTCTCCACGTTTGCAAGCATTGCCGTAATCTGGGCTTCGTGCTGCTCCCGGTAAAGACGGAAGTCTTCAAGCAACTGGGAGTAGTGCTGGGTCAGATCGGCGTGGCTTCGATCAAGATTATTCAGTTCCGTCAGTCTCTGGTTCAGCTGGTCATGAGCATCGTCAAGCTGCTGGGTAATCCTAGCGTACTCCTCCTGTAGATCATGGTACGCTTGACTGGTAGTGCCGTTGCCGTGGGGATTGGGAATAGCGTTGCGTGGATTAGGGGTGTTAGTCTGCGCAGTTGAGTTAGAAAGGAGTCTTTTCATGATACAGTAAAGCAAGTTGACTGCTCGCAGAAATTGGGACGTACGGTGGCAGGATTGGCATTCTCTTGACGATCTCGAGCGCCACGATGACCGCGGCCACGATTCCGGCCATGGTGGCCATGGTGACCACGGTTACCACGTCGTCCTCGTCCGCCGGTAGTGTTGGCGTGATCCATCTTTGAATGTGTAGAATACGATTGTTGGTTTTCACTACCTCTGTCTTGTTTGGCGATGTTGTGAGAAAGGTAAAGGTGGACAGCCAATTCTAAATGAACGTAAAAATTACCAGTCGGGTTGACGTTTCACACTATCCTTTACGTAGACGTTGCTATGGGCGGTGCACAGCTACGCAGCGAAGAAACGCGATTACCTACGCGACGGTACTGTGTGAACCGGAGAGTACCAGTGGTACTTATTAAGTAAGAAGAGCAATTGCCTCTGGATTAGGTCCAGACGTGTACGCGAATCCAGGGGCCAGTTGTTTATGTATCCAAGTGCACTACAGTTATAACGACTCTTCAACTATTAAATACCTTAATTAGAGGAGGCCAATCAGCCCCTTTTAAGAGTAATGTATTGTAGAAGTCGTTGCAGTATTTATGTACGTATGTAGTTCGTAAATAGGAACTGGATTTTTCCAATCTTGGGGCTAATCTGGTTGGATCAAGGGTGAATATTCCCGCTACTGCCAAAGAACGAGTGAATTGTAACAGATAATCCAGCTGTTTCCATCTGTGGGTGCACACGGCCCGAGTTACAAGTACCTACCTGATCTCAAAGACGCGTATCAACCACAGGCACAAATCAGCCGTTGGGTAGGTCGCACCGTGGGTGTTGATATAAACTGGGTGCACTGCTCCATATATTACACCTCCTGCTCAAAATCCCCGACCTTGATGTTTTCATCCCATCTACAACATTCCCGCCCACGTTTCCACACAATTGTGCCCACTCACACTTGGTAGTTGTACTTAAACTCCTTGCCTTCGTCGAAGCAGACCATCTTCATCAGCGCCGTACGACCGTCTGGAATCCTTGGCCAATCAAGATCTCCAAACGGCTCTCGTCACCACAAGCTCTGACAATTCGGGCTGCGTTCCTGTGCAAGATAGGACCAGCAACGAAAAACAAGGATCGTGTCATCTTCCCAAAGCTTCCAAGGTGAGCTAGACCAATGCTTCGCTTCCAGACTAGGACTCGACTCGACTCAATTGTCTCTATCAAGCGTTTCGTGGGCTTTCATGTTGCTAATATCTTACCAGCCTGTTGAGGGTGGACCTGTTGGGTTGACGAAGATGTCATCATCCCCAGAAATTCCGACCTGTGACATCTCCTGTTCAGTCCAGGCTCCCCTATCACCTCCCGATTCAGAAATTCAGCATGCCAGCCCCCTCCAGAGTCAGGTTCTGGCCTCTGAGATGAAGCAACAAGCATCCGAGGCCCAGCTCAAGACATTGAAGCTGATGATGTCTGAAGTTCAGGCGGAGGCTAAGCAGACTTGTGGCGTGCATTCGTTGTTACAGTCCAAAGAAGCTGCTAGCACGGATCGAAAGCAAGGCAAGGGACTTGAGAACAAGGATGACTTTGTCGCTTGCGTGCCCAACGATACCTCGGACTGTTTACGTCTCAAGAACAGTCTCCTTGAAGAGCAGGAGAGAAACAAGCAGCTTCGTCTTGAAGTGGATCGGTTGAAGAACGAAGCTACAGTGACACGAAGCAATGTGCAGATGCTTCAACACGAACTCGAGAGAAAGCAACAGGAGGTGGACGACATACTGTTGCCGCAACTCCACATGGCTGTACTCATGATCCGGGACATTGAACGCAAGCATCGATATGAGCGTGAGGAGAAGAAACGACAGGTGGACATGCTGGCAGCGCAATTGGTTGCGGCTCTGTACATGATCCAGAACCCTAGAGGCGAGCGTCGTGAGGATAGGAGTTCTAGTCAGTCATGGATCTGAGCTATAGGAGACAGGTTATCAAAATTAGGATGAGGAAAAGGACGTCAAAATAGACGTTGTTAATAAGACACTGCTGAGGTGTATGGTCCTATATAGGGGACAGGTCATAGGTGCTAGATGCACGTCCCATTGTCACAGAGGACACATGACATGGGGCTTTCATGTACACATGTCATAAACTCAAGATAGTCTCATACAGAAAGTGAATGAGAGGTGTGATATGGGAAACTACATTAAAAGCAGATTTAAGTACTTAGGGACAGGTACTTAAGAATTTACTCATATTGAAGTGTCATATTATCTGAGTCCCCGAATTTGATTTTGTGCAGTCACCAGCTACATCGGCTACATAGGTACATGCACCTTTGTACCTAGGTACATGTGCAAATACCTCATGTAATTGATCAATTGATCAACTGACACGGAGAAAAAGAAAAGGGGGTGCAGGTACCTGGTACCTTATGTAGGTGAAGCTAGTGATGTGAGGAGCTTGGACCATGAACTCCACTAGGAACACACACATACATGCTTTTGTACTAACAGCTGAGTGACAGCTGCCAGCTGTTGCTGCGAGTTAATTGCACGGTTCGGATAATGAATATTACTAGCAGCTCTAGGTAGGTACATACTTAGATTGGTATAGTGTATTCCGTACCGTAGGCAAGGGCACAAATAAAAGCCGAGAACAAATAAGTGTCTCACATTGGCCGAAAACAGTTTAGTGCCAGATGGCAAAAGAGTTTGCATAAGGTTAGGTACCACAGGCATTTCATGGGGATATCATCGCGTGTGGCCTTCAAACTTCTACTTCTTCCACTTAACTCAACTCAACTCATACTCAACACCAACAACAACACAACCCAAATCCCGCTTCTCATTCCTTCCTTTCAAAAGCAGACTGACAAAAGACAAGGACACCAATTAATTGCAATTCTCAATGCAACTCAAGTGACTACAGGGTTCTCAATCATCATCGCAGAATTGACATATACAATTGAACACTGCACTGCGTGTCCTTTCAACCAACATTGAGCGTGCGCCTTTTGCATGTGCATTTGTGCTGTTGCCCTCGTCCCTGGTCTCAATCCTAAGTTAGATTTCTAGCATTGTTGTCGTTGTCGCCCACATCATTGTCTCGGTTTACCTACACGTGAACCAATGGCCGAAGCACAGCCCAACATCCAGGCCATACTGGCTGCTCTTGCAGGTATGTCCTATTACTTCCTATCCTAAGACATCTTCGTCGCCAGCCTGACAACGTCACTGCAATTTCCGCGTCTGACCATGCTAATTTTCTTTGCAACAGCCCAGTCAGGTCCCCCTTCAACCACGCCGTCGCAAGGCCAGACACCTTACACTATACCCACATACCAACAGGGCCCGACTCCTACCCCTAGCACATACAATACAATTCCTCCCATGACCAATCAGCCTCACCCACACGCCAACTATCCGGTGGACCTGAATTCAATTAGACCCGTCACGTCAGGTACTGTCAATCTAGGAGATGCCATTGCACAAGCCAAGAGCTATGCGGCCGAGAAGGGATTAACACCCTACGACCGGCATGCTGATGGTTATCAAGATGCACGTACTTCATCCAGACACTTTAGATCTCGCTCTCGTTCACCCCCGGCACGCCGTGATGCTTTTCGTGATAACGTCAACCCTTATCGGGATGAGCGACGTAATGACCGTGGTGTACATGTCCGAGACCGAGAGTACGTTCGGGATCGTGATCGATCCCAGTCGCCAGACGATAGTGAAACAATCAGTGTTGAGTCGTCATTAGTTGGTCTAATCATTGGCCGTCAGGGTGAAAACTTGCGACGTGTTGAATCAGAGACTTCGTGCCGAGTACAGTTCCTGTCTGCTACGGGTGAGCCTGGCCCTTATAGACAATGCAAGATTACTGGACCTAAGGCTAGACGTGCTGAGGCTAAGGCTGCCATCAATCGCATCATCGACGATAGTGGCATGGGTGCTCTTGCTCGTGCGGGACTTGATAAACAGCCCCACCCACGTCGTGAGACCCCTAATCCTAATGCCCTACGAGAAGGCGAAGACCATATGAAGATTATGGTACCTGACCGAACTGTCGGTCTTATCATTGGCCGTGGAGGTGAAACTATCAGAGACC
The DNA here is from genome assembly GCA_002120335.1 of Hypoxylon sp. EC38. Classification (NCBI taxonomy): domain Eukaryota; kingdom Fungi; phylum Ascomycota; class Sordariomycetes; order Xylariales; family Hypoxylaceae; genus Hypoxylon; species Hypoxylon sp. EC38. The sequence goes on from KZ111242.1 coordinate 243,892, forward strand.
TGCAGGAAAGATCCGGCTGCCACATTAACATCGTCGGTGAAGACCAGAGTGTTGATGGTTTACGGCCTGTTAATTTGATAGGTCCCACCGCTGCCACGACTCAAGCCAAGGATCTTATTCTAGAAATTGTGGCTAGTGACAGCCGCAATGGTCATGATAGTAACAAGGCTGCACGCCCTCAGCGAAGTGAGCATGGTCGTGACAATGGTCAGGGCGGTCCCGACAAGATTAATGATTCCATCTATGTGCCCTCTGAAGCCGTTGGAATGATCATAGGCAAGGGTGGTGAGACCATCCGCGAGATGCAGAACACTACAGGCTGCAAGATCAATGTTACGGCTTCCTCAGGCCCTAATGAAGTTCAACGTGAGATAGGCCTGGTAGGCTCCCGTGACGCTATCAATAGAGCGAAGCATGCTATTGAAGATAAGGTTGAGGCAGTGGTGAGTCTTTATCTTTTTGATGTTAATGTAAACAGGTTACTGACATTCCCGCAGCGCCAGAAGAACTCTGGAGGAGCCAGTCAAGGCCGCCCAGGTCGTACTCAGCACCGTCGAGAATGGGATAACCCTAATCCCGCCCAGAATTATCCCCCTCAACAGAGTAGTCAGGCTACAGAACCTGCTCCATCCGCCAGTGGTGCCCCTGATCCGTATGCTATGTGTAAGTCTAGCTCAACTTTACAAACCCACCCTCCTTTCCACATCGGACAAGTGGAACTGACAACAATTGTAGATGGTGGCTATGAACGTTACGTTGCCTTGTGGTATCAGGCATACGCTGCACAATCCGGCACGCCTGGTGATGCACCTCAGCCTCCCGGAGTCTGAGAACTTCCCAATTAGCTAGGATTGACCAGCTGGTGCAAATTTCGCCAGCTCTGTACAAACTTCGACATACACCCTTTATGAACCATTTCCCCTGAACATATCCTCATTGTTTCCCCCCTCGACACGTCATTATAAACGTCTCGACATTGCGTCTATTATATAATTGAGGACTTGCTAAACGCAGACGACACTGCTTTTTCGACATGATACTGCCTTTGAAGATTCGCCTAGGGATCACCGGCATGGATTTGCGTTCTTAACGCACACGACAAGAAACTGTCGTTATTATAGTCGCTTTTTTTAAAAAAAAAAATCACCTACCATCGCCGAGATGGATTTGTGCTCTCCCGGCGCTATAATTCCCCCTTTTTATTAAAAAAAAAAGGTTTCCTGGGAATCGCCGGGATGGGGCCATTTTCTTTTTTCTCTTTTCTTTTCTTAGACCCTCTAAGTGCTTCGGAGGGGAAATCACACGATTATTTTTTCACCGTCTCGCTTTACGGGTCCCAATGACCTCGTAATTCCTTACGACTGGATTCCCCACCCTTCTTTTCTTACTGAGATGGGCTTTTTTTCTCCCCATGGAACCGACCGACCAACGACTAACGCACGTTATATACTGGACGAGACGATACGTTGCTTGACATTGGCAGGCAGAGGTGGACCTAAAAAAGGCGATCGGGATAATGATTTTTTCGGTTGGGCTGGCAAACCCTTGCTTACGAAAAAAAATAACACAAGGAATTAACTCGGCGTATCGGGGGGACAGCAAGGCGGTTGTATGAGTACTAGGTATCAGGGCTACATACGGATTCACGGGTTTTTTCGGTTTTCGGTTTGCTACCGCGTAGATAGTGGTAGCCAGATGATAACTATTTGCTCAGACTTGCTGACTCTTTCTGTGAACCAGGGCACCCTCTTTTTGGTTGGTGTTCAGTAATGATATGCTTTTATGACATAATTGTGCCTTGAATCGTTTTCGGTATCGCTAACCCACCAAGTCTTCACGTCCATCATCTATACGTATTTTATTATATTTTGGAGTCTGACGATGCTTGAATTCAAGGACATAGTCCCTTTGATTACCGTTTTTAGGTACTATTTCTTAATAAAACTTCAACGCTTCATGCATATACCGTAATCTCACCTACCGCCCCCGATGCCACATCCATTTTTCCGCTTTCTGTAAAGGTGCCACTGTTGAAAGAGCCAACCCATAACTTCGTCTTTGTAGAATGTATATACCTCCAGTGGAGATGAAGTCACCGCTAAAATATCATCTCTCTGTTTCGTAAATCTCCCAACCCTTAAACCTGCCCCTTGCCCACAGATATGTCGTAACTCCTTGTCCGCAAATGTTATAACTTTATTTTGTCAAAGAGAGATTCTAGATCGATAAGTCCTCGCCCCAGACCTGCTTCGCAATCTCAACCTGCAGCTTGACCTTAGCCCATTGCTCGTCCTCGGTGAGGTCGTTCCCCTCAGAGGTAGAGCTGAAACCGCACTGGTGGCTAAGGCAGAGCTGCTTGAGACCCTTAGGGCAGAAGGAAGCGGCCTCGTTCAAGCGCTTGACGATCTCGGCCTTATCCTCGAGGTCGGGCTTCTTGCTAGTCATGACGCCAAGGACGACGATCTTGTTCTCGGGCAGGTGGCGCAGGGGAGAGAAGTCACCCGACCGCGCGTCGTCATATTCGAGGAAGTAGGCGTCGACGTTGAGATCCTTGAACAGGACTTCGGCGACAGGCTCGTACCCACCCTGCGCGAACCATTGAGATCTGTGATTGCCTCGGCATAGGTGGATTCCAATGGTCAGATCGGCTGGGCGCTTCGAGATGGCTGCGTTAATGAGAGAGGCGTATTGGCGCGCGAGGACATTAGCATCACCGTGTCTTTGCTCGGCCTCAGAGCGCATCTTGGGATCGCACAGGTAAGCTAGATTGGTGTCGTCGAACTGTACAAAGCGCGCGCCAGCTTTATATAGGTCATCTAGCTCCTCCTGATACACACGCGCCAGATCCTCAAAGAACGGTTCTAATGTCGGGTAGGCCTTCTCGTCAATCGTCTCACGGCTATTGCGGAAGTGGACCATTGTCGGAGACGGAATGCAGACCTTTGGTGTAGCTTTGGCACCAGCAGCTGCGATTTGGGATTCAAGAAACTTGAAGTCGTCCACTTGGATAGGCTTCGGGTGGCCAATCTTGTCTACGACGACTAGTCGTGGAGGCATGGTACCTCCCACGCTGACATTTGTTGACTGCATAGCACCCCGGAGCTCGATGCCACTGAGGTTCCTCAAGAAGTCCACGTGAAACCATGTTCGTCTGAATTCTCCGTCTGTGATGGATCGTAACCCAGCATCGAGCTGCTTTTTGACGACATCGGCAATGTACTTGTTCTCAACCTCCCTCAGCCGCTCGGGACTTAGCTTGCCTTGAGCGGCCTGTTCGCGTGCCTCGAGAAGTGGTTTTGGTCGCAAGAAAGAGCCGACCTGATCGGCACGGTACACACCTTTGGGGAGAGACATGATGTCGTGCAACGTGGGGTTCGACTACGACAGGTCGGTATATAAGGGACGAGGTTCAAAGTAGTGGAGACGGGAAGTTGAAAGTATCTTGACTTCGCTACCGTAGTATCATAGACTCGACAGAGATATGATTACCATAAGATGAGAAAAGAAAATAAAAGAGAAAAGACTCACTTGAAGTCTAAATAACAGAACAAATCAGGAAGGGAAAAAAAGGTTCGAGCTAGCTCAGGGACCAACACGACAGTCGAGCTTGCCTCAATGAGGGGCAGGCTGTTATTATCCCATATGTCGTAGAAGGACCCCTGGGATGATATAGTAGCGCAACTAGTAATAGGCAACCCCACACGGTTCACTTGCCGTGAAATATCTATGTCGTGCCGTTGAATTCTCCAAGCGGCGTAGCGCGGTGGGCTACTCGGAACAAAGTTATCTTATTCAGGTGACGCTTCCGCGGCCAAGGTGCCGAAAGGGGCGGTGGGCTCGGAAGGATTATACATGCTAAAGAGACGTAATACTGTACCTAAGTGGGATATAACTTGATTATACCCCAATTTCTCATTAGAGATCATAGCTCTGGTTCGAGAGTTACCCAAGAAGGGACCCTCTTGGGGGCCATCTTGGGTCCCACGAGCGTCGTTGATTCGGAGTTTCCCCAGTAGCGAATGTCAAGTAGATAAGCAGTATGACTTCGGTAGTTGAGAAGCCCACCGATTCAAGTAATAAATCAGCTGAGTTCAGCATGATACAGCTGTTTGAAGCCCAAATGTCTCGGCGAAGGATGAGTAAGACGGGCTCGATCGAGAGAGGGGACAAGTTCGGCAAGCAAAGTAGACCCAACGGCCCCTATCCTGATTCGCTCCCCTCAACTTAATGACGATCATCTCCAGTGAGTTCACTGGTGGGCTCGTATACATCGGTATATACTAGGGCAGCCACACGAAGGGCTTGAGCTCCATAGGTATCGAGCTAGAAGTACATACATAGTATTGCGGATCATAGTCGGGAGATGTCAGATAAACTGAAACAAAAAAAAAAGTTGAAGATAACGAATGACGAAGTGGAGCATAGAAGATAACCTGTGCCACATCCGCTACAGATGATCGGTACGTACCGAAATATTGTTAAGGTTCCAAATGCAAGAGCGTATAGTGGATGCTTTATTAAGCCTCGTTCGCAGCAGCCCTTGCGCCGTACAATTATTGGCTGAATAGCAGCTGCCTAGATTGATCCAGGTTGCTGTATGTACTACGTACCTATTATTAGGTACTTGCATGTATCGACATCAGAACATCCAACAGACAACCTCCAGTTTGGCCCAACACACAAAATTGTAACGACGACGTTTCCGTTACACTTCCTCTAATCAGTCTCTCTTTTCGGCTCCATCATCATTCTTCCGATCCTATAATTCCGGACCGGACGCGAAGACGGGGTCGTCATGTCGAATCCTAATCAATTGTTTCTTCTAGCTGACCATATCAAGCTATCACTACTTGAACGGCAACGGGCGCAGAGTCTCAACCTCGATGGGGATTCAAAAGACGGTCACATATCCAGATCCCTAGATCAGTTCCGAGATGGATTAGCGGCATTAGAAAAGGAACAGAAAAGACTAGAGGAGGCCGGCGATGAAGAGTACGTGATAGTCTAAGAGATCGGGTTTATAATCTATCATCTATGCCCGAAACCCATCAAGTGTAGTCCCCTTGGACTAACCTTACTACAGTGGCGCGCTCACCATTTCTGATGCTCTGCCCGGTCTGCAGAAGCAGTATAATGACCTAACATCGCAATTCCACGGCTTCTCCTCTCCCTCCAGCGCATCGACACTCACACATCCGAACGACCCGGCCCTCAGCCCCGACTTCGAGCACGCAACCACATCGCCCACCAGCGCCCCCAGCGCTCCCGCCGCGCAACCCCCATCAACATCGACCTCCAATCTGCGGCCCAAAGGCGCCCGCACGACATCCAAAACGGTGCGCTTTACGGATAACCCGACCAGCCCATCGGCCGTAGACCCCGACCTAGAAGCGCAGCTCTTCGGCGGCGCGCGGTACCGGGACAACCCGGGCGACGACAGCATGGGGTACCGGGACGAGGCGTCGGGCATGACCAACACGCAGATCCACGCGTACCATCAGCGGATCCTGAACGAGCAGGACGAGCAGCTCGACGCGTTAGGCGCTAGTATCGCGCGGCAGCGCGAGCTCAGCATGCAGATCGGGGACGAGCTTGACGAGCACGTCGCCATGCTAGACGATGTTGATGCGGCGGTCGACCGCCACCAGGGCCGGCTGGACCGCGCGAAGAGACAGGTCGGGCGGATCTCGAGGGCGGCGAGCGAGAGTAAGCAGATGATTGCTATTATCATATTGATTATTGTGTTGGTGCTGCTCATTGCGATATTGAAATAGAGGCGGGGTAATAGGGGGGTAATTATCAAGGGAAACAGGAAGAACGGAAAGATAAGACCAGAGAACAGAAGGGAAGAGGTGGGGATGCGTTGATTTGGCTGGATTCGGCCACTCGAGCTTGAGGTTCGTTGCATTTGGCATGGCGGCTGGCACGGCGTTCACAGGAAGACTTGTACTATCCATGGGTTTTCTATGTTTTGTGTTTTATACTATACAACAGCCGTTGAGACCACGGACTGCAGCACACTTTCTTTGGGTATTTGATATAAATCGACTTGGGACATATAACGTCCTGGATTCTACAACGAAGTCATCCGATCCAGCAGACATGGAGTGTACATATGCTTGTATATGTGAGCTCCGAAGACTTCCATAGATGGATTACGGTGTATATTAGCAGGAGACAGTCGTCGCCCGTTTAAATATGCTCATGGTCTTCTGAGGATTTCATCATCCATTTTATTTGTTTAATTATACAACGTGAATGAAACCACAGTAAAATCCCAGCGTGAAAGCCGCATTCTATCCACAGAATAATATCGTCCCTTACTTCTTCTCCTCCTCGGGGGCCGGATCTTCCCTATCCATCAAATCGATTCTGAATCGTATCAGCCCATGTTTTGATTTGATAATTCAATGCCCAAGTCCTTACAGCCCATCCCGCATGCTGGTTCCACTCTTGCTAGTCTCCTCGGCGGCTTGTTTGGTACGCTCCTGCAGAGTCTTGAGGTCTTCCTTTCCCACATGTCTGTCTGCCTTGACGGCCTCCTCGCTGTCTGATGCTAGCTCGGGCTTCCAGTGAGCCTTGCCCGCCTTCTGCTTCGCTAGGAGATCTTGCTTGTGCTTCTCCGGGTCGTATGAATCGGTTCCATCTATGAAGCAGGGCTCTTGTTAGCCGATTGCTGATTGTCGTGTTGTAGTTTTTCTCTTTGAATGGGTGACAGGAACTTACGGCTGCTCTCTTTATAAGCTAGGTTAGCTGAGCTAGTGGTGAATGTCCGTTGCGCAATCGCTTGTCTGCTGGTAGCAAGGCCAGCAACCGATCTGAGGAGCATCCGGGAAGCCATTGTGTGTATACGGTATTACGTGTTGCTGAGAGAGTGTAGATTATCTAGCTAGGTAGATTGTGGTAGGAGTTAATGATACAAGACTAGAGAAGTAGGAGTTCCAGGAAACGATATGATCTTATTCGTTTCAATTGACTTGTCCTAAGGATCTTTGAGGTAATAATCTCGTGGTCATAGAACATAGAAGCTCTCCCACTGGCCGAGGACCAAGGAACCGAGACCCTCATGTTCATTCATAGCTACATTTTATGACGTCACCAGCAGGTAAGAAGTTCAGCTTAGGTGGGTTATACCAATCTAACGAGAAATGATTGGTAGGAAATTGATAAAGCACGGTCCACCTTGTCGGTTGATTCCACTCTTTCTTCGGCTGATGGGAATAACATCACCAAACGACATCGACTTCTCCACTTCTCGATTACACTTTATTATTAACCTTGGTCTTCATCATGTCTCGTAGTGATTCCTATTACTATGTATAATTAGTCTTTTTCTGTATTAATAACTTGGAATTTATGATCGAAATCTTGATCTTACTTGACAGATACTATTGGAATTCGAGAATACGAACAATGTTTCTCCTTATTAGCGTAACAACCTTGGTAAGAATCATGAGCTATATCCTAATACTAAACGCAGCAAGTAGGCCCAATTGAATACCGATACCTCTTATCGACATTCTGCAAGACCATATTCGCGTTGTACAGCATTTCTCAAAGGCTCACGATAGTGTATTGCTCCTCTGTACCCACTGCCTAAGTTGTACCCATACATGAGGTAGCCCATAGAACCTACCTAGGTAGTGGACGTATATGTCGCCTTCGCACTTCACTTTAGTTACGTAGTCTTCTCTTCGCGAATATCATGAAGATGTTATAATAATAACTGGCCAGGATGAGTTGACCTCACATATCACAATATCATAGCCAAGTAAGGCGGTTTAGACTTATAGTGGAAAATACATCTGACGCCTTAAAAACGACTCAACTAAGAAATGTAAACCAGTATTAGCTCACTATGTAATCCGTTCGTGATCTTTTACTATTTATGCCAGTAACTACCTCTTAGATTACTTACTTATAAAGATGTGAATGCCAGTAGACATTTGGAATGTATTGAAGGAGGTGAAATGGACACTAGAGGAATCGAACTCACTAGTAACTATATAAATTTCGCTAGGTCGCATCAACACGGGTTTTATTGGCTTGATAGTTTCAGAGCCTTCGGGTTATTTGGTTTGTGTTATCCCACGAGGCAGAAGTAGGTTAGATGTCGGAGCGTGGCGTGGGCATAGCTTCGTTGAGAGTTTAACGAGTAGCCTTGCGAACTTTACTTGCCTTCGAAGCATGAAATTGGGAATATGATTCTATGTCTAAATGTACTAAGGTTTACTTTCTGTAGGGCTGTGAAAATCCGCACGGATTCATCAGTTCATATCTAACGCATGACTTTTTACACTTAATTCTACTTAATAGTTATTATACAATGAAATTTCCTCTTGAGCACCATTTGCCCTGTTTTCATAGCTGATGATATAGCAGAGATCTATATTGAACATAATTGCAAGTGTCCCAGAGCTATGTCATCTGGAGCCAAAGCCTTCGTCGAATCCTACTACGCAAACTAAACTCTGAAAGAGAAAAGAGAGTTAACTGATGGCCATTGGCGGTGATACGAGGCAGAAAACATACTTAACAGTCAGGAACTGTGAATCCATTATCCAGATTAAAAGCGTAAATTACTTCGATGACGACCAGCGATTGTTACTGTGGTCTATTTGAAAACAAGGTAGATATAACGAACCTTTCTCTGACTCTCAATCCGTATTCGAGGCTAATCTACCTGTCTACACCCTAATTATGCCCACTGCTAATCTCAGCTGTTCAATTCCGAAAATTTGATCTCGTTCAACGGCGGCGTTGATATCTGGTATCATCATGGGAACTGGAATCTAGCCTTCCACTGTCGTTTGACTTACACCGCCAACTACGTGAATAAAAAGCACATCATCGAGGGGATAGACAAGCCGAGCGACAACAATTGACACAAGTGATACAGTAAAATCCCAGAACTTTGTTACAAGAAACTCAGATTTGATCATAAATGACAAATCATCTAGCCAAAAGACCCTCGAAATTTCATCGCTAGTAGTACATACCTCCAAACTCTCCACCCAACTACATGTAATTATATACTTGGAATATAACGTAAACTCACCTCTCCTCGCCCGGTGGCGTATACACACCTAACTTATCCGCATAGCACAGACACACATAACCTCCCTCCCCATGTACCTACCCTGCCTGTAACCACGCATCAACTCTCCATCACCTGACCGCTGTCATACACGCAAAAGCACAGCGCACAGCCATGCCGTACGGCTCGGAACACTGCATACCTAGACACCCTACCTAAGGTACCACCTACTCGTGCCACGCCCCACTTTATTCAGGTTCGCTTTGGCTCACCACCATAAAGGTGGTGCTAATCAGTATTTCCCACCTATCGCTATTTCCCACCGTTAGCGTATTGGGCGAATCTTCACCTTTATTCTTAACATTTTTAAGTTTTTTATTTTTTAAATAATTAAATAATTATCTTATATATTAAAAAAATTCTTATATAAAATATTTTTTTCTATTTTATTATTATTTTTTAGTATAACTTTTATAATTTTACCTTTTTTTTTAATATTTAATTCTTTTTTATATAATAGGTATATTATGGGGTGGTGAGAAATTCAGATAGGTGGGAAATACTGATTAGCACCACCTTTATGGTGGTGAGCCAAAGCGAACCTGAATAAAGTGGGGCGTGGCACGGGTAGAGAAAAAGGGGGCGTTATCCCGGTGCGGCCATCCCGCATATGCAGAAAGCGCTAAGCTCAAACGAGTCCGAGGTCTCTTCCGACTGCACGCGGCTCGATGGGGAAGGTTAAGAAGCGTACCTTTTTACTTACTACTTACCTAACCTACCTGACCGAGAAGGAAATAAGGCGTATTAAGAGGAAACCGGGGAGACATGCAGGATAGCTACATAAGTGGAAGATCTCCCAGGCAACTTAGGTAAATCTCTGCGGTGGTTCACGAAGATCTCTTCTGCATACCTAGGTACGTAGCGTCGGATCGAGGTTCGACGAAATGCCAACCTCGGAATGCGAGATGCTGTCAAGACAACATCGGATAGAGAGAATGGCATACTTGACATGTCTGGTTTTACTAGTATAAGATTCCAATTCCTATCATTAAACGGATAGGACTTGCGAATATTACATTAATTACACATCTCACATCACAATCAATGTCACATATGCAAGGTGGAACGTACATAAAGATTTTGAAGCGAGAGGCTATTATTTCGCCCAGCTCAATTGAACGCATCGAATGTACGGCAAAAAGACACACAGGAGGTGCTTTTTATCTTTAACCAAAATAGGTACGCCACTGCCAATCAAGCAATCCCATTGGCATATTTGCCCATTTCCGCGCCGCGCAGTCGTTGCCTGCGCTGTTTCCGCCCCGAAATATGATTTCCTATACACACACAAAGATTCCATTCCTCCATCACCCCTAGAGAACCCAGTGATGCACTTTGAGACAGTTGACCCTGTGGAAAGAAACCTTTGCCGGGGAATAATACGCAAGAAATGGACTGGTATCCTCTCGTCCCTCACAAACCGTAATACAAGGAACTGAAAAAAAATGATGGCAGAGATAAAAAATGACATGAATATGAGCCCTGTATTTGCAAGCCCAAAGCACCGCGCGAACCAACTCCCATCTCGTGCCATGAAGCTCAGAAACAAACAATGACACCCGAGTGCCCACCCGATTCCGTTGCTTTGTGTTGAGATTCTCTTTAAACCCGGATATTTCCCAAATGTAAAAGACCCTGCCGAGTACAACAACTCCGCCCCAATGGAACGACCACCTGCCTGCTGTAACAAAATAGAGACCGACCCCTCGTCGCCAAATACTTGTTCTATATGTGTAAGTGGTATTCTTTTTTTGCGAGAAAACGTCATGACCCGTGATGACTCTTTATCGTACCGCTCCCAGATTGAACCCGATGACTCCGTTGTGTCGTGAACACCGATGCAATTACGAAATGCAAAAACCGCCGTGATTGAAAACGCCCATTCGCAGAAACCCAAGTAGCCCCCATCTTTCGAGGTCGGAACACCGGAGTTGTGGTATTTTTCCCTTTTGAAAACCAAACAGAAATCAGGAGGTATCGATTATCTTCAATGCCAGACGCGCCCATCGTGAAAGCTCCGAAATAAAAGTTTTGACGATGAACACACAGTTATATGTCGAATAAGGATGTTTATACAGGGAGAAAGTGGAGTGAATGTGATGAATCCGCAGTCGAGCCCCAAAGTGACGTGAAGATGTGATGTGATTTGTCGATGCCTGGCCTGAAATCCATGCCGGTGCCCGCCAAGATGAACAGCTACTGCGAAGTAGCGAATGACTTCTAAACGGAAAGTACAAGATGTTCATGACAACTGCAAACGAGTGCGTAGATGGTGAGTCATCTCAGGATCCAAAGAGGAAGCGAGACGATTGGCCATCTACCACCGTCTACCGATGTGTTGCATTCGGGCAGGCGACACGGACGGAGGCGGGCTCGACATGGTCAGGCCATTAGCGGGGTTGATGATAGGGATAGCATTACGCGCCCGGGTGGCGGCGGGTGCGTGTAACTTTAGGGTCGACTGCTGACTTTGGTGGTAACTAGGAGGAACAAATGCTGGAGATGTAGAGTTGAGAGAGAAGCTAGATGCAACTTGTTGCGGGTGCTGTGTGGGAGAGGCACTCGGCGAGTTGCTGGATAGGGATGATCGGTCGGAAGAAGCGCTGCTTATTGATACCAGCTGCAGACGAGCTAGTTAGTGATATGTTCTAATAACTACATAGCTCGTCGAATACGATATATGTGTGGTATATAATGTAACATATTGCGTATAACAACAATATGGGTGTTGTTAGGTATACTTACATCACTTTCTGTCAACAGCTTGGGGCAAAACTCCATATCGTCTTCCAGATCGAACGAGCGACTTGCTTCGAATTGTGATCGGAAGGCAGACACAGAGGCAGATTCGCTTAACTCTTTCATACTTCTTACACCGCGAAACTGCTTCTGGGAGTTTTGAGAGACGGATAGCCTCGGTGCCCTTCGATTTCGGCCGCCATGGTGGTTGTGCGAAACCGAAGCTGTGGCTGCTGTTGGTTGATGATGGAAGTTGTTATAATAAGACATTATGAATTTCTTCCCCTAATGGGTTATGAGTTATGCTGAGGTATGATTCTTCAAGTAGCCGCGTCGTGGATTGCGGAGAGTGGTTGGACAGATGAGATGTTGGGTGGCGGTGTGTTGCGTTGTTGGACTGGGTTGGGGGTCGTAAAGTTACCGAGCTTTGCGCTATTAAAACCAGCTTCGGATAGATGACAACAATGAATAAATTGTGAGTCAATGTAGAGGATAAGTTACGAGCTTTTCAAAATGTTGTCAAAGGTTTCAGAATTGGATATAGAATAGCTGAGTACGTTTTCTGGGTAAGGTTTGGAGGGTTTAAGGGAATATGTGAGTGGTAGGATCGATAAGAGTGAATAGTTAAGAGAGAAAGGCGGGAGAGGAGGAAGGGTAAAGCTGTGTGATTCGGAGAAGGCGAAGGATTTTGTTGGATGGACAAGAAGCAGAGAAACAGCAGAAGGCGGCAAAGGAGGGTGGGTCAAGGACCGGGGTGGAACACTTGGGGGACGCTTGGGTCGCTTGCTGGTTCAAGACCTGGGACTAAGGTGACCTAACCCAAAGCAGGACTAGCGGGACAAGCGGAGAACAACATTGGGCGGCGGAAGCTGGCAAAGACATGTAAGACCTGCACGAACCTGCAGGCCTGCGCAACCTGTGCAACCTGTATTTGTTCTTGCCCAGGGGACCCCCCCCATGGTTTCCTTCATTGAATGGCTGGTGGGTTAACTTGGGTGAGTTGGCGAATGAAACTGAAGTCGCCACATTTGAGATCATTGGATCATTGGACAAGCTATCATAACACTAGAACATATAAGGAATAGCTTTACAAGCCTGGCCGATGGCGCTGCTTGTTGCTTGCAGGAAATGCCACAGTGTCAATCGGCTTGTTCTGCAGAACGCCGCCTTGTTCCCATGGCTTTTCCCACAGCTTCCCTTTCACACAACCCATACAGTGCTGTCCCTGACCACTCACCCGTCACCAGATGTCCGCTACAATGAGATCGCCAGCAGATGCTGCCGACTAATTTACCGTAGCGAGTATAGGGCGCAGAGTTTGGAATAAAGGAACAAATTATGCATTGAGCGTGCAAACTGCGCCCACTATTACCTAGTACCTAATAGTGGAAGAGAGGCTGGTGACGATACGTCCAGTCAAGAGGGGCAGGTAATTTGTTCCTTTGTAAATGATCATCCAATGAACGAGTCTCGTTTACCACATACGGTGCGGATGTCACTAACAATTATGCTAAGCCAATTCAGTATATGTTACATACCATAGTAATGTATGTACATCAGGAGACTCGAGGGCGGCGATATTGCCTGGTGGGTCGATTGAGGGAGACTTGAGGGCTGTCCCAATCGACCAAACCGGTCAATCGTTCGACTAGTATCTTGATGCGAATGGCTTCATCTGTTACTCGGACCTTCATTATCCCTCAACGTTGTTATCACTAGAGAAATGTTTATGATCCCACCGTCATGAGATCAACTAGGTAGATCTATTTCAGACTCCTCAATAACCCAGCAAGAGCCTGTTTATCTGCATCCGCGTGGATTCACTTGTCTCCCCATCCTGCAACTTTTCTACCGAGTAGGATGCTTTCCCTTTTCTGCAGTCGGGGTCCCTTTTGATCCAGCCTTATTGACGAAGGTCAGCAATGGGTATACCGTTGATCCGAACAATTACCCCTAGATTCAGGGGCAGACTTCGAGAGGAGGGGTTTACCCCCTAAAAGGGAAACTCTCATTATGTAATTCAACATCTCGATTTCCTTTCCGAAATTGTTCTAATTGCGTAAGGCTCATTACAAGCTTTTATTACAGCAGAATCTGGAAAAGCCATTGATGGTCCCGATCTGTGAGTTCGCCTCCCATGATTCTAACCTTATCGAAACGTCGGCCTATTCCCTTAAGGGAAATCCAATGTCCCTTTGACAACAGCGTAGCAGATACATATCCTACCACATTCTTGCAGCGGGGGACGTCGCCTATGTAATTACTTACGTAGGTACCCAGTTGGGTTCAATTGGGAGGCAACTTCGGTCCTTTGACCTGCGTGAGATGCAGCCTTGTCAGGCACTGTGACCATTGGCACTGTGATTTGGTGTTCTGGGTCTGAGCGTTCGAAGTCCCTGTTGGGCAGTGGAGCGGAAAGTGGACTTCGGACTGGAACCTTGCCCTGTACGGAGATTCGCTGGGATTGCACATACCAGTCCTGCAAGCCACCGTACCGGTGCAAGTGGAACCTGGACAGGTCTCGTGCAGCGTGAGACTGCTTGGAGTTTGGAATGACCAGGGTAATGCTGGCGTCCTCTTTCCTATTAGGCAGCTAAGCAGACGACTGGCTTACCTACCTCCCTACAGGGTTGAACTGTACTTTGTAATGTATGTACCGTACAGTAGCGAAGGCGGCAAAGAGACAAGAGAGAGTTCTGACCGCTCACTGCCCACCTCGCCAAGGTAAAGATGGTAGGGGGACGCTTGAATTTCCCGCGCTTCTAAAAGCTGACAGCATTCCTGCGATTATTTTGAAGGTTTCATTTCTCCATGCTGACCAGTTGACATGCTTGCCGGAGTATGTGTGAGAAAGTTATGATTCAGGCGCTTGTTCACCTGAAGCTAAACGTAATATGCGTTGCCGATCATTATTCTTGTTCGAAGGTGGTCCGGCCGTGAGACCTACGGTAGCCATAAATTAGCAAACCTACCCAGTCTAGAATAGTCTTCTATAGGCTAGTTTTTGGTTGCTTGTCTGCACCTGCGTGAGATAACAGGATAGATCGTCGAAGGCAGAAATCGGGTTGAATGGCTAGTGATTGTCCGGTAGAAGACGCAGGTTACCGCCATGTGTAATGAATAATGCTTCTGGTCCTTCAGGGACCAAGAGCCTAGAACTCATACACGTGTAGACCCTGAATAGGGATACCCTTTTAGTAGTAGCTTGCACCAACACGCATTATAGAATGTTCTTGAGATATGGGACTATGTATTGGGTATATTGAGCATTCGGATTGCTGACAGCGTGTGTGCGGAAGAGACATTAACGATCCACCTTAGCGCTCCTCCACCCGCTCTGTTGAACTACCTACGTTGTCTTACCCATAGCCGCGTGTGACGAAAGCGGCAAATCGAACTCCATAGATACGAAGGGGTGATACGTATGTAGAAATGTCATCTTGTCTCTTAGACGCATTAGTTCCGTCCGGCCACAACCATTTAACTATCATATTACGATCTGGTTTGATCTTGCTGTCGCTTCTTTGTGGCCGTCTGACATAGTGTAGGTATGTATGTGCGTGCGTATGTGACGGCCATTGATCCGATGTCAACTCGCATAGCAACGCGGATCTCCCTGCGTAACTCGTTTTGATGTAGCGATGATCTTCGCTGGTTGAAAGTGGTTGCAATGTAAACAATGCAGTCAATTCGACCCTCGGCCGAGGTCACGCGGCAGGACTGCTACTATTTTAGGCCCCTTGACTCGCCCGAGAGACAATTGAAATAAGAAGGCTGGCCGATTGATTCCGAATGGGGTAGATCTACCGACGCAGGAGAATACGGACCTGGTCATATCGAAACTGTGGCTGTTGTGTCAGGTGCTGCTGTGTCTTTTCTCTGCTACGTGGAGGTGAGGATCTGGACTCTCATGATTGATAATAGTGGTGAGATCAGTGAGATAATGGGACTCTTCCTAGAAAGTTGTACCTACTCTTACAGCTTATGTTAGAAATTGATGATGCTTTACTGTATCAACTAATGTTCTTGGGGTATGATGAGCGAGTTCGACAGAGGGCTAGGCAGTTCTTCCCACGTTGTGCCACCGAACTCTGCATCTCTGACGCACCTGGTGTATGTGAAGCCCGGCATTCTTCCGCAAATAAGTAGGTGTCTAGGCATGGTCCAACTATATCTTGTACTTTATGTTTTAAACCATACCGGCGGCTGAGTGGCACAGCCCTTTCTATTACCGACCATCTTTAACAAACCACTGCCACACCGCTCGTCCATTTTGTACATGTCTCTTACATTCAAGAGACATATTTTCAGGGTCAAAAAACAACGTGATGAATAAAAAAAAAAGATCAGAAGAATCTATACAGAATTCGACTCTGTCATGGCTTGGCGTGGGATGGAATTGCTTCGCTAACTGCGGTACCGCAATCCCTACCCTCCAAAACCATCATCACTGTACAAGACTATCGGACTATGTAACATTGTAAGTGGTCTTTGCCTCCCATCTTGCGGGGAACCTTACATACAATCTCTTATTCAGCCACCCTAGGAGCCACCCTTCTGCATGTCAGTATTTGCGGGTCCCATACAAGGTCAAGGTGAGATAGGGTGTACGATTTCATATCGAAGCACTCTCGAATATGATGCAAGGGACATATAGAACCTATGGAACTTATGATTGACTTCAATGTTCCAGCCTCTGATGAGTCGAGGGTCCAGCCACGTGCATCAATCATAGCTACCAGGACAACGGGAATATCCTACCTATGATGGATACCAGCGTAGGGAACGCAAACGTCGATAGATGGGCATATCCACAAGTAGCATTCATTCCAGAAGGGATATACCATCGTTCATGGATTCCATCTTCCTGGTCTCCACCTGACTGATATCATTCTAAATTGCTTGTAAATACGAACTATGAGGAATTTAGATTATCTGCGTAATAGCTCGTTGATGTCTGGGTATCATGGCGACATCATTGAATTAGAATGCGAAGAATGAGTTCCTGGAATAGGACTAATTTCCGAGATTGAGACAGCTAATCGTCTCACTTTCAATTTGCTCATTATGGAAGCATCTTGCCATTCGTTAAACGATGGTTGTCCAATGCTCTTCTGACTAGTTAAATTGGTATACTTGCTCATAGACATGCAAGGCGTTCCTTGCGTTTGTTTTCTCGCGCGCTTAACTTCGCGCGTACTCTTGCCCCTACACCTCGCAGCGGCCTTTCTAGTGCTTGTCTAAGCCTCTAGCCTTGACAAATCTATTGATTTGCTCGCGTGTCATCTTATCATTATATTCCTCATGACATTCGTAGAACGAAATAAGCTCTTGTGTACAGTCTATCATGCCCTCGATATCGACGTTGCTCTCTGCAAGGAATGCCGCAAAGCGCTGTACTTTACCTACTCTTGCTTCCTGCTGTTTGTCTTTCTCGGTACCCCCAGGGGTGTTCTGACCGCTGCCGCCAGCATTCGGCCGAGCTTGTTGAGCTTGAGCTAGTGCTCCCGTTACCGCAGCCATGTTCGGAGTATTATTTCCACCTGGTACAGGATTTGGACGAAGCACTAGGGAAAGGAGGATCGCCGTGAGCGCAATGATGTGCGGAGGATATAAGAGTGGTAGGTCTGTCATGTAGTGGTCGTTGATGACTGATAGCGCTAGGTTGATCTCGTCTTGGGTTAGGTAGAAGTCGGACTGGAGACTCGTTAAAGTGCGGTAGGGTTGGTGAACTATTAATTGAGAGTTCATTTCGGAGATGAGGAAGAATTCGCATTCGCCGACGCGCGAAACTTCAGTGTGAAGCAAGTCTGTAGTTGTAGATCTCCTGGTCAGCTGGACACGGTCGTCTAGGATAGGGGTGTAGTCCGGCCGTACCTGGCCATAGAGATCGCGCCTCCGTCACGAACATTCTGATATGTTGCGGACATTCTTCCATCTTGCAGGCCAAGTATAGCGCGGTGGTAAGAACGAGATAGGGGTTCGTGCGACGTATTTCGACTTTGCAATAGAATCGCTTGATGTATAATTGCGCTGTGGCTACAGCCTGCTGTTTGATGTTGAGTCTCTTGCTTAAACGACTGATCTCTGGCGAATGTTAGCATCTACGTTGGCAATAATTCCAGGAATCCCATCTCCCACGTTGGTTGAAGTAGATATTGAGGTGAGTCCTCCGCGGCAAAGGGAACATCTGTACCAAGGCTTGCTCGCTCTTCTCCAGCTCGTCGCGCATTTGAGCAAGTTCATCTTTTGAGAACTGCCAGAAGCGCCTCTGGGTCGACTCCCAATAATTAGCTGCCATTTTTGCTGTCTGGAGTTTCGGTTTACTCTAGCTACCATATAGGTAGTAAGAGAAACAAAAGTAAATCAACCCGACATCAGGAAAAACATAATCGGGTTTACAAAGCCCGAGGCCCCTGTGAAGGCTGAATGGACGCTTACAGGAAGCCAAGGCTTAGAAAGATGGTTTGTGAGATCTTGATGGAGATATCGGATGAAAATGATTCGCATTGATAATGCATGTGTTAATGTAACCTAATTGACACTGTGCTTTCTCCCCTTTAACCTGCTAGTTTAATCTGCTAGTGACGTACAGTCTATAACCCCAACCTCGCACGGGAAGTCGTCATCCAGTGAGCTCTGTCCCTTATCGGATTATCGGCTTATCGCCTTTGCTAATTGGCTTTGACAGGGATTTCTTGTTTCCCGGTGCCCTTTTTTGCGGGATAGCCGTCATTTCGCGCGTCCCCTTCAAGCCGGTAAAGCCTTGGAACCTATGCAAAAAAAAAAACAACCGACGTCAATAATTGACTTGGTTTGAGGGCATGATCTCAGATACGAGACAACAACGGCCCCCGACTCGGTGCCTAATAATGCCATACCCATAGTATTCGGCCACCTGCTTTGCGATCGCCTCTTCTTCCCTCGCCGTCGTAGCGCCTGTCATGATCACTGAGCATGGACATTCCCAAGGTGATAACCGAGCTAGAGATGGAGATGGAGGAGTCGCAAAACCAGCGCGATGCTCGTGTCGAGCAGCTTTGGAGACAGCTGGACTACCAAGGCAAAGGGGCATTGGATTGGAAGGGGTTGCAAAAAGGACTCAGGAGGATCGACCATCGTTAGCAACAAATCCCGCCCCGGTCGTCTTGGGACTTGAGACAGTTTATAACTGACCTGGTACGGCAGCAATGAAAAATGCCGATGGCATGCTCAAGACGATCATTAAGGTTGTAGATACAAATGGGGATGGCAAAATTCAATATGAAGGTCTGCAGACTCCGCACTAGACCTCTTGTCTTTTTTTTTGAAGCTATGACGTCGTTAACTGACTCTGTCTGGTTCGATATAGAATTTCGAGTCTTCGTTGAAGCGGCCGAGCGCCAGCTTTTCGTTCTTTTCAAATCTATCGATCGAGACCAAAATGGGAAAATAGACAAGGAAGAGCTTCATCATGCCGTGCAACGTGCTGGTCTTGCGGTACCAATACGCCGGCTAGACGAGTTCTTTGAGAATATAGACCATAATCGTGACGGGTTCATCACATATGAAGAATGGCGGTTAGTGCTCTTCCTGTCCATCCGGTTTCTTTTTTTCTTTCTATAATCCTGAGGGATTAAATGTGTGTGCTCCGGAATAGGGTTGTTTTATTGCGGCATGCGCATAGGACTCCGTTCTCACGTACCTGTTACGCCTAAGTGGGATAACAGCAATAGGGGTGATGCAACATACCTAGGCATATTCAAGTACTTGATTACGAAAACTAAGTACTGACACCGTAAACCCAGAAATTTCCTACTATTTATGCCCAATACCGATTCAACCGCCACTCTACGGGCAGTTTTCACGTTCTATTCGGACATTCTCACTCTCAATTCTGAAGGTGACTCGGTGGTCAGCGAGGAAACTCTTCAAAGCCTAGGTAGGAATATTCTCTACACCCTCTTTGGTTCAATCTTAAGACTCGCTTCTTCTGGGTTACCGCCAGATGAAGAAGACTCTCCTGCCCTGTCTTCAACGTTGCCTTACGGCAACGAAGAATCGGAATTCGAAACGAGACCGCCACACGTCTCGCCAGCGATCAACGACGTAATCACTATGACTACTGGTACAGCAAAGTCATACACTCGAACCGCCTCTGAAGCAGCCACCCCATCCGCCAATGCCGTCCTTGGCGCCGTACAAGCGAAGCTTCCCGCAGCACAGGGCGTTGAGATTGAATCTGGCTTGAGTGAAAAAGGCAAAAGATCCGTGCTGATTAAATACATCCCCGATCCAGGCTATTTCATTGCTGGTGCTGTGGCGGGGGGCATATCTCGCACTGCGACCGCTCCCCTCGATCGACTGAAAGTTTATCTCCTCGTCAACACGACATCGAGCGCCAATGTTGTCGTCGATGCAGCCAAGAGTGGCCAGCCACTCCGCGCCCTGAAACATGCCGGCAGACCTCTCGTCACAGCCGTTGCCGATATATACAAGGCCGGAGGCATTAGGGGTTTCTTTGCTGGTAATTTTCCCCTGACTAAATTACTCAGTTTTATGTCGAAGCTTACCCTTTTATTAGGTAATGGACTCAATGTAGTCAAAATCATGCCCGAAACAGCAATTAGGGTATGATTCACAGGATAATAGCTTATTATAACTCGATGCTAAGCAGACGACAGTTCGGTGCGTACGAGGCTGCAAAGAAGACCCTTGCAAGCCTCGAAGGACATGATGATACCACGCAAATCAACCCGTATTCCAAGTTTGTGGCAGGTGGTGTAGCTGGCATGACGGCGCAGTAAGCTTCCTTTACCTTTTTTTTTTGTAAGTCTCAGCGGCTAATGCACATACAGATTTTGCGTCTACCCGCTTGACACACTCAAGTTTCGGTGAGCTTCCCACTCCGGCGCCATGCGAATTAATATCTTACACAACAGCTAGACTGCAATCGGAGTATGTCTCTGGTGGTCCCCGAGGTAATGCGCTTCTTTTCCAAACTGCCCGTAAGATGTGGACGGAAGGTGGTGTGCGAGCAGCCTATCGAGGTGTAACTATGGGCCTTATCGGCATGTTCCCTTATTCGGCTATCGATATGGGTACGTTTGAGCTACTCAAGACGACATACGTGACGTACACAGCGAGAGCCTACAGCATTCATGAGGAAGACGCCCAACCCAGCACCTTCGCGACCGGCATTATGGGAGCAACTTCAGGCGCCTTCGGTGCCACCGTCGTCTACCCTCTGAATGTGCTCCGCACAAGACTCCAGACTCAAGGTACTAGTTTGCATCCAGCACACTACACGGGTATATGGGATGTGGCCCAGAAGACAGTCAAGAATGAGGGAGTGAGAGGTCTTTACAAGGGCTTGATGCCAAACCTTCTCAAGGTCGCTCCGGCACTCAGTATCACCTGGATGGTATACGAAAACGCAAAGAGAATCCTGCACCTAAACTAAGCGAGCTCGAATATCGAGTCCGGCTAAGGTCAGGGTGAAAGGAAGCTTTTAAAACAATAGGAAAGACCAGATAACCTTGGAGGAAACCTGGCAAGTTCAAATAAGAGTGAGGATTGTGAAGGACAGTGTAGTACCGGGGGCACCTCGAAGGTTTGGCCCCCTCGAGTGAAGGAGATACCAAGTAGTGGAAGGCAAAAAAAGAGAAAAGGTTTTAGATGGATAGATCTCCAAGAGGAGGGTCGCGATATATCCCACTTGCATTAGTTGGCGTTCTATAAAGGCGGGCAGGAAAGCTTTGTGTTCTTTTGAGGTGAGGTGAGACGAGACCCTTAGTTTGTTGGGGATGGAGGCTTGAGCGGTCTCGTATGAACGAACAGGTATCATCATTCTGGTTGCAGACAGCTTGTGTGTATGGAGGTTATGTAAATCCGCCGCAGCTAGTTCTCCCGTAGCGTGAATCTCGCGAGGATACCCTTTTATAGCGAATATTGCTGCTATCTGTATTTATTATCGTGCTATACTTCTACTGTGCTCGGAGATCATAGCCATCCATGGATCGGAGTTGACTGAGTTAACTCCTGAAACTTGACCCCTGGTTAGTGACAAGAAATAGATAAATTACCTTATACATATCACAAAACAGAAAGCAATTCTACTGTGACTTTTGATTTTGGTGAATTTGGTCGATTCAATTTCAATCGACGACGCCTATCTGCGTATCGCAGGGAGTTACATCAATGCCTCAGCGGCATTCAAGAGCAAAAGCAACTCAACATCTATCAATGCTTGTTAGAAACCTAGTAACTCCGCGAACTCCGAGCAAATCCCTGCGAACCCTGTGCTGCATTGCCTATCTCAAGGGCATATGCGTATCATTCCGAAAACATCTCTCTTCCAACCGATTTCTACCAACTCCGTCCGATCATGTCTCTCTGGGATATCTTATGATGCCAACCAAAACCAATAAAACAAAAACCGCATCATTGTGCCCTATGCGTGTCACTTTCCATTCAAGAAAGGATTAACGGGTCCCGGGCGGTTCGGGCCGGGTACAAGATGTATGTCATAAACTCCGATAAACACCAGTTCCATGCGATTCCAAGTCAAGTCGAAAACATTAATATAATAACAAGTGTGGCTTGATAGTGCACTTTTAGGTGTCACTTGTGCCATTAATAAGTAATAAGGTCGTGGAGTATGAGAGGTAGTGTGGTCTCGGGGGTGATCCAAATAGATAATGATCGTTCTCGATCATAGATGTGATAAGTCGAACTCTCCGGTAAAGCCGCCGTTCAAAAGCATCGCAGCTATCCTGAGCCTCTGAAGGGGCATATCCTCTTGAGAATAACCGCTGGGGTCGATTCCAAGCGACAGATAGATCGAGTTCGTAATTACGAACACGCCACAGTCATATCCGTTCGTTTGCTTTGGTACTTTGTATTGCTCCGTCTTCCACTCCTCGGCAATGTACTTGTTGCCTAAGAACTTCTCTAGCCAGGTATGAGCATCTCGAAGATGACTAGTTCCAACGCTGTGGAAAGAGTCAACGTATGCGATAGTTCGACGCGAAGGTCGGATTATGATAAGGGTCCAGTGGTTGCTCTTATTGACTGGTATGAGTATTGTGTCCACGCCCATCAAGTTCTGTGGCTTTAAACCCCAGGTTCGGTCTAATCCTCGGGGATAGAGCTTATTCTTAGTATCGCTTATAAAGTCTGACCAGTATTGAGAAGAAAGAGTAACACACTTTGGTGTATCTTTCTTAGGGGTGATACCAGCTGTATCGTTGATATATGTTGCAAGGTGAACTAGAGATGCTTGAATCGCGTTGTCGTTCAACCAGGCTGATGGGGGAACTAGCCTCGCAAAATCACGCGTTGTGAGTTCTACACCTTCTCTGTGCACTGCCCCCTTCCATTTGCTTGGCGCTGCATAGCCTTGTTCTGGCGCATGAGCGGCTTTCGCCTCCCAGAACTCGGACAAACTAGTGATGAGTTTTTTCTTCGTTCTTCGCAAGCCAAGCGGGCGAAGCGCCTCATCCAAACGTGCTTCTTCTCTGCGGAGAAGCTCCTGACGTGCCTTCTCGGCTTTTTCTGCCTCGATACGTAGACGTTCTTTCCGCTGCGTGTCCAACTCATGCATTTTAGCATCTTTGGGCTTCATGCCCAAGTGCTCGAAGCCGGGTAGGCTATATTCATCATCGTGGTCGAAAAATTCATGGATGGTCTTGTATTTCGGTGGAGGTAAAGGCCCCCATACCCGCGGTTCAGTTGTAGGCTCTATTCGCCTAGGTAGCTGCTTGTCCTCACTCTCATCGTCACCTTCAGGTGGGGGAGTAACCACCTGTGCCTGACGTCGTTTTGGACTGATTTTCTTTCCAACGGGAAATAGTCTGGCGGCTCTTCTAGCAGCAGCCGAAGCAGCTCTGGAGCTTGGTGAGAGAGTAGGAGAAACTGATGGCGATGCTCGTAGTTCCGTGTGCTGCTGCTCAACACCTACATGACCATCGATGTCCATGGGATCATTAATGGACTCAGGAGGGGTGATTAACTGTTCATTCTCGTGTTCGTCAACATCGAGCCGACGGCGCTTTGAAGCGTGTCCGTCATCCTCGGGAGGTGATGCTGCCGGAATGGCAGCGATCTGGTGGTTCGAGCCGAAGAACTTATTGCTCAGGGTGGCATAAAGATTATAGGATGAGTCTCGAAGATAAGTAACGGCACTGCGAATATTCGTGCCGAGTCCATTGGGAAATGCCATGTTGTTATTAGTTGGCGCCTCTCCACTGTCTTCCTCGTTTATTTCGAGCGGCCAAGCTCCAGGCATTGGAGGAAGTGCTCGCTTCGGAACCGCAGGAGCGTCTGATCTCTGTAGACGTCTTCGCGTCGCAGGACTAAGTGGCCGAATAAATTTAGGGCTATGGAATAGGAGGGAGGAAGTATTGCGTTGTGCGCGATGATTTTGTGTCGCTGACCAAGCAGATCGAGGAGGTACCTAACGCTCCGGAACTACTGGTCCTCTCTTTGGTGTCTGGGTCAAATGTTAGCACCAAGATAAGACGAAGCTGATTAAATACACAGGGGTAAGGACATGACTAGTGACGGGTATCAACTCACCGATTGCGGATTAAATAATCTAGATGCTGGTGCATGGAACTGGTCGTGACTCGGCTGTAAGCGGGAGAAACGTCGCTTTCTTTGTCCGAATTCGAGGCGAATAGGCTCTTTGGGGGCGACAGGGTGCGGTACGTTAGGAAGTTGGATAGTGACAGTTAGGGGCGACCGTGGGACTCTAATGGTTCGACTTCGATGGGCCGGTACAGGGTGTAGAGGTTCCGGGTTACCAAGTTCCAAAGCGTGACGTCTTCCGTTTAAATGCGCCCTGGAATGCGATTCTTGATGCTTGCGAATGCGAGTTAAGTAACAAGGGCTGCAAAGGGTGCAGTGGGCAGGGTTTTGCCAATTATGCTCTAACACGTCCATTGTCAATGACTAAGGTAGGTACTTCTTGGAAAGTAAATGTCGTGTATGGAAAGATGGGAAGTTGAACTACAGAGGTGTTGTTCCTGTTGTAGAAGCGATGGTAGGGACGATGTGTGAACGTTAGATGAAGACTTGGGTTGAAATTTGGAAAGTGTTGTAATGTTATGAACACGTAAAGCGCGACAAGAAAGATGTTGGATTACTGTTGACAATCGTTGTTGACGCGAAGTTTTCCGTGTTCTGTGTTGTAGAAAGACAAGAAAGAGAAGTGCAGATGAAATGGCAAAGGCTTGGAAGTTTAAGTTCCTGCCCGGGGGGTTGATCGCTTATGACAGGTTTCCAATTGGGAAGTGACTGAGGGGTATGTACTAAACGCGTAGAAGGAGGGTTGCTTCTTGTTATACGTACATGCGCTTCGATTTCGCAATCAATTTAGGTAGGAGCGGTGCGCGATCACATTCGAAGTCGTGGAAGGAGGTATCCAGATAGTAAAAAGTTGAGGTTCCGCAGTTCCATATGGGAAAGAACTATCTACATAGTAAGGCGCAACAAGCATGCACAGGCCACATTACTACGCTAATATTCGCCGCATCCAGCCTTATCGATCCCCTAAATCCCTGCACTTTAAGCTGCTACGCTATACGTGTACATGTCTAAGACGAGTACATAAGGTACAACGACTTTGAACTTTATTCTCAATTCCCGATTCTATGTACATACTGTAGGTAGGTTCTTAACACTATACATCGAAAATTAAATAATAATACAAGACATGCCGGCCATTAAAAGGGGATATATTCGTTTAATTGTAGCTAAGTATGCTTTTCTCTCAATACCTAAGTTTGATTGTTTTGTGAATTATGAAATCTTAGATATTAGGGCTACATACTTCTACGGTAATACAGCAGGTAGGTGGTTACATGTACCTACCTAAGATATCCGAATGCGCACCAAATACATGTAATTTACAGCCATTTTAGATCGCAGGGGATTGCACACCGAGCAGACATTTTCTTCCCTATTTGTATTAAGAGTTACACAGGATGATCTCCCAAAAACTCTTCCTTTCATTACCTGATAATCCATTTGGCATCGTTTCCTCCATATATTAAGGGCGGCGTATATCTTATATACTCCCTGGTATTATCACACTACCTATATGTGTAGTACATCTAAAGAACTCATGCGCTTGTTCAAGAAGTGCATGGTTTAGGCTGGGCGCTCAGGGCGATGATCCTTGGTTCGGCTCTCGGTTCAGCCTCATCTGCGAGATCCCGATCACTACAATGTATCCAGCGCTTACAGCCGAGATGCTATAGAAAGCCTCGAATTGACATTCCTTGTTTAATTCTATGATTGAGGCTTTCCATGAAAATCCATTTTATATTAGGGCCAAGGGAGCTTTGTAATATCGTCTGCGCATCGTGTGAGTCTTTTCCCATTCTCTTTCTGAAAGTATGAAAGCACATATCATATTATCCCAGCAGACAGTACGGATCGTGTAGCTCGTAATCAGCATCGCACGCATACCCGGTCGCATCTCGGACTGAGTAGGTAGTAGGTAGTTTTTATTTTTGAAGATTTGCAACCCTTTAAATACAGCTAATTCTAGGAGGCTGGGATGGATGATTGTACGAGACTACACAACATCGTATTCAAAAGTGTTTGATATCTGCTGCGATGTGGAGAATATATGTTCGAGATTAGTTAACCCCCACAAAGCGATCCAAGTTCCCGTTAACGCCGACGAAGACTCGAGACCCATCAGACTTCATCATCAGCAGATTAGGTTGTTTCCGTTCCACTCGGTGGTTCTTGGCTCTCCATTCATTCTCATTCCCGTTCTCTTCAGCCGTGAATTATCCCCGCTACGGCCCCACCATTCATTGCCGTGTTGATATCCCGGGTTACAATCCAAGGCCAACAACATACTTATTTCGCTGATCACAGGTACCAAAAGAGCGAGTGTTGGCGAGATGAAGGATCAAAATTGTCTAACAACAACATCTTTCCCTTGTGCCTCGCATGTATCCTGCTCTACTCCCGCAGCGTTCCGGTCAAAGCCCGCTCCTGTAGGTGGCTGACGCTTTCGAAGCTAACGCCGACCCCTATGGGTACTTGCCTCACCTCTGCATGTAAATTGTCAAACAGGTCCCCTGATATCACATAGCAACACTGGCAAACGTGGTACACTCACTTCCCGATGTTCCTGCCGTTGGATGTCACTAGTGCGGGCCGAACGCCTTACTGCTACAGTTTATCTCTCCTGTCATTCATCATATATAATTTACACGAGGTATATTATATCTACCTTGGTAGTGACTAGACTTCTCGCAGATATAACACCTTATTCTGGGTTGACAAGAGCTAAGACGATTTCCTTCTCGTCTTTATTCATTGTCTTAAATTCATTTATTCAGTCGCTACCCAGGAAAGTTTATCGATTGAAATATCTATAGATATTCGGTCTCCTCGTCTATACTCACTGGCCTCGTCTAATACAACTAGCATAGTGTGGCGTGGCTTAACTCGATAGCCAAGCTCTCTTCTCATTTGAGACTTGAAAAATAAGTCGAGGACAATGGACGGCCGATCTTCGAAGAGGCCTACTGCATCACATTATGACATCGGTAGGTGGTTTGTCATCAACAATTGTATCACACTAACGATTGTCTAGTCATCGTTGGAGCTGGCCCTGTTGGCCTCATGCTCTCGACATGTCTTGCCAGGTGGGGTTATAAGATTAAGCACATTGACAACCGGGCCGAACCTACACCCACGGGGCGCGCAGATGGCATCCAGCCTCGATCCTTAGACCTCCTTCGAAACATGGGCTTGAAGTCTGCGATAATGGCACATAAGCCGGCGAGAGTCTATGAAGTAGCCTTCTGGGATCCACCTATGAGTGGTAAAGGTATCGTCAGAACGGGCACTTGGGCGAGCTGTCCAAGCTTTATCGATGCAAGATATCCCTTCACCACGCTCTTACATCAGGGCCGGATTGAGCGTGTATTCATCTCAGATCTAGAGAGAAACGGCGTGCATATTCAAAGGCCGTGGACCATCAAGGATTTCAAGTCAGACGACAAGTCGGACCCCGAGTATCCTGTTGAGGTCCATCTTGAACATGTCGATGGAACTCATCGGGAGACGGTTCGAGCGAGGTACTTGTTTAGTGGTGAAGGCGCTAGATCATCTGTTAGAGAGAAGTTGGGCATAAAAATCACGCATAAAGATCCTATCACGCACGTTTGGGGTGTAATAGACGGTGTCGTAAATACCGACTTCCCTGACATCAAAGTTGGTCCCCATGGTTAGCTTGAGGAAGCTTTAACTGACGAGACTTAGATGAAATGTACAATACATTCAGAGAATGGCTCAATTATGGTCATCCCCCGCGAGGATAATATGGTCCGACTATACATCCAGATAGCATCCTCCACCGATCCAGATTGGAGCCCGCGCAAGACAGCTACCGCGGAAGAAGTCCAGGCTTCGGCGAAGAAGATCCTCCATCCGTATTTGATCGAATGGGAGACTGTCGAATGGTATTCAGTATATCCTATCGGCCAGGGGATCTCAGACAAGTATACAATCGACCATCGAGTGTTCCTAGGCGGCGATGCATGTCATACCCATAGTGTAAGGCTCCCTTTGCGTTATGAAAATACTGGAGATTACTAATTCCTCTACAGCCGAAAGCTGGCCAAGGCATGAACACGGCATTTTTGGACGCCTTGAACCTTGCCTGGAAAATTCATGCTGTCGAAGCTGGATTCGCTAGCCGAGCAATCTTGACGACATACGAAGCTGAACGTAAAGATGTTGCGGAGACCCTACTATCTTTTGACAACAAATATGCTAAACTGTTCTCCGAACGACCACCCGCTGCAAAAGAGGTCCAAGCAGCTTCAGAGCAGACGAGTGCCCAGACTGAGGACAATGAATTTGTCAAAACCTTTAAAGAAGGCTGCGAATTTACCAGCGGCTACGGTGTAGCATACAAACCCAATGCACTGAATTGGTCGCCGGCTCATCAAGCTAAGTCTCCATTAATAAATCCTGAGGGGACTAAATTACGGACTGGACGGATTATGATCAACGCCGACGTCACGCGGGTTGTGGATGCCAACGTCGTGCACTTGGAACAAGAGGTACCTCTGAACGGCTCATTTCGCATCTACATTTTTGCCGGAAAGCCCTCAGTCACTCGCAAGGCACTGAAGGATTTTGCCTCCCATCTTGGTAATAAGAGATCATTCTATGGCTCCTATCTTCGGCCAGATATCGACTCTGTCTCGCACCACGAGAAGCACAATCCTCACAGCCTCTTCTTTACTCTCTGTACCGTATTCGCCGCTCGCCGCTCTCAAATCGAGATTGTACGCGACGTACCGAGCCCACTCGCTCGTTATCGTGACCATGTCTATGCTGATGACAGATGGGATCGTCGCGTGCCAGATGCAGACGCCGCAGCCCATGCGAAAATGGGGCTTGACCAAGAAAAGGGCGGCATTGTTGTCATTCGACCCGATGGCTATATTGGCATTGTGACGAGCTTGGTCGAGGGCAGTGGGACTGTGAACGCTTTGAACGAGTATTTTGGTGCTTTCTGCACGAAGAAGTTGGGTGATACGATGGCTCAGCTATAGAAACATTTTATGGTCTAATCGGTAAAGCCCAGGTGTCCCAGCAGCAGCTCACGATAAGTGTACGCTTGATTCTTGCATATAGGTCTTGTGCATAGTATGTAGCTGGGTATTATAAACAGGTACCTTATTATCGAGAATGGTGACCTTTTTCCATCATACAGGAGACCATTGCTTATCGTTATTGCCAATGTGATCACTCTTCAAAGTTCTTAGATGAAAACCTAAGGTCATGGGAATCCAGAACATATTGGTCAGGCACTGCCTGCATGAGATCTGCTATACTCGTCCCTCTTTCTCTACTGATAGTTACACCTTCCTTCCGTCAAGTCTATTTATCTTGAAGGTAGGTTCGTACTACATACCTCAGCAATAGAGTTCGACCTCCAATAGGCGCTGCTTCTAGTAGAGACGTAGGTAGTTCCTGGGGGAAGAAGGTATGTATGAGTGCAAGTAAACTTTAATCAAGGCGTCAGGATGTCTTTATTATCTCGTCCATTTTCCTAATGTGAAGCACTCAACTTCCTTGCTGTTGACAGGGTAGCCTTCTCAGAACGTCTCCAGCGTCCGCTTCATCCAGCCCTTCAGTCCATATGTATTCTGCTCTTCGACATCTGACTCTTTGAGTCTCATGTATCATGGCTCCAGACACAGCACATCACCAGATAAAACTTGATATTTCCATGGAGAAGCATCATCATACCACCAGAGGCATCATTCATAACACTCTTCATGAAAATAGTTCTACTCTTCATTTAGACCATGCTCCCAAGCGGTCTAGGACTCATAATTTGAACCGAACTGGCTACCATGAAGAGAGTGAGTGCATGCCCATGTTCTTCGGGGTTTTCAATTACAGCTTACAATGATCTAGAATGCCGCAATGTACTTGTAAGATACTGCGCACATATTCCGAGGAACTATCAATACAAAGACGGTATACAACAGGTTAGTATGGACCCCTTTGATAGGGATCTTATCCTCTGATGAATTACAATAGATCTTTCTTATCTTACGCGAACATCTTGGCGATGAGAACCTCGATCTTGCAGGCGGTGTGCTCTACGAAATGATTGAGGTCGATTGTGAATATACGGACGATCCGGGAGCTGCCTTCCAACGGTGGAAGCATGATCATCTACGCAGATATGTAAGAGCCTCAAGGAAGGTAGTATCAATTAATATATTGGCTAACAGGGGGTCTTAGGCTGACCTCGAACTTCCCCATGTTCCACATATGACCACTATTACTTCATCAATTATTCCTACTAAGAGGCTCGCACAATGGCGATCGCAGCACTCAAGCAGATATCCTTTCGTTTTGTCGGACTCCTCTCCTTCTACCGAGAGAGCATCCATCGATCCTAGCTGTATACGAAACCGGAAGGCATGGCTTATCGATCATACTCTATACATCTCTTCACGAAATGACGGTACTCGGCCTCTCAATAGTCCAAATCCGAAAGAGTTCCATGAGATGCAATGGAATCATGAATACGGCACTCAAGGAAAGTTTGTCGAGGAGCGAGATGTGCCCATTATCTCTCTGGGACATCCAAGCAAGAAAACATCAAACCATTTCAAAGGACTTCGTCGCTATTCCCCGGGAATTGGCCTGCTTCAGAAGCTAGCAGGTAGGGTTTCTGTGCACAAGAGAAAACCTGACATAGAAGAGAAACGGCATAGCTGGATGCCAGGTACCCTTATGCTCGATACGTCCTCATTGTTTCAGGATGAGCAGACAGATCCTGTTGCCAACATGAAGCCTCTCCTAGGTGGCATCCAGGTCCCAAATGCAATATTTGCCAGGAAGTATTTACTCATTGAGGCTGGTGACTCGCTACCTCCGCCAATATTTGTAGGACAGATGCCTACAGCTGAATCGAAGGCGACTGATACCATCGTGGAAGCAGCAACTAACGGACTCCTGAACAAAGCATCGCCTTGGTCATTCCGTGGCCCATTTACGCCACAGCTGGGCTTTGATGGAGGATTGGATTATCATTGGGGCTTTCAGAAACCCACCATCACTAAAGATGCGCCGGACTCGCGCCGCGATGGGCGATTTGAAGAGGTCGAGTTGAAGATACGTGAGACCCGCCAACCAACATCGACGAAGAGGCAGGGGATAGTTTTTAACCTAGGCGTAAGAAGTGGTGGTGACAGAAGTATTATCCAGGCACCATCGTCGAACTACACTACCTCCAACAAATCCGTGTTTGACAACACAAGTGCAACAACACCCCGAGGCATTAATGAGACGGAAAGGCTACTACTATCGTCAGGTCAATCTTCGACTCCAGATACCCAGGAATATTCGGCACTCTTAGTTCCCAATCCAGTCGAGCTGGTTTCCACCGAAAGGTTTATAGTACGCACGTAAAATGCATATCTATATGCTAATTGGTTCTCCAGAAGTAGATGTACCTTGCATCGCCGAGATCCTTTAATATTCAAAAATGTTGAATTTACAACACTTACGGAAACCTCTGAGTCAAATACACCCAATTCAAATCGTAAAATTACTATGGTTGAACTATCACCAAGTTGTACTTCTCAGTCATCCAGTCGTGTTTACCCTCGAGGAGGTGTGACAATAGGGCAAGAGCATAATCGACGGTCTGGCAACGGGGGAGGGGGGCTTCCCGTTCTATATACACAAGCTGCCTATGACGTAGAACTCGACGGGCCTCGTCTTTGTGGTGTGTCTCAAGGGGCAACAGGTGAAAATTTTTGTGCGCCGAATTTCGATAATAGGGCTACGCGGACGTGCCAAGGTAAACATAGAGAAGCAGGCAAACTAGGTGGGCACTGAAGGTTACTACGCGTAGTTGCCTGTTGTCGAGAGTCTAATCTGTACTTAGAATTAAATTATGGTATTCTTCCAACACAATTCTCTTCACCGTCGTCCAAATCATATCGCCGTCACCACATCTTGATTGCTTCCGCAAAAATGGCCCCCAAAGAAGCAATGGTGTATGGTGATACCCTCAAACTTCCCGGATGGAAAATGACACTCCGAGGTACGTCTCTACTGTAGTTCTACATGTACAGTGCAGCTAATTCAGTGAACACCTTAACAGCCGGACTACCCAGTCCTTATGCGATTGCTACAATCGAGAGACAACGCTCAGGCAAGGCCATATTCACCGAGGGTTGTGGAAGTGATCGTTGGATATGGGGTACAACTTCTATTGGTATGTCCCCCATTCTCTTTGTACCAGCTGTTCACACGAGCACCGAAGATATCGATCAACTTTGTGACCAATGCTCACCTGGCAACTATCGTGTAGGAAACGACAGGGAGCTTTGGAAGAATCAGATTTGTGTAAAGGATATGCTAGCTTTGCCAACTTATCTACCTTCACCACCTCCTTCGTTACCTTTACTAGCAAGACCAAGTAGTTCTTCGAGCGAGATCTTGAACGAAGGTAAGTAAAAATTTCTTTATATAATCCAATCATTCAGTTTTTCTTTTCTTTCCCCTACTCCTTTCCACCACCAATTTAACTATTTTTGTACTGAGTTGGCATTCTTATTTAGAAGGGCATGCGAAAGTCTGGGCTTGGCTCGGCATCGAAACCGTCAATAACCAAGATCCGAATCTTGGAAGTCCTTTTACAGACCGGAAGTCTCCTGACACTGACACAGAGTCTTCATCTTCAGCCGGACGATCACCTCAGAGCAGTACGCTTCTAGAGAAAACAAACGCGCCTACACTAAAACAGGATCCATCTCCAGCTACGCGCCCATCGTTGCGCGATTGGCCACTCCTCCAAGAGACGCCTTCGCCTTTACCCATCACTCAAAACAAGGTCAAACGCGTCCACTTCAGCAACTCGACCAAGATGTAAGTATCACTAGAAATACGAGCTACTTGAATGGTTATACTTACAATAATAGGAATTCCACACCCCAGAGAGGCCGCGGCGCTGGAGAGTCGGATATGGCTAGAGCTCGAGCACCTAGTAGAGGAGAACCGTTCCATTCACGAGCTGCATCGTATTCTCAGCAGGACATGCCCGGCGCTGTCCCGGCGTACTACAACCATGGCAGAGACAATAGCTTCACATCTTCCAGAACCTATCAACAACTTGGTAGAGCATCCTCTCCAGAGAGAGGTCGCTCGCTCCAGAAAAGATACGAGTTTCAGTCGAGCGACAGCGACAACGCCCTTTCTCCCGTGTTTGAGGGTGGCATGGACAACCGCCAAAGCCACATTACGACAATGACGGATATCATGAATGGCGATCAAGGAGAGTCCTCTCAACGAGCTCGATCCATGTCCCGGCACAAGTCTCCTCCAAAGCCAGTTGGATACACCTCAACTCAGCAGAAGGAGAAGCATCGCCCTCCGCCGCTTGACCTTAGAGATGCTCACAGATATCGTGCAGTAGCCATCGCAAATGCGAACATCCAGCCTATTCACAATCCCATTTCTCCGACCGAGTCAGAAATGGCACAGGCTTTTGAAGGTGGTAGCCCTTCGGTGTACACTGATGGTACAGAGTTTCCATCCTACAACGAAGCCCCTCGTCGCGCTCCTGAGAAGTCCGAGATGGGCAGAGTTAACATCCTGCGGGGTTATAATGATTGGAGAGAGAACCAACCCGCCGGAGCACCAGTGGCTATGAACGGCTATCTTTATTCGAAGGGCACCAAGGAGCATGGCGACACTCCAGAGAAGCCAAACAGAAGTGGTCAGGTATCTCAAGGACAACCAACCAAGGAGGCCATGCCCCGCCCTTCTGTTGTTGATGAGAACCCCAAGGAACTTGAAGAGCCGGACGCGCCGCCCTTTACACCACTGACTCCCTACCTTATGAATACTAGAGTGGCGACGAAGACCCTCTTCGGCGAGAAGGGATGGCTTGAGGATACTGCTTCACAAGGGAAGAAGCCCGAGAGTAAGAAGTCCACAAGCTTCATGGGCAATGTCAAGAAGACGGCCCGAAAACTTGTACGTATGCGTTCCTTTATTCGTTCAATTTTGAAACTAACATCTCCTAGGCCGAGATTACCGAATTCAAAGCTGGACAACCCAGAACCCACACTGCTCGGGAGCTCAACATCTCGCTCGACCCTCGTGAACAGAGTCTGCTCTACTGCGAACTGGAGTTCATCCTGAGCAACACCCTGAGTGGATACATCAATATCCAACTCCACAGCGGACGCCTCAACCCACACGTACTCGCAAAGATCTCCGATGCGTGGGAGCAGAAGGGTCGTCCGAAGGTTACTGGCTTCCGCTATGACCTCGAAACTCAAATCGACATGATCACCGCGCATGTTGGTGTCTTCCGTTTTTACGGTCCTCACCAGATGGATCAGGAGATGATCAAGGGACTCCTCTACGGCATGAAGATGAACGCACGCGTTATGCGCATCCGTACCTACTGCCAGCCGGACCCCGTCATCGCAAAGCACATCTTAGATGCACAGGCACTGGCCCAAATGCTCGATAGCCCTGAGTCGGTGCAGATCCCTCTGGCGGAGGTGGCTCAATTCTTCAAGGTGGTCATCGAGCGCGAGCAGGACGCGCGCATGAAGCGAGAAGCAGAACAGTCCTTTATGGAGTACCCGCCGAATAACGGTATCATGCCACGAGGCCTCGACGCCATGTCCCCTCCCAAGGATAACTATCCTGGAGAGCATCGAGTCAAGAACCAGATCAATGTCCCGGCGAATGAGCGCAACTTCAGCGGACCGGTTCTTGAGCCCAAGGTTTATGATCCTTCGCAGTCGCACGCACAGTCGCGCGCACAGTCGAATGAGAGACGCCAGCCGTGGCACGGTGCTTAGGTCGTTTCGACTTCTTCACTTCTATCACATACATAAGGAATTATCTCGGGCCTTTGCCCGTGTACTAGGAGGGAAGATCACCTCCATCCACTGCCATTCCCATACCTCATTGTACGACATCATCCAGCCTCGACCCTGAGGGGAAACTTCTCCAAAGGTTGGAAGTTTCTTCCGTCCTCATTATTAAGGAAAAAAAGCAAAAAAAGCAAAAACAGGCTGGAAGGCGTCTAAGGCAGTGACGATACACTTGTACTTGTATTGGCAATTTCCTTTGTTTTTTCCTTTCTTTCTTATCATGATCGACGTTGTTGTTCACCGACTCCCGATCATCACGACTTCGCCCTGTACCACCACCGTCATGTTTTCGATCGCCTGTCCCTTTCCATCTGTCAAATCTGTCAACAAGGACTATCCGAACCGCTACATCAAGATCAACGCTCCCGAAAATCGCATACGATCCCAAAATTCGGAGAGCCTCAACGGAATCATCTTGAAGTTTTGTCTAGGTTTTGGTCAGCTTCGAGCTGGCCAAGCTCCTTGGATTTGAATGGTGAAGGAGGGTATTGCACTAGGCAGTTGACTTGTAAGGCAGTTCTTTGAGACTATGTCCCTTTGGTCTTCTGCTCTGGCGGCTTCTAGGCCTGTCGGTGCATACCTACAGGTTGAATGAAAACTGTAATTAATAAGGCAGACAGCCTTAGTAGATAGTAATTAATCACTTGTATTATATGATTAAGTCTTCTATGCGTGTCTTGCTTTCCGGCCTTGCTAAAAGAGGAAGGATCATCCTTCGGTATACTAGTAAGAGTAAACCCTTAGACGAAGTTTCTAGCATATATCTTTGGATCATAGCCCTTGAAGGTAAGGATATCCCTGGAAGAGGATGTGTGATTCCACGACCATTAGATACTCAAATGGTTCGCGAACGCGCCTATAATCCCACATTGGGTGGATTACATATATGCCGCATACATCTTGATGGGTGGTATAAAAAGGCTATGTAAATACACATAGGGAATAGGCAAGATGATAGGGGCGTTTCTGGTTGGCTGAGGTTGGGTTCGTTCCCTATTAGGAGTCGGACGAGAGCCTTATATCTTCGTTCGGGTACCTGCATAATCTTTCGCTTTCGGTCAGATATAAATACAGTAATAACCTTGATCCCTGAGCTATTGAGAGATATCGGGACCCTTTGAAAGTGCAAATCTGGCTTCCCTATAGCTACGAGTATCGTTGCTTTACAGAAGAATCAAGTTGTGGGCGATTATAAAATAGGAGATCAATAATATGTGTAATCACAAAAGAGTGACAGTGACGTCTCTCGTTATGGGCTCGGACCTTGCTCGCTCTTGGCACTTACGTACCTATGTACCTGACCCCCTCGGCCACATGCAGGAGTAATCAAGTGCTCACGGTTCGTGACATCATATGCCAGTGGTCCCACCAATGGTCACCCGCCGGTAACAGGCAGTGTAGGCGAATGCTACTCACGAAGTTAAACGGGCAGTCAACCTATTGCTACTCTTCTAGCGTATCATGTCCTACATGTAATGCACGATAGAATGGCGCGGGATCAGAGGGCATATTTCACGAGAGCCTTTTAGTAATTATTGATACTAATGTCTTGTTGGAGCCGTTTCTCCCCGTTCTGCATATTGTCTATTTGCTGCGCCTTCAGCCGGGAGGAATACATATATCCCCGGTGAGATAATAATACGGGCTGCTCTATTTGCCTTGCGTTTCCATTGAACTTGAGGGCTTTAGTTATTACCTGCCCGGATATAAAAAATTTTGTTACCAAGCCTAGTACACCAGATTTCTGATATACTACGTTTCTAAAGCATCTAGCCGTACACACATAGTTACTATCAAACTCCACCGACTGTTACGATCATTGGTCTTACATTTGCGGAACCTACTTACCAATAATAAATCATGTCGCGTTACGACAACTACTCCCGCGAGCATTCGAGCCGCCACGGGGACCATTCGCCCGATTACACCTACTCGGGCGGGAAGTATCCAACAAGCTACGAGGAAAGTCGGCAGCTTGCGAATGTGGGAGACGCCACGTACGACGCCGCTCCGCCACTAAAGCAGCTAACGTACGAACCTGAAACTCCGTTCTACCCGCCTCCACCACCGTCGAAATTAGATATACCCGACTCGCGGTCGCGACCTAGATCGCTGCCTCCTCCAGACGTATATCGCCGATCGAGTCGCGGGAGGAGAAGGCATTATAGAGACAGCGATAGCGATGATTCGGAGCACGGGCGGACGCGGACTCCTGTCGAAAAGGCACGGGACTTCGTCGATAACACATTTACGGATTCAACTGCCGGCCTCGGTATTAGTGTGCTAGGTGCGCTTGTCGGTGGTCTGGCGGCTAGGGAGGCTGTCGATGCTACTAGCAAGCATAACAGCCACCACGAGGACCCCGCTCTTAAGCGCAACCAACTCATCGGTACTGTAGTCGGGGCAGCCGTCGGTGCATTAGGGGCGAACGCGGTCGAGAAGCGGCTCGAGGTGCATCGCGAGAAAGAGAGGATCAAGCAGGAGAAATGGGAGCGCAAGTTCCGGCCGAATTCCGACGTCGTAGAGAAGCGCGAGCTTATAGCACGCCCACGTAGCAGTAGCGGCAACGCCTATGGCTGGAAGAGAGACTGGGATCCCTGGGATGAGCGCGAACGCGACCGCGCGAGGAGCCGTGGCGTTGAGCGGGAGGTCGATCCCGATGCGCGCAGCTGGAAGAACGTCGAGGATTGGCTGAATGACGATCGGAATGATAACAAGCCGCGATCGAGCGGCCACAGAAGCACGAAGGACGAATACCGTTATTGATTAGGTA
Organism: Hypoxylon sp. EC38; assembly: GCA_002120335.1. Taxonomy (NCBI): domain Eukaryota; kingdom Fungi; phylum Ascomycota; class Sordariomycetes; order Xylariales; family Hypoxylaceae; genus Hypoxylon; species Hypoxylon sp. EC38. Next base: position 281,951 of record KZ111242.1, read on the forward strand.
GCGAGGAGGCTTGCGCTAATGCTTCTGTGGCGCATATTGTATTGTCGACTTCCCTGTTATCCCAACCCCCCTCTTCGCTTGTACATGTTTGCAAAGCGGGCTCCCGAGTCCCCGTTTTCTCTCGATGACGGATCAATGCATCCGGTCTTGTTAGGCGGTCAATTTTGCTTCTAAATTTTTGGGTCTTTAGTTTTGTATATCTCTACGTCTATAGACCATATAGACGACGATGATGACTGGGGAGAAGTAATGATACTTAGAGTTTTGTGTCAGCCGATATGGTTACACCTTCATTTTGACTAGCGAAGAATCGAGATTTTTTGAGACGTCCTAAATAAACACAAATACAAATTTATGTCTACCTTGGTACATGTAGCTCAAGGCAAAACTCAAGGGGCGATTGCCTATCCCAAGTAAACGGTAGAATGGGTAGGTACGTTTTTGAGTTCCAACCTCAGGTGATTGGCCAGTGCACTCCCGTCGCCATGGAAGTACCTACCAACCTCAAAAACGATCAACAATCTCGAAGGCGCCGATTCGGTATCTAAACTTCCAACTTTCAACTTACAATTCGTACTGATCTGAGGTGCGACGTCTTGGAGAATCACATCAGGTGAAACATGTGTTACTTACTGCATGCCCTCAATTTCTGCTTTCGATGTTGAAGATCTTCAAGATTTTCAACATTTGGACCCGCACGCGTTACCGTACGGCGGTACCTTACCAATTCACATAATTCACCTTCGTGAACTCATTGTCGACAGGTCTTCTGTACCAGAAAAAACCTCATGTGCTCATTTATAATTCATGATTCTTTCTTCTTTAGCTAATCCTTACCCACTTAGACTTGTGTCTTAAACCCCCCTTTCGTGAAGATGACCTCTCCATCATCCCGTCGGTCTAAGTCTAGTGAACCTGGTGGGACGGATGATATGGATGACATCTCCATAACCTCTACTAACCATGATGATGATGCGGATCAAGAAAAGGAATGGGTCGTTGACGACATTTTGGCCGAGCGGGATCATCCTGACATGCCAGAAGAGAAGCAGTATCTCATTAAGTGGGATAACTTCCCACTAGACCAATGCACCTGGGAGCCCCTTGAGAACCTCGGTCCTGGACTGCTCGCTGAATGGAATGAGACTAAGAAGGAAATCGAAGCTGGCAGACGACACCCATTCGATGTCGAGGAGTTTAATGCTGCTTATAGAGCAAGATATGCCAGACACGAACGACGAAATGCAAAACGGATCCATCTCGGATTATCGCCTACATACTTACCTCCTCCTGATCCCCCTATACCAGAAGACTCTGCTTCAGCTGCTATTAGGGATGAAGCGGGTTTTGACGACGGGATCCGAGAGACCGATGATATTGATCCGGGCCGTCTGCCACCTACAACAAGGCCTCAAGATGTGGTCAAGCAAAAGTCTTCTCATATCATTCCGCCAGAAAATATTAGAGAAGAGGCTAGCGGAACTCCAAACGTGAAAAAGAAGAAGCCCAAGCAACATCTGACGCCTGTACCACCGTCCAAGTCAGCTCAACGGCCAGCAGAGCCAAAACGAGCAGTTTCAAATGACTCGATAGTAGTCAAGACCAAAACCGGATACCAAGGTACCGCAAGAAAACCTAATACAGGGATCAGCTCCAGACCGTCTTCATCGGCAGTTCCTAGTACTAAAGACGTGGATCAAAAGACGCCGAGTTCAACATCAAAAGCTCCTTCAGGACCACTCCCTAAAATGACATCTAGCCTAGCCAACAAATTCGCAGGAAAGAAGCTTACGGCAACCCGTAGTCGCCCTCAACCGGCTCCACCGCCTCCGCGAAGAGGTAATATCTTCATTTCAGGCAAGGAACGAAAGAAGAGGGCAAGCCTGGGTGATATAATGGATGACCCATCTAGAGCCCCCAAAGCTTTCAGTTCGCTGCGCGTCATGAACATCGCTAAAAAGCGAGGAATTGAGAGGATGGATATCGCTCACCCTGATATCTCGTCAATCCCACCTAGCTTTATCATAAGTAATGAACGGAATAACCGCCCCGGCGCAGACAAAACAAAGACCAATGCACCCTCTGCTCCACCGGAGCCACCCCCTCTTGTACAGAGTCCCACGGCAATATCACCAATCAGCACGAGCGCACCTCCGCTAGCGCCTAAGGCGAAGAAGTCGGTTCGCTTTACTGGAGCGGAAGACATCCCGCCGGAGGACGTGCCGATGGTCGATGCTCCAAGCAATACAGTTGGCGACCCCGACAATGGGCTAGGCGGCGTGGACTATTTATCAGGTAGCTCAGGGACGGCCAATGTTCTTCCCCAAGCACGGAGGCTATCCTTGGCAAATTACCAGGAGAGAGGGCAGACTCATGTAGTCTCAAGACCGGCCGTATTCGGAAAAGCTGGCTCTGAGCCGGTTCAAGTTTTGTTTACTGACATCGCCCGCCAAAGCCAGCCGTGGTTAACGGCTTTTATCGCTCAAGAAAGGTTGGACTTTAGTTCCATCTGTGCCTCGTATATTTTTATGGGTCATAAGGTGTCTTTGATCGAAGAAGTCCTCTCTGCCGGAGCCGTCGAGGGTAAATCAGACGAGATTAGATCAACTTTAAATAATGTAGCAGAGCATCTCCGACGAGGCTCTTACGCATGCCATCTAGTAACCGAGCAATTCTCAATTCTAGTCTATCCTACACAATGCAGCGGCTGGGATGGACTCGGCCTCGAAAAGAACATGTCTGGATCTCCTTTGCGACACATGATCTATAGATCACCAGGCGATACGAGGCTGTACCCTCCAATGTCTGTTCCTCGTGCTCCGGCTCGTCTAACAGAGATAGAGCAAGCATCACATTGTCGGATACTTGTGAAAGACCTGTTTGGTTTAGATTTTTCGCAATTTTTACCTCAAGTGCCGAGTGAGAAGGACAAGCAAGTGTTTATGTTAATTTTCCCCGAAAGAGAGGCACAGGTCCGCAACATGATTAAACTTTGGCTTCGTAAGTCCAATTCAGCGCAGACGATTTCCATTCTAAATAGGGGGAAAATAGCCACTAATTCTAGTGTTTGCAGGTTCTTGTCAGCCAAACTGTCGAATTTTCTCTCAGGAGCTCAAGGACAGTTGGGCGAAGTTTCATGAGACCGTAAGAGCAACCAGCGCAGCTGGTACTATTATTCTACATGAAGATGTGAGCGTATCTGTACGAAAACTGCCGCGCATGTTCCAGCTCCTCGACAATAAGCGCTGTTACACTTTCTGGGACCTTGCCACTGGACAATACAATCCACCGAGGTTCCCATCTAATGTGTCTGCTACGATTGAGCCTGGAACACTCCAAATGACCCGATTATTTCCTCATGGTCGAGCCTTTTTGATCACGCCTAGTTTTGCACTTGCAGATCCTATTAGATTGTGTCAATTCTTGGAATGGTTCAGGAATTATTGTATTAATCCGCACTACCTAATCATGGCTTGCGCAGATTTCCCCAATTATTTGAAAGCCATCACGCTGGAGAAAGCGAAGGAACACGAAACAATGTGCTCGTCACATAAGGGCAACCCTAAGCTCGAGGATATGCTAGCGGATCATGGCCTGAGCAAGAACGATCTCGAGGCCAGGTTCCGGGCATGGGAGATCCTGAAAGATATCATGAAGGAATTTGGAGACGAAGAAGCCAGCGAAGAAACACGAAAAGTATCCTGGATTACTGATTTTATTGACCCAAACGATGAGCAGAGCCTAGTAAACTGGTTTTGTTGGTGGTCTAGTCTGAAGTGTGATCGGTATCGCAAATTCACTGTGCTCGGCTCGAGTAATAGTAGAATTAGAGCGGCTTACAGGAATATTGAGATCCCGGCCTACACGGAAGAAACGGTGGGTGACCCCGATGTTGCTTTAGCTCGCGAGGACAAACGACGTCGAGCGAAGGAGACAGAAGCATCCGAAGAGGTAAAGCGATCTAACCAAGACGCATTTACAACCTCCACTTCTACAAACACCGTATCTACTCCAACTACACCGGTCTCCCGCCAGTCCTCCTACTTTAAGAGCAGCCTTTTCAGAAACGATAGTGCTGCTGAACTTCGCCAATGGATCATCGCCCAATTTGATCACACTAGGTTTGTGAACTGGGCTAGGATGCATGCTAATCCCGTATCGTGGTTGAATGTGTCGATGGCTGATCACTTTGGTGATCCGAGATGCGAATACGATACCTTCAAGAACTGGCTAGGCCATACCCCAGAGTTTAGCAGATCCGTGAACACTTGGTACGGCCTATTCTATACTATAGACAAGGAGTGGAACCCAAAGGCACCTCCTCACACTTACGGGCGTCATCCTTGGATTGCAGTTATCAGGCCCGCCGACCCTCATTTAAACCCCGCCAGGTACAGCAAGATGGAGCTTTTCATCTGGGATGTGTCTGCTCGGGGCGCGAAACGCGCCCACGAGTCCACAACACCCCTACTCGATATGCAGCGACATCTGATCGAAGTTGCGAAACAAGAATTGCCGATAAAAGACAAGCGGTTCTTCCTTGATATGGTCTATACAAGCAACGCGACGAATTTTAAGTTCAAGCCGGAAGACAATCCGTTAGATGTGACCGCTCGGAGGCTCCAAGAAATGCTGGGCGACGGTAAGACCTGGCTGCCTCCCTTCCGTAATCTTCTTCTTGATAGAGGTTGGACAGTCCTCCCAGATTCTGAATGGCGCGGTGGTATGGTCAAGGAGGCTTCAATTTTGCAGAAATCGGAGAAGCAGCATGGGGCGTTTCCTAGGCACCACAGCGACAAAAATAAGCCGCAGCGATCAATCTGGCACCCCCCACGCCCCAAGAAAGGGGGAAAGACGAAGTGTGGTAATCATCTGTACGAGGCTGCCTTTAACGCTCGGACAAAGGATGAGTCTTGTCACAAGATGAGATACCAGTATAAGTCTACGCTAGAATGGTATCATGACATGAAGGTCGAAGGCCGTGACGCGAGTCACGTCAACGTGGACAGTGCCGACAGGATTCTAGACAAGCTAATCCATCGAAAGAGGTAGACTTTTACAACTGAGGGAGACTTAGCTTTGACTTAAAGTGTCAATTGATTTGGAAGAACACTCGTTGGAACTTTTGAGTGTATACCTAGGTCATGAAAAGATAGAAATCGGATTTTGAAGGGGCCAGGGATGGAACAGATGGTAGTTCAAAAACCTTGAAGCACACGATGAATAATATACCCAACTGCTTTTTTGCCGAAAGGCTTTAGATTGTGTTTACATCTCTATGTTCCGATCCTCCGGTTTACTCAATCAGTTAGCTCAGGTTCTTGGATATTGCAAGGCGCCACGGTGATGTCCTAAAGACCCCTCCTCATGTATTGTGTAACTAACGATCAGCACAGTAGTATGCTTACCGAACTTAGCTGATTACTGTCCAGCCGCACATATGGAAAGCCACATCTCGTTTTTTCATGTGGTAGAACTTCATTATAGCACCTAGGACTCTATGTGTCCACCTAGGTACCAAGGTAGATATGAAAAATTGGTGGAATCGGAACCAATGGGGCTGGGGCCGGGTGGTTGAGGGGCAGTACTGTAACAATCCTTCTCGTGCTACCGGAAGTAATAGCATTCTGCAGAGGACCAAAAGAAACTGAACGAAATGTCGTACTCGTGCTCGACTTTCTCTTCAATTTAACAACTAACTCTCACCTTAGCCATATCTACCTGCCTAGGAGGTAGGTAACCAGACAATTATGAGTGCTCTAAATTCCGAAGCCCTTCTCAATGGGCCGGCGCTAAGCCCTCCTCCTGGGGTCGTTCCGCAGCTCGACAACCCGCCTAACCGTAGGGCCGTAGCGATATCTGTGCCAACGGTCTGCCTCGTAGTTTCAACCCTTGCGATTGCTATGAGACTATACACTATGATTAGGATCATCCGTCAGGTGAATATCACAGACTGCAAGTAACTCTCCTCTAGTTGAAATTAGCGAGACTGATTCTTCGATAGACTTCCTTCTTCTCGGTTGGGTATCATCACTAAAGCCCTTATATCGTTCTTCGCTGACAGCTTCAGGTTATCTTCGTTATGTATATCGCTTGTTTATTGCTCGCTTTTGAATATGCCCCCGGTGTACATCAGTGGGATCTTTATCTTAGAGACTTCCGCGAGTTTAATTACGTATGTTTCTCTACCTAATCTCCTCATATATACTCCTCCTCAGAAAAGAATTAGACAGAAGCTGATGTCTGGATGTCTAGTACATGTATATTGGATCCGCGATCTACGGAGTAGGCCTATTTTTCGTCAAGTTGTCAATCTTGATGCAGTATATACAGGTCTTTATGCCCGCAAAGCAGCCAAAAGCAATGTACCGAACCACAGTGTCAATAATCGGGCTGAACTTCGGTTACTACTTCGCTAGGATCTTCATCGAGGTATTTGCTTGCCAGCCGATCGCCAAAGCATGGGATCCCTTGATTAACGAAGGCCGGTGTATTGGCATGATGTCCCGCGATGTCGCCTCCGGCATTATCAACACGACATCCGATTTTATCATTCTGATATTGCCGCAGCTCGTCATTTGGAAGCTGAATATCTCGCTCAAGAACAAGATTGGGGTTTCCGTCATATTCTCGATAGCCACTTTGTAAGTTTGTCGGTGTGCACTGGACTGTAGCGAAAGAGTTGTTAACCCGAAGATCACAGTGCTTGTGCCTCATCGGCCATCCGCTTATCCTACGCTGTAGTCCTCCTACATCAATCCGATGTCTCTTATTACTCGTGGGTGACCAGTATTTGGACTCTACCGGAGATAGCCGGTGGTATTGTCGCGGCATGTCTACCAGTGGCGAAGGCATTCGTCGCGAGTTTGGCTGAAAGTTGGATGTTCTCCGGTCTCGCAGCTGCTGTCGGCAATATTGGAGGTCGCTCGAGGTTCTCGGGTCACCAGATTACCCCAATACATGAATCAGAGGGTCAGTCCAAGTTGTGGGCAAAATCATGTGGAGCCACTGGCTTAACTAGCCTCCCCGACTCGGATTCGGTTAGGGGTCTTCGAACGGGCGAGCGTTTCGAAGCCTCGCTTGAGGAAGGCGCACGTCAATACACCGACGTATACTTGGGCGGCTAATGGTTACGTTTCTGCCAACACTTCCATATAATACAAATCCTTACGGCTTATGATAGTTCTCCTCGAACTGACGTATGCTGGCTCACAGCTACTTGTATCTCTCAAGTCGGTCATGCCCATATACTTCCAAGCCTAGATACCAGAAGACCAGGTTCACTTTTAGCCAAAATCAAAAATATAGATTTCGTTGGTAAACGGGTCCGGAGGAGTCCTAATCATCTCAAATTGCCGTTAAATATACGAATAATACGCACCACAATTTCATTGGTTGATATCACAGTCCGGCCGACTTTTACATACCAGTCTGTCCCATCTATCCTCCACTCCTCCGACTGAAGTACTCCGGGCTTCGTAAGCCGTTTAACTGCCCGGTTAACGGTAGAATATTTGAAAGTCCTTCCAAAACGACTTTGTAAAATTTGACAATCCCAATTTTCGTAGGTGGGTCTTGGTGACACCGCAAGTAGTATATCAGCATACTTCTGAGTCGCTTGACTTGTGATCCTGACTACTGTTGCATAGACCGGATACCCTTCCGTTGCCATCTCACTCAAGCCAATCGTATCTGCTGTCCCGATTCTTTCTGGAGTTCCAAAGCCAAAGTCAAGAGCTTCCAGCTGGAAGTAATCAGAACCCGCATCTAATAGATGGCTCTTCCTAGTATTTGATAATGGACATTTAGGGTCTAGCAGAATAAGCACATGGTAACGGCTCCTACGACCCGGCCAGAGACTTCCAAATCCCGGGCCATCTCGGACGGACCGAACCATGAGATTTTCGCCAACCACACCTGTGGCATATTCGGTTTTGTTGGCACCTAATCCGTCTAATAAAATCGGTTCCTCTGGAAAATTGCAGCGATCAAATTGCTCGCGCCTGGGGACTATCCGTAGAGGTATTCCAATGTACTCGTAAAATTCTCCGGATTCGCTACCAGCATTGAGAATAGCGTATATATGATGACTAGCGTAGATTACCGGTAACTGTATGGAAAGTCCAGTATTCGTCATTGAATACGGTTTCAATCTAGCGGCAGCGTCTTTCCTAAAGAATTTACCCGAGTTCGAAAACGAGCTCGGGAGAGGAGCAAGCATGCTGACCCAGTTGGAGGGCACTGTTTCGTCCCATGTCCAACAGAAAATGGTATGATCGCTTGAAGACTTAATGATCTCGTGCTGAAGACGTGAGAATGCTTTCATTCCTTCGCCGTATAGAAGCGGCATATTTATATCAAAGATACCGAGTAGACAGTAAGCAATATCTTCGACTCGAGTCGTCTTCCGGTTTGAGATCCAGGAGAACCTCTTGGCAATGCTCGCATTGCTTAAGGCCAATGAACCATTAAGGAACGTCTCGTCGATGCCGGTAACTTCGGCAATCTCGGAGATAAGGGGCCGAACTTTTGATCGAGGCGTTTCTTTCGATCCAATTAAATCCCAATCTCGAGTGTAGAAATGTACCTTCTTAGGCGCCAGTAGTTCCTGAAGTGTCCAGCCTCGACGAAACCATCTGCTTGCCTTAAAACAAAAAAGCAATAGTGCTGATTGTTCTGGATAATTCATAGAGGGAACATCTTCCATATACGCGTAGCAAAGCTCTGCGTCACGGTACCAAGCGAACATAGAATTGATTGCCTCAGTCAACTCTGAGGAGCTACTTTTATCAATGCAATTTGTATCGACCCATAGCCAATTGAAGTTATCTGCCCTTGCTGTTTGACATGCCCCCATAATCTTCTTGTATCCAGGTTTTTCGCGAATCGAGTCATTCAAATTTTCCCACTGCTGGAAGGACACCTCCTCCCCCTTTCTCCACATGTGAGAGAGGATGGCATAACCAGGGATCTCGTCGCCAAAGAACTCTGTCATTTCGTAGCTTTGAGTATTGATTAACCGCATGGCTGTGGAAAGTCTTAGAAGTAGTCGAGAATATGGTGGCAATCGTGGTGATTCGTTAGAGAGGTGCGCGGAAGCGGCTTTAAAAGTACGCCTGCTCAACCGGTATGGTAGTACAGACGGGCTTTCAGCGTGGCTTATGGTGGCTGGTGGCTATGCCACGCCCAAGGTGTAACAATGACTTGGTTTTTTTTTTTTTTTTTTTTTTTTTTTTTTTGGGAGGGGGGGTTAAAAAATAACTTCATTTACCCTCCTTGGCTTGGTAGACAGCCTCAAAGAAGTATATAAAGTCAATTTCCAATTGTAGTTGGGCCTTCAAGACCACTAAGGGCAAGGAGGATTCCAACGTAGCCTGCTTCATAAGAATTAAAAAACGGCTCTCGGCAAACACTTTGGCATCAAAAACTAGTTACGTAGTAAAAGACGTATAAGAATTGTCCGGTCTAGAATTCCACCCTGGTTCCAAGATGTTCTCCTGCAACACGCTCAAGAGAAACTCATCCGAGAACGTGAAATCCATAAGTTCAACATTACCATTCATATTATTCGCATCGGGACCACTATTCGGGGTCGGAAAAGCAGCGCCTGGTTGTAGGTCCGGCGGCATCTCGGCAAGAAACAAGGCCTTGACATGCCGAAGGATGCAGTTCATCTTAAAGAATCGCCCGGACCGAGGCCCTTCCGCGTCGACCATTCCCGTTATCACCGGGACGCGATCGATGTTCTCGCAGGCCCGGTCCAGGATCTCGAATATGTCTGCTCGCCGTCTCACCTCCTGGAGGTCCCATCCGGGTTCGTCGAGGATGGAGAGCTTGAAGAGCACCACGAAGTACTGCATGAACTGCGTGAAGATGTCCACGGATATGCCAACCCAGTCGCCCAGCGGCATCTCCGAGTACGCTGCCAACCAGCGCTCCACGATGCTCAAAACCGACTCGAGGTCCTGCAATCGTTGGAAGTCAGAAAGGCCGGCCTGATCTGGAGGACTCGGCCTGCCGAGCAGAGATTCCCGGATCTTGAGTTCTGTGTAGAGTAGATAGAACTGAGTAGTGCCTAAGAATGATTAGACCTTGCTAGGTTAAGATATAGAATGGTGAGAGGTTCTGACTCTGTGACTTAATCTCAGGTGGTAACATTTGTCGGATAAAACCAAGCTGACTTAAAAGGGCAGTACTCAAGATGCGCGATGGCGCTTTCGGGTCTTCTACTCTTCCCGTCTCGTCGGAGGGAGAGCAAGTCAGCTCGTTCAGCTGGTTCGTGATGATCTGGCACTCGACCTGCATAACTAAGAGTGCGTCTAGACATGTCTCCCTTCCTTCACCGAGGACGCGAAGGCAGTCTTCCAGATATGTGGTCCAGCGCAGAGGTTCGGTTTTTCGGTACGTCGACCACGCGCTAGTAACCCCAGTTAATCGTATGCTCGAGGGACCCGTAAGTATAATACTTACGAAGACGTAAGATGGAACACGGCGAGCATGGTTCGGCGTTCCTCTAAGGTCCGAGGATGCCGTCCAGCGGGTTGTTGAGCCGGAAGAGGAAAACGACTACGTCGGAGTTGTCTCGTGGGGTAATCATGATGAATATCCAGCTCGGACGCAAGCGAGACAGCTAATTGGGAAAGCATGCTCATGAAGGGCTTGTCCTTTTTGAAGTAATGGGACCTAAGATTGTGATTGCACTTGGTTAGTTCAACTGATTACATAGCAGTCGTCGAGATCAGCCAAGAAGTACAGACCAAGAGGCAAATCCTATTACGCCAAGGAGAAGGTCCAGATTTGCGAGATGTTGTGATACTATCCTGCGCGATATGACGTGCCAAATAGTATCTGCCATGGCGAACTGCTGTGCGACCATCTTGGTAGTCAAGGCCATGATAACGAGCCAGAGAAACGGTTTCTGCCGGCGGAGCTCGGCTGCGCTCGTCGTGGCGGGGATATGGACAAACGGAAACGTAGGAAGGAAAACGCGACGAAAGGTGTCTAATTGTTCTTCTGCAATCCTGTCGGACACCTGGTGGACGGATACGTCTTCAAGTATGGGTGATGGTGAGATGGGAGGAGTCTCTGGGCGTAGTATATGGACAATGCTGGCAGCTGTGTCTAGTACGAAGTCCGGATTCTCACGTCCCGGCATTGAGGACGTAGAGTCGCCATGACTACGGGGCGTCCCTTCATTCGTTAATTGCGGTGTCTGCCGTTGGGATTGAGCCTGTCTCTGAGCTTGCTTTTCGGCAGCCTGGGAGCGTAGTAAAGTTACCAGGTCGTCCAACTTCTCCTCAAGCCGCGAGGAAACGGGTGGGGGTAACGGTTGCGTACGTGGCGGTGGTGGTGTCCGAGCCTTGCGCTTACGGGCAGGGGGCGCCGGCTCGCAAGTTTTCCCAAGACGGTAGCATCGCTCGCATTCGGTGCCATCAGAACGACAGAAGCACTTGCATTTAGCGCGAGAGCAACCGAGGCAGGCCTGTCCGTAAGGTGCCGGACTCAAGGACGCGGAGGGTCCGGCTATCGAGCCAGGTGGCATCTCATGTGAGTATTAGTCCGCCAAGCCAACAGGAAATTAATTACAATTGATATTCCCGCTGTTAAGTCCCAATATATTCCGAATTTCGACAAAAACGGAAGAGTATAACTACTGTGGCGGGAACGGATGCTTGCCATCCAAGATTGATGGTGGTGAGATCGGAGTTCAGCTCCGCGGGTTTCACTGAGGAATCTGGCAGCGGTCTTATGTAAGCGCGCGGGATTCATGTGGTCTCATTGTCTTGCGACATACGCGACGCCGTACTAATGTATCTGACTACCAGCTCATCCTTTTCAGTCACTTATACAATGAAGAAATTGCGAGAAAGTGATTTTATTTTCTTTTCCTTTTTTTAAAAAAATAAAAGATAAAGATTAACATAGCAATGGCGAAAGAGAGCCGAGAGTTCACTAATCCACTAATCCCGCCACGATGATAGACATGATATAGATTGACCACACTTAATTATTGTAATGGCAACAGCCTCGGCTGAGAATCAAGTACAGGTGTATCCTATCCGAATGTAGCCCCTCCTGGGAAATAGTAGGTAGCTAGTGTGTTGTCTATGGCATAAATACGACATCCCGATCCGTGTATCGAATACCGCGGGATTGGGAGGCTCAGCTTAGTATCTCCATACCCTGCTTCAGTTGTGAGAGAGCATGAAACTTATATAAATGCAATACCTCTGGTTGAATTAGTTAAGTTACTCTATTCAAACATACAGCAGCATATGTAAACTCATATAATTACACAATATTCTTCATCTTCATTACATAAACCGTTTCCATCATAACTGCCAAGGCAGGAGGTAGACCACAATGTCTCTATCTAGTCTCATCAGTACCATTCAGCAGGCCTTTCCAGGAAGGCCAAAATTCACGGAGAATAATGTGCCTGACTTGACGAACAAGGTACATAGACCTCGAACACTTGGCATTATCATCACCCCTAAAAAAACTATGTAGCTAGTTTTACAATTGCTAACATGCTACAGGTCATCATAGTTACTGGGTCCAACACTGGCATCGGCAAAGAGACCGCTCGAATTCTCTATTCTAAAAATGCCAAAGTGTATATGATGGCACGATCCGAGGGGAAGGCGAGAAAAGCAATTGACGACATCAAGATGGCCGTTCCCAAGTCAACAGGTGACCTGATATACATTCACCTCGACCTCGCCGATCTCCCGACTATTAAAACATCAGCCGACGAATTCCTTCGCAGGGAACAAAAACTCGACATCCTATTCAACGTTGCGGGTGTTGCCTACCCGGAGAAGGGATCCAAGACGAAACAGGGCTATGAACTTCAGCTTGGTGTGAACTGTATCGGTTCATTCGCCTTAACGAAGCTCCTTACACCAATCCTCGTCTCAACAGCTAAGACGGCTCAGTCCAACTCTGTCCGGGTCGTCTGGGTATCGTCTTCCGCTGCCGAGGGTGTAAACCCTAAGGTGTTCATGGACAATGTACACAAAATCGAGGAGAAAGGGCCAATTGACAAGTACTTCACCAGCAAGCTGGGAAACTACTTGCATTCCACCGAATTTGCGGCCCGCCACAAGACAGATGGTGTGGTGTCCGTCTCATTAAATCCTGGTAATCTCGACTCAGACCTATGGCGAAATCAAGGACCCTTCTTGATCTGGTTTCTTCGGAAGACGGTTCTCTTTCCCCCGGTTTATGGTGCATACACTTGCTTGTTCGCTGGTGTCTCACCTCAAGTTACACTTGAGAAGTCTGGCAGCCATAGTAAGTAATACTAATTACATATTATCATCTGCAGGTCTAAATTAACTCTGAATAGTTGCTCCGTGGGGAAGACTATGGGATGTTTCGAAAGCAATGGATGCTGCGTCCAAGACAAAGTCTGAAGGCGGTACTGGGATCGCGAGAGATTTTTGGGATTGGACTGATGTCCAGGTTAATAAGTATATCTGATTGTTTGTTGCAAGTCATGGCGCTAGTGTTATGCAGTTTCATTGGGGGCATGTAAAGTATACTTGTCATTATTTCAGAACTCGTCCTTCACTTCAATGTTTATGTTTCATACCAAAAGCCTAACAATCTCCACCTTCCTGTGTTGGTTCCCCGGATAGGCAATCGGGAAAGATCTAGTGACCCTGGAGGACTACGTTCGTGCTGGAGGAAAAAATACGGAAGTCCCAAGGATAGAGAGTAGACGAGCCTTGATTGCTGACTGGCTAACACCATTCGCAGGTAGCCCTGGGATTAAGCCCGGGGATAGGGCTTATGGAAGACAGGGGTGGTGAATTTCAGTAAACTAGGACCCGGGTGCCTGGGATCCTTAACGAAGCCCCAAAAGAATTTTTCGTTCAAATATGCTCCTAGGATTAATAAACGAATTTTGATGTTCAGAGTTATCAATGGAAAAGTCCATCCAAGCAGCGGTCGCTTGGATTTGACTCACTGGTCGCAGTGGTATAATCCCTGAGATGGGTCTAGGACCATAACCAGGTGCTTCATCTTGAATGGTGAATGACAAACGACGCGCATATCTAATGGGTCGCGGAGACCAAAACATACCCTATAACTTATACGACTGAAGGCTACGTCGGCGTAATGTGTAGCTGGCTGACACCAGCATTCGATTCGCTCATGCAGATAGACTCATAGAGATTAGCTTCGAATATACCACCTATATCTAGGTGTTAATGATGGTATCAGGCTCTGCCTGCCGGAAATAAGGAGCTGCCCACGATCGCTGTATAAAATGCTGGAAACTACCCGCCCCAGTAAAGCCAGGCGTAGACTTCACTCCTACCGGACCTCTTAATCTATACTATACCGTCTCTCTTGTTGCCCTTCCGCTTCTTTTCAAAGTCCTGTAATTAATCATGGCACTACCAAAATTGTATAAACAAGCCGCTTTTAAGGCTTCAGGAGAGAACTTGGTTATTGAGGAAGTTCCGTTGGAATTGCCTGGTGATGGCGAGATTCTAATCAAGGTCGAGGCCTGCGGCGTCTGCCACACAGATGTGTGCGCTCAATACAATGCTCTAGGCGGTGGGTTTCCAAGGGTACCCGGCCACGAGATTGTCGGCAAGGTAGCTGCTGTGGGGGACAAGGTAACAGGCTGGAAGGTCGGCGATCGCATCGCGGCTGGTTATCACGGCGGACACGACGGAACGTGCGATCAGTGCCTGCAGAGTTGGCCGCAGATGTGCGATAACCCGATCGGAAACGGCATCCATCGGAACGGAGGGTGTAAGCACTATCATCCTCACTCATCTAGTCGTGATGGGAGTATGGGAGCTAACCGCACCTGCAGTCGCGGAGTATTGCACTCTTCGAGCTGAGGCTGTTGTACGCATACCCAGCGATGTCAACGCAATCGATACCGCGCCTCTGTTGTGTGCAGGATCGACAGTTTTCAATGCGCTGCGGAAGTCGGGCGTTCCTCCCGGCGAGACCGTCGCGATTCAGGGATTAGGCGGGCTGGGCCATCTCGCCATCCAGTACGCGAACCGCATGGGCTACCGCGTGGTCGCCGTTTCGCGGGGTGCCGACAAGGAGAAGGCAGCGCGGGAGCTTGGTGCTCACGAGTATATCGACTCGTCCAAAGGCGACGCCGGCGCGGCCCTCAAGGCTCTTGGCGGTGCACGGGCGGCTTTTACGACGGCGCTGTCGGCGGAGGCGTTCACGCCGCTTATCCGAGGCCTCAACATCATGGGCAAGTTGGTCATTCTCAGTCTTCCTGGGGAGATGACGCTTAGCCACACTGAAATGGTCTGGCGCGGCATCTCGGTGCAGGCTTGGCCAGTTGGAAACAACCACGATTCGGAAAAGGCTATTGAATTTGCTCATCGCCACGGCGTGAAGTGCGTCGTTGAGGCATTTTCTTTTGACCAGGTTCAAGAAGCGTACGGTATGTGGATATATGTTCTGCGATGGTTTCGTAACATCGTACTGACATTCTCAGATGCTATGTTGAGTAGTCGACCTCGATTCCGCGCCGTGCTCAAGATGGACTGAGGCGAGCGACTAGAGATTGATGGCGTTGGCGATAAAGAGGGGGAAGTTCGGCGTTGTCTGTGAAGCGCGGAGTTGAGGTGAGAGAGTATGGCGTTTTGCATCCTACGCTTTGTACACATTGAAGTTGTGTAGGTAGGGCACCTATAACATCTATCTATGCAGAGGTATAAAAAAATTGCTTTGATCTAGACTTGAACCTCCTACCCTGGTGGCAAGCAAAACATTATTTCGAACCACCTTCTATTTCAACTGCATCATTTCGATTACCCGTAGGCACTAGGTCACAATTTGTTATTCTTTATGTAGCTTACCATGGTCTCTAGGTATCTACGAGGTAACTGGATTTGGCGTGGTTGCTACGCGAATAATCGCGTTGAACGTGATGTTGCTAGCATAGATTCCAGGGTCGTGAGAAGAAGCATTGGATGCCTTGGTCTTCCCAAACAGAGTGAAATAGCTCTGCCTCACGCCATTAGATATTGCTAGTATGTCTTCATTTCAAGCCTAATAGGAGGCGTGTTTTCTTCGAGCCTCTTGTGTCAGCGTTGTTACACATACTACTGGATCAGGGTCGGTAGCAGGATAGACTCGTCAAAGACCACGAAGTCGACACCTTTGGTCGTATAGATTTGAACAATTGCAGAGTACAGCAGTGGAGTTACCCAACATACCAAGTATTCTTGCTATACGCGTTACGCGTATTCGTATCCACTATGGAATAGTCTCTTTGCCGCCTTTGTAGCTATTGTAGCTCTTGTAACCTTTGTAGTGCTTGAGGCTGGTATCTCATAGTCTTATAGCCGTAGAAAGAACGAAAGAAAACACAGAAAAGTATTTTCAATCTCACATAAACAATCCATTAACATATAAGAAACAATCACCCCCTAATTAATTAGGTTAAGTGGTTATATATCTTATGACCCTTGTTAGTGATTTAGACATCCAATCCAATCCTTCTTCATTAACATCAATTGCAAGACAAGTATCACGTGACTCAACTTGCACCGCCTCCTGTGTGACTCGGACCCCATCCGACTGCGCTAGACCACTGAAATATTGCGCTAAAAGTGGCTACTGTCGGGGCTTATTGCACGGTGTCAATAGTGATTCCGAGCCCTGATCAATAGGTACCTTCGTAGGTACCTCCCCTCCGTGGTTTCAAAAGGTTAATCACACCAATTCGGTGATCCTAGCACCAAGCCCGACCGCTTGCTAACATTACAGCAGGCACGGTACCTAATTCCCCCCATTCACAACTCCACTGTTGAAGTATATTCGATCGGCTACATCTACAATACATCTACAAGACATTTCTAAAACCCTCCCAGACGCCCCGAAACAGAGACAACTGAGAGGCTTTGAGAAGATCCCGCAGATACTCCGAATCCTTACAATCTCCAGGCTACCCTAGCGCCGACCTCGACCTTTGTTGTATTAACCGCCTCTTATCTTCTATTCCGCCTTTGACCACCGACGACTGCATCTAAACCGCAAGCACATCGCCCAACATGGCCAACGACGAATACGATGTAAGCTTTACCTACCACGCCCTTTCTGCTCCTTGACTCCGATAATGTCTTACAAATAACTGACTAATGCTTGTCATAGTTCCTCTTCAAAGGTGATTCCATCCGCTGACCCCTTTAAGCTCCCCTGAAACATAGTTGCTGACGATAGGGATTTATAGTGGTGTTGATTGGAGACTCGGGCGTCGGAAAGTCCAACCTACTCAGTCGATTCACCCGAAACGAATTCAACCTGGACTCCAAATCCACGATTGGCGTTGAGTTCGCGACCCGTTCCATTCAGGTCGATTCCAAGACAATCAAGGCGCAGATCTGGGATACTGCGGGTCAAGAGAGATATCGCGCCATTACTTCTGCGTACTACCGAGGAGCAGTTGGTGCGCTCCTCGTCTACGACATTAGCAAGCATCAGACCTACGAGAACGTCACGAGATGGCTTAAGGAGCTTCGAGATCACGCCGATGCCAACATCGTGATCATGCTAGTCGGCAACAAGAGCGATTTACGGCACCTGCGAGCTGTGCCTACGGAGGAGGCCAAGGCGTTTGCCAGTATGTGACCTTCGCAACCATATCGAGATGTCTACGGTACTAACGCGAAATTCCCTAGGCGAAAACCACCTCTCTTTCATAGAAACTTCTGCTCTCGATGCCAGCAACGTCGAGCTTGCCTTCCAGAATATCCTGACCGGTATGTATCCCTTTTGCAATGCTCAGCTTACTAAAGCGCTAGTCAAGGCAACCAAATTTCTAACCGTACTTTTCCGTTTAGAGATCTACCGCATCGTTTCGAGCAAGGCCCTAGATAGCGGCGAGGGTGCACAAGCCCCGATGGCAGGCACCAACATTTCGTTGAGCAAGTCTCCTGACGATGCCGCAAAGCAGGGTGGGAAGTGTTGTTAGTTCAATGCACACGCTGCGGGATGATACGACGGTTATACGGCTGATATGATGTTACGTATATGGCGTCACATATTATCCAGAACGGAACACTCTGCAGTAGAGTGATGCGTCATGAGGGTTCGGAATATTGACCTTTACACGGGACATGGCTCTCTTATTTTGCTTTCCTCCCTTTCATTGATGTCCGTGGCCGTAGTCTAAGAGTTGACAGGCAGAGGTCACTTAACATTTCTAATCTAACACACCTGACGTAGTTACTGAATGCTATCTTTTTTTGTCTGTACCAGGATAGAGTAATTCTTTGCATCGTGCAGCCGTGTAATCTAGCTAAGCCCTTTGCCTGCATATTTACTGAATTAAACCGATATGGCTTCGTCTCCCTTATGAGTTAGATTAATAACCATGATAATTGCAAATAAGTTATCGTCTTTCTTTTCAGTGACTGTTCACCTCGGACTGCTGCTTCACCGTGTCTTAGATCAGATCGCTTTGAGTGGTCCTAGTTAAAAGCTTGGCAACCCTGAATGGATACCAACATAAATTACATGTGGCTACAGTTCACGAAGTACATCCCTTGTGTATCAATTGTATTGTATCTCACAAGCCACATGTGCACACAGGGATAAGCATACTAAATTTCCACCTACCTAATTGTTTATCTTCACCCCCAGCCCCGCCATCGATAAGAAGTCCAGCTATTATCGATAAGCCTGCAAAGAAAAAAGTTTGGCTTTGCGCATCGCGACTTTGAATTGATCTTGCGAACTTATCAGTTTTTAGTATCCATTGACCGTACACACAATGGCTGCTGTCTACAAGTCCCTATCTAAGAGCACCAACGGCCAAAAGGCCGAAGCTCCTGCAAACGGCGTCAAGAAGAACAAGCAGAGAGTCTTGATACTGTCTTCCAGAGGTGTGACTTATAGGTATTGTCAATCCGGTTACTTCTTGGAGACTTGCGCATGATTCTAACAGTTGCTACTTGTAGACATCGACACCTACTCAACGACCTGGCAGCTATGCTCCCTCATGGCCGGAAGGATGCAAAGTTCGACTCGAAATCCAAACTTTACGAGCTCAACGAATTGGCACAACTCTACAACTGCAACAATGTCCTTTTCTTTGAAGCGCGCAAGGGCCAAGACCTGTACGTGTGGTTGAGCAAGGTTCCCAATGGCCCGACGGTCAAGATGCACCTTCAGAACTTGCACACGATGGAAGGTTAGTAGCACCTGTCTAATATTCTATTCTATTCTGTGAACCAGCTGGGATGTGAAAATAGGATGCGATCACTAACTCTTTACCCTTTTAGAGCTGCATTTCACAGGAAACTGCCTAAAGGGCTCAAGACCTATCCTCTCCTTCGACGCCGCTTTCGATAAGGAACCTTACCTGCAGGTCATCAAGGAGCTCTTCCTTCACACCTTCGGCGTCCCGCAGGGCGCAAGGAAGTCCAAGCCTTTCATAGACCATGTCCTGGGGTTCACTTTTGCGGATGGAAAGATATGGGTACGGAACTACCAGATCAATGAATCAGAGCCCTCGAAGGCAAATCCTGGCCAGGATGAGGATGGCGAGACAGAGGCAAATTCCAAGTCTACTAAGGGCCGTAACAAGGAGCTTGACATCAGCATGGTTGAAATTGGTCCTCGCTTCGTTCTGTCACCTATTATCATACAGGAGGGATCTTTCGGCGGCCCTATCATCTATGAGAACAAGGAGTTCGTCTCGCCGAACCAGGTTAGGGCTGATTTGCGGAGAAGAAGTGCTACGAAGCACAATGCTCGCGCGGAGCAATACGTTGAGAGGCTGGCGAAGAAGGGAGAATTGGGTCTACGTACTAGTGGTGGAAAACAGGCCCCGGTGGATGCGCTGGACACGAGAGAACTGTTCGCTTAAGTGAACAAGTGCATGGATGGATCCCCTACAAATTGGCGTTCTGGCGTTTGCATGACACCCAGGTATCTACAGTTCTTTGGTAGAGATGCTATTCACACACTTCGTTGTTCCCATGCTACAGGCTCGTACCTGATATGCAAAATTGGGGTTAATTGAATTCCATTTCTGGGAACTTTGTCCTTGGTCTTGTAGGTAATCTGACGTACAGAACCTCGTAGATTTGGTACAGAGACATACATGTAGCCCATGATGCTTGTAACGCCCGTGATATTGTAACCTAATGTTCTCCAGCTTACCCAATGTCCATAACGAGCTGGCAAAGTAGTGCCAGCGGATCATAAATCCCAAATCAATGACCGAACTTCCCAAGAATACGTAGGTACCTTAGAGATAACTGGCTCAATGCCACTGTTGCAACGTCGTTATGTATTTTCCCTTTTAACCAAGCAACTCCAGCAGCATGAAGTACAGCTACGTACTTCTCTGCCCCAGTATGGCATCAAGGAAGAAGATGATCGTAGTCTGAGTAGAGTACCTCCTTCGTTCCTGAATCGACTAAGAGATGACAGACGATGACAGTTAGAGCTCTATCAGTAGCATAACACTACCTGAGGTACCTGTAGGTACCTGTAGGTGAATCCGAGGAGCTGACCAGTAGAATCCCTTGCGTCTGGTGTAAGAGGATACATGTACCTAAGGATAGGTATAGAGGAAGGAGGAGAGTACCTACTTTCCAGAGGTATGCTATCGCACCATAGTGAACTAGCTCTTGCTAGTCAGGGCCACATCTAATTTCACAGAAGTTACGACGTTACTTCTGGGTATAAGCAAGAAGGAGCAGAGAAATTTTGCACAGCAAGTGTGCACAACATTACATGTATATAGGTACCGACATTTTCAGTACCCTGGCGAAAGAAATTCTATATAACCACCTTCGATATCCATCCTCCCATCGCCGACCAATTCATAACAACCAGAGACAGTCAACACTCAACCTAGTACCATACTACGCCCTATTGGAGAAGAGAAACACCTACTACGATTATCACCAAGTCAGCCATACCCCCCCACTGGAGGGTCAGAATTCCCGACTACCTTCAGAGACCTTAAGTCAACCTTGGAGTGTATCGCCCTTGGTGTCGCCTTTGGAATCACCTGGATTACTATAACCGACCCTATTCGGAAGTCATCCTTGGTGTCACCTTTGGAATCGCCTATGATACCATTTGGAACCGACTCTATTCCGAAGTCTCTCACAGTTCCCACTTTGATACCCTCGTCTATACACGTCTTCTCCAGTATAAACACTGCTCTTTTCTTTTGTTTACCCCCACCTTACCACCCATAAACATACCATTCCTCTCTTCTTCTTCTTCCTCTTCATCACCATCTTACCACTCTTCTATCTATTCTCACTCTAGCCACTTCAAGGGCTGAAGACAACTGCAGGATCCTTCTCTTCTTCTGCGTTCTCACAGACCTCTTCCCTCCAAAGGGGATCTGAAGTTAACGGGCTCTTTAGTTGTGACAGCACCGACAAGTTGCAAGGGCCCTCCTCGACAATAATAACACCTACCTCTACCACCATATTGTTGATACAGGCCACGCATCCTAGCTCGCTGCCATCTCGAGGTGGTCCATCGGAATTCCATCTTAACATAGCTGGTGACATTGAACCCGTTGTATTCATTGACAAGGGTCCTGCACCAGCCTCACTTTTCAAGGAGTCAACTTAGCTCTCGCATACGACATACGAATAGTTGGCCTCCCTGCCAAACTCATATCTGAAGAATAATACTACATCCACTCGCGTTGACCTTGTCTGGACACGTTGATCTAATCGCGAAGCCTTTGTATCTACTCGCCCAACATGTCGTTGGCTGCGACTCCGCCTCAAGGCCAGCTTCTTCAGGCTATGCCCAACGAGATCATACTCAGAATCATGGAGCATATGACCCCTGGCGCGCTCTTGAACCTTCGTCTGTCTAACCCGTTGTTTGACGCGCTTTTCAGAAGCAACCGGGCCATCACCATCATACGAGCTCTCCAGGCTCTGCCTGAGCTCCCACTCCTGCTTTATCTGTACACTTCTGACGAAGAAGAACTTCAGCCGACAGATCTGTTCCGTCCCCGTGTCATCGATTACGTGGGTGAGCCACATTCAGTCAACCTCATGAGTGCAGATGACGGTCATCGGTCGTTTCCCGGTGTCATAGTTCCCAAGCACGTACTTAATTTCCACGATGTTGAAGAGCTCTGGAGACTAGCTCAGGTGATTGACTGGTGGGTTGAGGTGTATGCCAAGATTCGTTGGAGAAACGCCCCTCAAAACCACCGTGGTCTACGACCTGGTGAGGTGGACCGAGTGAGAAAGGCAGTTATGCACTGGTGGCTGTATGCCCACTATCACCATGGGTTCACCTACTGGCATCGCAACTTCCAACAGCCCAAGAGATGGGAGTCCAGCGATACCAGACTCATGATTATCCGCTGCATGCCCACTAGTGAGATCCGCGAGTTAGCCGATCTCTGGTGCCGGGTGAGAGACACGGTGAGCCGAGACCTCTGCTCGTCGCCCGACCGGGTTTGCCGATGCACGGTAAGTCTAACTCCTGAAGTCGGATCAAATTTGACTAGGCTACTAATCGAGTTATAGAATCCTAAAGGTTTCGATCTCGTTCCTTGGGGAGCAGGCGAAGGTCGCCACCGGAAGATCGTCAGGACTTACATGAAGTTAGATCCCGAAGAGCTTCGGTATTATCTCAGTCGCTTCGCATACCGGAAGAAGGCCCCGACTATTAAAGCAATAACCAGTTGTTCGCGTGATTTCAGCCGCGATACCGAGACCTTGTCCATATCTATTAACAAGGTACTTGAGGAACGCATGGCTGTACATGGGGGCGTGGACTGGAGCACACTTCCTAGTTTTGGAATCCTGGATGGAGACAGAGCGAACGCACAAGCCAATGCTGAATGGATGGACGACGCCTGGCCGGGTGGACGAATACCTCTTACTGTCGCCGCAATTGGCGCTCTTCCTCCTGACACATCCTCTCTGGCCTGCCGAGGCGATGACGGCACAGATGCGTTTATTCCGTACTAGAAGCATGGCCGCAAGTGCCGCCGCTGCCCCAATTGCAGAAAGCAGATCGTTCCATCAAAAATTCTGCCCATGGAAGACTACCTGCGTCCCGACGACTCTCCTATTCCTAAGCTGCCTGCGGAACGTGCTTTTACTCTTCAGGAACTTCTTGATCTTGCCACTCTGTAACTCACGAACTCCGATTGGAAATTCGCCACCAACTCATACCAGGAACTGCCTTTTGAGTTTTTGGCGTTATAATTGCATAAGCCCATTCCTACTTTGGCGGGACGCTTTGCAATAAAGTTCCTCCTCTCGTAAACCAATAAAAAAAAGACCAACACTGAGAAATTACACATCCGGATTGTCACTTTATTGCAATGCAGAGCTATGGCTTCTATAAATGAATGCCAGTTATCATAGCTAAGATTGCACACACTGTACAAAAGTTTCACGGGACCTTTTCTGGTTCTGATACGCACTCTTGACACTCCCCCCTGACACATTTTCTTTCTCTGTTGACAATTTGTTTTTTCCTTGTGCGGTTTTACACAAACTATTTTTCATATGCCTCTTACCACTTGAAGAGCCGAGGATCGGGTGAGCAACCGGCCCTTGGTCAGCATGTCCGAAGCCTTCAAGTGAGTAATCAGTTATAACTGAAAAGGTATATATCCCGACGTGAGTCCGAGAGACTTATTCCGTGCCACATAAGGAAGAAGTCTTCTACGATGGCTTTCCTGTGCATTCCAGAGATGGGATGTCTAGGTAGCTGGACACACTTCAGTCCCCATTCATCAGGAAGTACTGAACGGCTGCTTTCCCTTGCATACCATTAGTTGGCGTGCTTGGGGGTAGTTGGCTAGGAGGTTCTTCACCGCCTATTTTCATATAGGAGGTGGACTTTTGTCGGTTGATACTTTAGGTAGGAAGTCCTCGATGGTGGCTCTCCTCTGCATATCATCTTTGGTATGCTTAGGTAGCCAGTTCAATAGGCTTCATCACCAACTCTTAGATAGGACAAATTACATACAGCATTTTTATAACTGTTTGTGTTTCCTGCCAAACCCTCAACGTAGCCTTATGGTTCCTGGAGCCTTCGTAGCACATACCTGTTAATTACCTACCTCGTGAGATTTATACTTGAAATATTAAATATAACGTCGCCTTTTCCTGACCTTGGTCTCTTCATCTCTTCCTTTACTCATTATCAACATGCTGTTGCCTTTTAGTAGCGCTTTATTGGGTAATGATACCTGCAAAGTTCCAAAGTGTAGTTGAATCCAGACTGTTTGTTTGATATTTGTATAAGTCGCTCACAGCTGTCCTATTTCACAACGACCATTTATCGCAAGACATACCGACACAAAGCTTATGATATATAGATACGTAACTCATAAATAGTGTAATTAGTGATATTATTCAAGTAATAAACCTCTTATTCATTTTCTAAGGAAATAGCACATTGATAGTTAAATTCCTGATGTGCCATGGAGGTGGGTAGGTACATGCCTACAGCCTACTTTAATAAATACCTTAAACGGCATTAACCGGGTCCGACCCGCCGCCCCAGGTCTGGACTCGCTAAAAAACCACCATTTTACTGGCCTGGTCAGTTTACTTACCAGTTACTTGCATCCATAGCACAAGCGTTCTCCTGTGTGTCTAGCACTACTGCGGAATTCTTGTGAATCCGAGTGCACCTATACCATTAGCAAGGCCATTATATCCTACCAGCGGTTATTCATCCCATAGTTCTTAGGAGTTTGGGTCGCGGTTGGCATCGAACCTCATTCGAGAAATTCACCACCGCATTCAGCCACCGACCTGGGAGGCTGGAGACTGGATGCATGATCTACTAAACCACTAGAATATACTGCGTGTGAGTATGCGACGCGACTAATATTTTCCCTTTTGAGGCTTCATCTACTTTTGGTATCAAATAATCAAATAATGAAAATCTATTGTTACGCATGGAGGAAGATGTGGTGGCTCTATGTTGAGAAATTACCCCTTCAGTCTATCAAGGTAGCTCTTGAGTTCATCGAGTCAAGGTTGACCTGAGTTGTCTTATATGAGTATGCGGCGAGGTTGTGCGAGAAATCGTGTATACCAGTCGTGATTGTACTTTACACCTGCTCCGGGTCTATGTTTCCTTTTCTGATACTCTTTTTTATGGCGAGTGCATGCGGAAGCTTACCACAGTAGCTAATAAATTCACAGTTCACGCTCACCCACGATTTCTCACCTTGAAAGTTCTTTGCCTGCGGACTCCCTAGCAAACTTGGGCATGCAAATAACTACTTACATTCCTCAGGCATTCAGAGCGCCACATATTAGACTTCACTATTATTCCCATCTTTCACTTTCACCAGGCGTAGTCTCTTTAATCTGACGAGACTTGAGCACCATGGAGGGCGAGGACCAACCTATGATGGATGCGCCTAACGGCTTCGACGACTCTCATATCACTCCTTCAGCAAAGCAAGAGGACGGCGGTGCTATTGGTAGTAATGGCATGAATGTCGACGTGGATGAGAGCGAGGCATCTAGTGAGACGGATTCGCTAATTAAGTCGCTTCGACGGCGAGGATTGCTACCTACGGGATGTTGTTACGATGACAGAATGAAGCTTCATGCTAATGCCGATTTTGGTCCTTCACCACATCATCCGGAAGACCCAAGAAGAATCGAAGAGATCATGAAGATATTCAAGAAGGCTGGTCTCGTTTATACAGGACCTGATTCTGAGTTAGTCGAGATTCTGAAAGATTGCCCAACTAAGTACATGTGGAGGATCCCAGCTCGCCCAGCGACGAAACAGGAGATCTGCACAGTGCATACGCCGAGTCACTACGACTGGGTCCACGATCTCTCAGAGATGTCAACAAGGGACCTGCGAGTTCTAAGCCATAGGCTAGACCAGGGAAGAGCGTCCCTCTATGTAGGTGGGATGTCGTTCGAGGCGGCCCTCCTCGCTGCAGGAGGTTGTGTGGAGACGTGCAAGAATGTGGCTGCCGGCCGAGTGAAGAATGCGTTCGCTATTATCCGACCACCTGGACATCACGCAGAATACGACACCCCTATGGGGTTTTGCCTGTTCAACAACGTTCCTATTGGTGCCAAAGTCTGCCAGAACGAATACCCAGATGAATGCCGCAAGGTTCTCATTCTGGATTGGGATGTCCATCATGGAAATGGTACCCAGAATATGTTCTATGAAGACCCGAATATCCTCTATATCTCCCTCCATGTGTACGATAATGGCACATTTTATCCTGGGAAACCAGACAACCCTATGATACCCGACGGAGACATTGACAAGGTTGGTGAGGGCCCTGGTCGAGGGAAGAATGTCAACATTGCTTGGCCATCCCAAGGCATGGGAGACGGAGAATACCTCGCTGCCTTCCAAAAGATCGTCATGCCGATTGCCCATGAGTTCAACCCAGATCTGGTCATCATCTCTGCCGGCTTCGATGCGGCCGATGGTGACGACTTAGGAGGATGCTTCGTTACGCCGGCTTGTTACGCTCACATGACCCACATGTTGATGTCTCTCGCCGGTGGAAAGGTGGCAGTATGTCTTGAGGGAGGCTACAACTTGAAAGCGATTTCGCATTCAGCTCTAGCCGTCGCCCGGACACTTATGGGAGAACCACCCCCACAAATGAAGATTCCCCCCATCGACAAGGATGCTGCAAGGCTCTTGGCTAGGGTCCAAGCTGCCCAAGCCCCTTACTGGGAATGCATGAGGCCTGGAATAATCGATGTCCAGGAGTTAGGAGAGAGGACGTCCCGTTTACACGATGTCATCCGAGGCTACCAGCGACAGGTCTTATCCGAGAAGTACGCCATGGTACCCCTCTTTATCCAAAGAGAGGTTATCTACAAGTCATTTGAGAACCAGGTTCTCATCACCCCGGGCCTACAGGCTAAGCGAAAGATCATGTTCATTATTCACGATCCGTAAGCGTACCGCGCTAGATATTCATTATCTCTGCTAACCCGCCACCTAGTCCCGAACTTAAGGTAATGCCGGACATCGTGGACAATACCGTTGATCCTCACAATGGTTTCATCGTACGTCCGTCGCTACTAAATCGTGAGAGTAAATACTAATACCTGGCAGCTGGACGGTGTCATGTCTTACATTGAGTGGGCACACAAGAATGACTTCGGTATCCTGGACGTTAACATTCCGCATTACATCACGCATACCGAGGACATCGATGCCTATACTCCCCGAGCGGATGAGAAGACTTTGCAACGTCAGATTCAGGAGTTGGTGTGCTACATCTGGGATAATTACTTGCAACTGTATGACGCGGAGGATCTGTTCCTCGTAGGTGTTGGCAATGCGTACTTGGGAATCAAGGTTCTTCTCACCAACAGAGGTATGGATACCATCTTAATATTATCACACCCGGTTCTAACGATGGCGTAGATTGTAAGAGTCGGATCGCAGGTGTCGTCAACTTCGTTACGGGAAACCTACGACCGGTCAAGTCGGAGACGGACACGGACTTGTCGAGTTGGTACAAGCAAAACTCGCTAGTATATGTCACGAACGACCATGCCTGCTGGGAAGACGCAAGTCTGGCGAAGAAGGTTCTCAAGAAGCGTTTCGGAGGCGTACACAGAAGCCCCGAGACTGGTCTGAACCGTATGATGGAGGCACATGCCAAGGAGGTCTACCAATTCATTGCTGAGCGAGTTGACCAAGATAGGAGTGGTAATACTACTGAGGAGGAGGAGAAGTGAGGGTTGGCTTATTCTATGGAGCGGGGAGTCTTAAGGGGGGGTATTTGTATATACAAGAGGTCTCTTCGCCCCGTTTTAGCATGGCATCCAGGCGATTGATTGCATCATGGTCTGTTGTTACCCGCCTAAGTAGGTAATTTTTGCGAATGTTGAGGTTATCACTTGCACCATCACCGCACGATCTCCCGGACTTTCAGTACGTACACACAACACAGCATTGTTCGCACAGGGCGAGGGCGAATGAGAGAAACTTTTTTCTTTGCAGACTTGCACTTGCTTGAGAATTCTTTGATTGAATTTAAATTCAATTTTTCACATACATAAGTAAACGCACCTTTTCTACCACACATCTTAACTGTTTGTTCTTGGGCAGTCTCTTGTCTTCACTACCTTTACCTTACCCAGCACTAGTATACACTTTACTGCGTCTTAAAGAGCTATACTCAATCAGTTAATTATTAGATGTCAACTAAGTTGGGACGTGTCCCATACCCAAACCAGCCAAAGCTACATACGGTACAGTACCTACCTACAAAGGGTACCTACATGTAGGTACAGCTAAGAGCGGTGGCGATTGGCAAAACAAACTTCCCTTATCGCCGCCTTTTCATTGGGTAAAAATGGCAGACCCACGAACTAGATCTGCAACCCGACGTGGAGGACGAAGGCGCGGTTCACGTCGTCGATTGAGATTTGGGCAAAGCTCTCGAAAACATCGAAAACATCCATCTCAACCCTCTTCCAACCCTAGTCAGGATCCAACAGAGGAAATCAAGCGTGAGCCTTCTGCTTCAGGCTCAGCAGAGAGTGGAGAGATCAGCGAGGGCTTTGGTGTTCCTCAAGAAACCTGGGAGTCTGGGCTACCTGATCATCAAGCTCGAATCTTCCCTAGCCGCCCTCGAAATCTATCTGAGCCTGCGCCACAACCCCGGGGCACTGGAGGTCAACGTCGAGAACTCTTTCCATCTGGGCTACCTAATCATCAATCTCGCATTTTCCCTGACGGTCGTCCTCAAGACCTCTTTGATCCTGCACCGCAATACCGACCCCCTCCTCGTCATCGTCGAGAGCTCTTTGAGCCCGGGTTACCTGGTCATCAGGCTCGCATCTTTCCTGACGCCAGTCCTCAAGGCCCTTCTAACGAGCAGCACGACTATAAACCTCAATTCGCATCGGAACACGACAGCGCCTCCGGGGCGTCCCCTCCTCCTATGATGGATCGCGAATCTCGAAGTCGAAGGTAAATATCACCCAATTCAATTCTAGCATCGTGATGGAATACGACTTTTTGGCTCGGGCGCTCCAATTCGACGATTATGGTTCATAATATTTTATTTAAAGAAACTAAATGCTAACTAAACGTTTCCGCTAGATACGATGATGGAGAAGTCACTAGATATGGCGCTGGTGAATCGTATAGACCCTTCAATTCGAATCGGTCCCCGCGCCGTGCTAGAAGCCCGCCGCGAGGTCGTAGCCCTCCGATGCTAGACAGCGATCGTTACATTCCCGGCCGATCCCCGCGACGCCGTTCACGAAGTGGAGACCGCTATCGCCGCGATCTCTCCAGAGACCGACGAGAGACCCGTGGCATGGGCGACAGCTGGAGAGGACGAGATAGAAGCCGTAGTCTCCGCCGTAGCCCTCCGCGACGATCACCTCCTCGCCGTAGTCCCGGCCGAAGGAGTCCTCCGCCGCGCAGGTTCTCACCGAGACGGGATGACAGAGATCGACTGCGATCTCCTCGAAGGGGCTTCGAGTCAAGGTTCCAACTACCCCAAGATGATCCTAACTACATACGCCTAACAAATATTCCGTACAGACGAAGATCTAGATCTCCGTTTGAGAGAGATCGCATCCGAGACAGAACGCCTCCCCGACGTTCACCCCCGCCTGTTCCTAGAGCTAGCACTTACAGAGCCCGCTCTCGCAGTCCCGAACGACGAGACGATCGCTACGGCCCCTCGTATAGTAGACGCCCTTCGCCGCCTCGTGACTCCGCGCTCTCTTCCGCCATTCCCTCTCAGAACACGTCACGTAGATCTTCACCCCGCCCTCTTCCCCCCCATCGCGATGATCGCTCACGTCCGCAGTCCCCTATTCCCTCGAGACCTTTGTCTAGATCGTCATACGGTCTCCCAACCCGAGAGCGAAGCCCTCAAGGAACTCCCAAAGAGCCTCCCGTCCCGCGATCCCCACCGCGAGGGCCTGCTGCTCTACGAGCACCTCCGACCGGTCCGAGAGATACTCGCACTTATGGTGGCCAGTCTGGTGGAGCGATAGGCCCGCCTCCCAGACCAGCCCCAGCTGTTCCTGCGACATCGAATCGACCGGATATCAGCCCGGGTGGACCACCGGCAGGTCCCCGAGGATATGTCCCTTCGCGCGGGGGTGGCTACGGCCGGGGTGGTCGAGGAGGACCCAGCTGGGGTAGCACGATCCAGAGTCGTAATCTACCGCCCACGGCAGGCCCTGTTTCCGCATCTGCGACGACGAGCTCGAGCACCATCCCCACCGGCCCACGCGCAGGTCCTACTTCTCAATCGGTCCCATCGACTCCCGTCAACGCTTCTAAACCCTTCAACCCTCCCAAAGGCCCGGCTGCTGAGAGCAACCGACCGAGCCTAGCAAACCAGCTCCTTTCTACCGTGTCACCCATCATACCCGGCGGTAAGGCAGACCAGCGCGATCTGGCCATGCAGATGGGCGTGCTGCCAGAATTGCTCCCGCACCACATGCAGCTGAAGGAAGAAGAGGAGAAGCTGCGCGCGGAGAAGTACGTCAAGGAGGAGAAACTCCGCAAGAGTCTGGCCATGTGGGATAAGTTTGAGCGCGAGGCTAAGGTGCTTGATTTACGGCTCGAGCTTAGCGAAAATCTTATGAAGAAGTTCGCTGGCGATGGGGTTGGCGGTGCGGCTTTTTAGTAAAGGGCTGCCTGTGAGAGGAAAGGGGAGCGAGGTTGCGATGATAGGGATTGGGCTTGCGGAATGAGAACGCTCGGCTTAGCAAGGCTGTCTACTGGATCGTTTGTGAGCCCAATTTGTCTATCAAAAGGCCTACATCATCCAGATCTCTTCTACTACTCATTAACAACTTTTTACTGGGGCGTTGCTGCGAGTCGACATACCGGCTCGCTTCACACCTGGCTTATTGTTGTCAGAGATTGAAAGAGAGGGACCATAAAACGAGGAAACCAGAATTTCGCAACGAAGCTTGTGCATTATGGACGCAGAGACAGGACCTCTTGAGTTGGATGGTATTCATCAAGGGGTCGTTGATACCCATTACTTTACCTCTACTTCAGCAGCAGTAGTTCGACTACAGTTGGGCCTTTTCGACGGAGTGCATTGAGATCGCGTGCGACGAAACCGGGAGAGAAGGGTAAAACAAAAGTTAGAGAAAAGGAGAAAAAAAATGAATGTACTATCTGATCAGTGGCTAAACGAAGAGCAAGCAGAAGAGAAGTGGGATTAATTCGTCCTGTCCCCGTCCCGTTGCGTTACCTTTGCCTTTTACCTTTGCTACTACGATTGTCTTGTACAATATGGATCGAGAAGCCTCGCTTACTTAGGTACGTAGGCTAATGATAGCAAATCGATCCATCTACTTCAAGAATTATGTCTTATTGGTGATGTCAGTAGGCTAAGCGTATGCTACCTAGTAGAAGACGTAAGCGGTGTGTTCATTTCACAGCTATGGCCATTAAGTTAAGCCTATTTTATTGAGTTGGTAAGTCTAGTATTGATGAAGAGGACCCTATATAACGTATTTGGACATAAGATCACATTATAGGAAGTGAGCGCCCATATCTACATAATAGACAGGACTTGTCCATTGAAAGGAGCAGCTTCAAATAGAGGTGGTCGATCCTAGGCCTCTATTATCTAGGTATACTATCCAAACATACATGTATATTAGAGAATCACTTACCCCGGCCATTCCTCCAGGGCCGGGGAAAGGCTCTCCGTACCTGCCTTTGTCCATAATCCATTTTCATTCCGTGATTCAGAACACGCTTCTTCAACGCCCGCGGAGCCACAAACGGTCCCCTATGAAACGTCCCCGCCGTCTGCAGTGTATCGCGGTCCACCTTCCTATACCTAATCTCGTACGAGAGCCACCGGTCGAGTCCCAAGACCTGGACATCCAGCGTGGGCAGCGCGACCAACTTCATCTTAGAGCTATCCGGGACCTTAGGGTGTGACGAAGTTTCTCCGTTCCCATTCATATACAGCGGATTCGGGTAATTCGGCCGCGGTACTGCGTTCTCCAAATCCAGTTGCTCTTCGATGTATATAGCGGGGAGCGTGTACCGTACTTTGCCCGGGGCGTATCTCTTCAGGAGCGCGGCGAGCCGGTTCCGGTCGTCGGGACTGAGCAGCTCACGGAAGGGCTTGGCATGGTCTTGGAGAAAGGGCTGCACGATCAGCCGGTAGGGTAGCCGGTGCTCGATGTGTATCCAGTATCGACCGTCCCAGAGTGCCCATGACATGCGTGGGGACCACCTCCACTCGTTCCTTCGGTTACGCTCGACGGCCCAGTAAGGGGTCCGGACGCGGGGGAGGGGGAGGTTGGATGGGTAAGGTGTGCGGGAGAGGTACCAACTAAGCTGTCGCTTCTGTTGCTCGCCAGTTGTCTTCCCAACAAAGACAGAGGGGGAGCTGGACTTGGGTACGATGGGCATGAGGAAAACGCCAGAGACGCTGAAGGCTTTGGGAGGGCTTACTGGTACCGCTTCATCGGGAAGGGCAAGGGATGGGAAGAGGCGTGCTACGTGGTTCTCGATGGTTGTGAGAAGTGGTGGATGCGAATCTGGGATTACAAGCGCTAGAATCTTGCGCAAGAGGATTGCTGCTATTTGTCTTTGCTTCAGCAAGCGCGCTTGGCGACGCAATAGAGAGCTAGAATCCCTTCTTTCTAGATGGGGCCTGAATATTGGAAATTGAACTGTGGCTGTCCCGGAAACAGGTTCAAAATCATGTATGATAGTCCGACTGAGGAGCCGATTGGCCTCTTCCTCCTGAGCTTGAACCCTCCGCTCGCATCTCTTGGAAACAGCAAGGATCGATGGTTTCTGAAGAGCTTTGGGGAGGGTATAGCCCTTATATATATGCCTTACAGCATTTCTCATCGTGAGGGTGGGGTCCTTATTTGTGGCATCTTCCCACCACGGAATATTGTTCTCGAGACAAGTAGCGATGAGACGGTCTTTACTAAATTCCAGCAAGGGCCTGTATACCATGATGCCACCATCTTCGGTGTCAAGCGTACTGGGATCAAATGACATGACTCTTTGCGATTGATAGAAGTCGTCCAGGTCGGTATCTTTTAATTCGGTGGCAGAATCGTTTAATTCTGCTTCGCCCATTAGACGATTAACGGCGGATCTTAGTTCTCGGCGAATGTGCTTACGCTCTCTGCTCGACGGCGTCATCTTGTAGAACGGATGCCGGCGCGATTGATCATCGACATAGCCACTCCTATCAGCGCCAAACAGACCTTCACACTCAGGGATATCATGAGCTTTCTTCATGCCACATAAGCCACGGCTGCCGTGCCCCTGCAGCAGGCGCATGAGAACGGTCTCATACTGATCGTCCTCATGATGAGCAAGTAGCAGACTGACCACACTGCGTGCAGTGAAGATAGATCCCAACTTCCGGTAGCGAAGCGTGCGCGCGACACTCTCGAAGTTGGGCAGGTCCATGGGATGGCTGTAATTACCTAGGACTTTAGACCAGTTAAGCGTATGCAACTCAGCAGCGATGCCCATTCCATCAAGGGCCTCGCAAACGGCGAGTCCTTCTGCTCCAGATCCCTGCCGCACTCCATGGTCAATGACCAGGGCGCGGAACCCGGAGACCGGGTTATCTGCTATTTTGAAACTAGGGTCTCGTGTCCGAATTTGTGAACAGAGGAAGGCAAGGGCCATAGAATCGACACCACCGCTTACGCCTAGGCCTATTTGAATTGTTAGAGACTTAAATATCTCAAGAAATTAATAAAGAGTACATTACTCACCGACTCGTCTATGGTTTGTCCCTCTAGCACAAGGGAAGCGAGGCTTGCAGGTGGCGCGAATGGCGTCCATGAATTCGGACAGGCCAATCGGCCTGGCAGCTGTGTGTATAACATGAGGGAGCATGTGCATTCCATCTTATTCTACCATAATCCTTTTCCAGCTACAAGAGGAAAGATGCTAGAAGCCTTTACGAGATGAAATACGAACTTATATAGATTATATAAAAGTTCCAACTCGGTTACACAAAAAGCATCAAGATGAGATTTGATAAAGCTATCTATCGATAAGCTCTTATCGATAGACCCAAGGATGAGGTACTGTCTCCACTCTCCACTCTAGCTACCTCATACCTGAATCGGATCACTATTTTCTCTCTATAATTCTTATCAGCGGACTACCTATGTAATATCTTCGTAAATAAACCTGATCAATGGACGCAAATTCTTGAGCCACCCTCCCACTATGGCCCTCATAACACTATACGCAGTTTATATCTAAGGGACCAGGCACCATACCCAATTCTAATTACCACCTCACAACTAGCTTGACACCCACCTTCCTACCCACTCTACTCGAAACCCGCCGCAATCGGCCGAACCCTCCAAACGAAAAAAAAAAAAAAAAAAAAAAAAAACACGAAATGCCACCTCCCAACCGCCGCAACCCCCCTTCGCAACCGCCCTCCTCGCCGGCGGCATAGCCGGCACCACAGTCGACCTCTCCCTCTTCCCCTCGACACGCTAAAAACGCGCCTCCAATCCCACGCCGGCTTCTTCCCCTCCGGCGGCTTCCGCGGCATATACCGGGGCGTGGGGTCCGCAGTCGTAGGGTCGGCACCAGGCGCCGCCTTCTTCTTCTGCACGTACGAGGGTGTGAAAGGTATCCTCGCGTCGCGGCGACAGCGGCGACATAGCGTTGGTATCGACGGGGATCCGGTACATGGCAGTAGTAAGGTTGGGGCAAAGAGCTGGGAGGCGCCGCTGGAGCACATGGTAGCCGCGAGTCTAGGCGAGGTGGCGGCGTGTGCGGTGCGCGTGCCGACGGAGGTCGTGAAGCAGCGGGCGCAGGCGGGACTACACGGGGGGTCGAGCGCGGCTGCGCTTGGGGCGATTTTGTCGCAGTACAAGACCATTGGGTTGATAGGCGTGTGGCGCGAACTGTACCGCGGGTGGGGCATAACTGTGATGCGCGAGGTGCCGTTTACCGTGATCCAGTTCCCGTTGTGGGAGGCTTTGAAGGGGTGGGGACGGCGGAGGAAGGGAGGTGGTAGCGTGGAAGTAAGCGCTGGCGAGAGCGCGCTCTACGGAAGTGTGTCTGGTGCTGTGGCCGCGGGTATTACGACGCCGCTCGATGTGTTGAAGACGCGAGTTATGCTGTCGAAGGAGCGGGAAAAAGTCTTTACGGTGCTCAGGGATCTGCTGCGTAACCATGGCATACGGCCGTTCTTTGCTGGTATAGGACCTCGTGTCATGTGGATCAGTGCCGGTGGGGCTATATTCCTCGGAAGTTATCAATGGGCTGTTAACGCCTTGCAAGGGAATGTTTTATGACAATGATACTACCACGTCCTTACGAAGTCAAGATGAACAAATGCGGGCGGATCGAGGCTGAATAGTCCTCGCTGTATATAAGTCGAGGGGGTATATGGTCGTATCCGCAATCCAGAACGACGGTTACGAAGAGAAGGATATGTACAACAGACGCTAGAGAATACCCCATACTTAGATCTATCGGACGTAGACACATACTTGATGATACCCTCCCTCCTTTTCATTACAACTCCAACCCTGAATCTCGAGTACATCAACTCACAGTGGCTATTGGTGGGATTGTCTGCTGTCCTCCAGGATCCGAAACCGCGGGGTCTTCGGTCGTCGGTTGCGGTAATTCCTTTGGAATCTCCTTTCGACCATTCGCTTTATAATACAAGACGACATCGTTGCCTCCTTTCCAGACATGAGCCCGCAAGGTGGCAAGACTCATATTGATCGGTAATAACTGAATTCGCCGGTTAGTACACTACCTCGACTTTACTTCATATCACAACATACCTGGTCGTTACAATATAGTTCCAAATACTCCTCAGGCTTGAGAGCTCCGGGTTCAGGCTCTTCGGACTGTGGGTCAATCCTCTCAGCAACATAAGCCAGAATCTTCTTTACTCTTAGCATTCTATTTGCGTTGAGGCGGTTGTTTCCATCGGCCGTCGCAATACTAGGTAAGGAATCCTTCCAAGGGTGCAATACAAACGAGACTTTGACAGGGTCTTTCTGGGGAATCGTGTTCTACTAAAATTAGTATAGCTTAAATCATTAAGGAGTGAAAAACATACTGTGAGTAATACTTCGCCCAACCACATTGGGGCTTTCTCTTCGATGATATCAGCGTCGACGCCGACGCTCATCACCGTACCCCGATACAAGTTAGCACTACCACCGGAAGTCTCCTCTTGAATGATTACTTTGGTACCAGGAGGTAGTTTCAACACCGGCGCATCGATGGGTAGGGCTGGCGTTATCTTTGTCTCAACAAAGTTATCCGGGGACTCTAGGAGCTGCTTCTCATAGTCGTTACGGATTTTCTGGATAACACCACGGAAACTGTCGTCGATTTCCTTTTCATGATTCGACGATGATTCCGACTTGTTCTCCTCCGGTTTCTCTTCCGTGGTGGTGGGCTTCTCGATACTGGTAGAGGCTGACCTTCCTAACTTCTTAGTACCAAAGGACATACCCATCCGAAATTTTTTGCCAAATGGTGTACTCGGAGATTTAGCAGTGTCCTTGTCTTTATCCTTCGTATCCACCGGAGATTTCGGTGTCTCATCTTTAGCGGCAGTTTGATCCACTGGTGCTGGAGTTGTAGCCGGTTTTGTAGGGGCATCCGCTGAACTAATGCTGCTAGAGAAGTAGTCTTCGGCAGACGTCCGACTCAATTGTTGTGAGGATACTCTTTCAAGGGGACTACCAGGAGTAACTACATGTTCGGAGATGCCTAGCAAGTTGGCTGGGGTAGCCACACCTATTGCCAGCCCCGGACTCATAGGATAACTGGCTCCGTTCGCTCTCGGGGTTGTCAACGGAGAATCGCTAGCTTCCCACCCTTGGGCGTTTGAAGTAGGTATTGATATGGCTGTTGGCGGGTTTAATCGGGTAGCAGCTTGGCGTTTTTCAACGCTCTCGTTGAGCTTCATTCTATAGATCTCATCTCGTTTAATTTCCTCGTCGATCAAATTAGCAAATAAGTATCGTAGAATCCATCTCCCAAGGTTTACTGTATTATTGTTAGTCTCTATATTATAGAAAACTTGACATGTATCGTACTTCTCTGATCTTCCCGGAAATCAACAGGTTCTGCCAGTTCCAATTCGTCGGCGTACGTTTCAGCGTCAAAACAATTGAATGGTTCCAACACGACAGTTAGGTTTCCAGAACTTGTGTCTATCGAACACCAAGGAGCAACCGCTTCTAATGTGTTCACTTTCGGTTCAACATCTTCAAGATGCCTTTTCCCGTACCTATCAATGACTTCACACTACTCTGGATCAGCGAAGGCTAAGCGTGACGCACAGTAGCACTTACTCTGATTAAATCCCATAGCAATACATCGCCCGCAGTATCCAGGGTTAAAACATGCCTCCGATCGTTGAGGAGTTTGTATTTAACCAGCCCGTTCTGGCCCTCGATCGTCTCTTCTGGTAAATGATGGATGGGCTCAATGACAGGAATTGAAGAATCGCCAATAGCTTCCGAACCTTTCCAAGGGACCGTACCGGGCGTCAGATTAGGTTCAGAAGGTTCATTAAGATCCGGTGGGAAAGCCGCGGTGTTAGAAATTCTCAATATAGAATTCGCGGGGATTTCACTCTTCGCTAATCCGTCGGCAGATGAAGCAGATGCCTTTCGCGATCTCGATACCGGGCTACTTGCTCGTAAATGTCTGAATGGTCCAGGAAGCGGAGCATCAGGACCCGTCTCAACGTTCGTCCACCTATTAATTGAAGAGCTTGAGGTAGCAGTCCATATGTAATTCCCACAAGCCACCACTTTATTGACACCATCATGTTCTTGAGCTACAGCAACGGACAGGCCTTCGTCCATCTCCACTGTCCCCCGAGTGTCTGTCTTAACAACCAGACCAGACCGATCACTACTATAAAAGACAGCTAGCTCAGGATCTTCGGAAAAGAGCGACCAAACGCTGTCATTGTGCATGGTGAGAGTATACATGCATCTTCCAGCAGTGACGCTCCATACCTTAACGGTCTGATCGGAGCTGGCAGTCATGACGGTGTCGCCAGCTTCGTTCATTAATATGGCGCGGATGTTGTCAGTATGGCCAACTAGCTTGGTAATCCTCTTCCCCGACTTTGGATCCCATAACCGTACTATTGATTCAGGGCCTCCACTAGCAAGAATGTTTGGGTTGGCACTCATGGCATATACAGAAGCCTTCTCGCTGACATCGTCGCCTCTAACATCGATTTCAAGAGACTTCCCCTTGCCGTTGAGGTCCCACAAGTATATCTTCCGGTCAAGCCCACCCGAAGCAACCCAGTCGGCATTGTTTGGTGTGGCGACGCACTTGACATAGTCGGCGTGTTGGCCGATGGTATGGGGTTCGGTATCTCCAAGTTCGGGTCGCCATACTTTTACGGTCAGGTCGGAGGATGCAGAGACAAGGGCAGCGTTGTTGGCAGCGAGTACGATATCGTTAACCCAGTGTGTGTGAGCCTGGGTCGAGGCACGGAATCTTGTTGTCGGTTGTGATTTCGCATCTCGGTTAGATGCAGGGTTGCGATCGGAATGATTATTCAAGTCAAGATTCAGGTCCCAAGCACATATGACCCCATCTCTACCTCCGGAGTAGCTATGCGACCAGGTTAACGACCGATTCACTTTCGCACACTTCTCGGACAAGCTTACAGAATAGCATTGTCTCGGTCCACGGCAAGGCCATTGACACCGAGTCTATGGCCCCCTGATGACGAATGGTCTAGTTCAAGAACTGAAATGCAATTCAATTGTTAGAATAAAGTTCAAATGTGAGTCTTGCGTAGCCACATGCACACTTAATCATGCAGAAAGATTATAGTGGTTAAGGTTCGGGTGGGATAGGGGAAATTATCGCCTATGCGGGGTGGGTGAAGATCAGTGAAATGAGGGGACTAGAATGGCTTTAAAGGGTTGAATTGTTATTAGCAGAAAAATGACGAACCATAGCTTATCCTTTGACGTGCCTTTTTGGCCATGGCAAATGAGAAAATGAAGGGATAATCATGCGTAAAAAGGTTGTCTCAACAGAATGCTACATTGATGAGCGCGGCGGGCATTGATTACATGTAGCAAACATACAGAGCTCCATAGACAACGGCGTTGGGTGAGCTGGAGGGATGGGATAATTGTAATTGTAAATGTGTAAGTAAAGAGAAACAGAGCTACCCCGGGATGCTCCGCATGGTTCCCAAATTCCCAAAAGGACCAACGCTACTGTACTGTAACTGCCTGGTCCATGGGTTTAGTCCCACGCGATCACCACGTTATGTAATAGCCCTTATTAGGCCTAAGGTTAATATGTACTGTATGGAGGATGCAGCAGCTACATGTATGTCCCCAGCTACTCGGTACCTACCGTACCTCTACCCCCCACCTACAACGGTATCCTCCAGGGGTCCCTTGGAACTCCAAGACCCACCCTTTTCATCAAACCGACTTTCCATAAAATGATATGATTCTTAGTTTCACAGCCATTCTCGAGTTAAA
This sequence comes from Hypoxylon sp. EC38, assembly GCA_002120335.1. Taxonomy (NCBI): domain Eukaryota; kingdom Fungi; phylum Ascomycota; class Sordariomycetes; order Xylariales; family Hypoxylaceae; genus Hypoxylon; species Hypoxylon sp. EC38. The sequence goes on from KZ111242.1 coordinate 321,448, forward strand.
CAGTTATCTTCTCTAAGTAGGTATCATAATATCACGTCAAACAATGACACCAGCTACACTGATTTGGCTGCCAGATCAACTAGTACGCCTCGTCTACAACGATAGTCAGTGCCAAGCTGTATAATAAATGGACTCAATGCCACGTTGAGACATACGAAACATCCCGATGCCCCCAAATTCATTGCCCGTTATTGCGCATGGGAAGCAGGTTTTTCCCTGCCCGCAGAATAATACTTGGCAAAGGATTTCTCTGTACGCGAGAACTTCCAGGAAGATCTCTTCACGTTGGAAGAAGCTCTACACCTCGGGCCGAAAACTGAATCAGCAGACATGCTGGCAATGACGAGGGATGACATTCCAAGATGCCAAAACACCTATAGTCGAACAAGTTCTGGATTGATGATAAATCAAGGATGCTTGATAGGGACTAACTACTCCAATAGTCCTCCTTACCGGTTACACCAGTTCCCCCGCACCGCCCCAAACTGACTTACTCTATAGTGTAGGACTCTAGCCATCTACATGTTCGCCTTCTCTTGCGCCAAAAAAAGAGAAAAAATCCAATATGTGTTGAAATCTACTCTCGGATTTATAGGGGACGATACCTATAAACATTTCGCACCTTGTGTTAGGTTACTAAAGAAGATCGACTTTGGTAAAGGCCAGCTTTAGCCTGGTGTGCTGAATCGTATACGGCTACGGTAACTATATCAGCTAAGGAATGCTTCGAGGAACCATCAGATGCGGAGGACAGAGGCACGGAGGTCATATATCAATCATCACGAGACAAGGAATAATATGAATTGATCTTCGAAGGGTTCATATATAATCAACCTATTCATTACCTCCCCTTTCACACTGATTACTAATATATAGGGTGAAGTTGTCGAGTTATCGAATTTGTGATCCAGCCCTCAGTAAAAAAAGTTCTAGTTTCGCGCCGGCCACTCATTTAGATGAGGAACGGGGTTAAAGATACAGGCTGAACGTCATTATGTGTGGGCAGACGTTCTATTTACTTGCATATAGTTTGCACGGCAAGGGTTGAGGCTGGTCTAAAACTACAAATTCTTCTTTTGGCGCGACTCATGCCCGTCGATCCTATGAGGGCTACCTGCAACTGTTCTCCTATTCACCCAGATCCTGTCATTATCAGATTAATCCAAAGTTGAGCCCTCGCTAGGAAACTATTCGCTGCTGCTCTAGCAATATCAGAGAGTCGCGTACTCTCTTCGCTGCTTCCTTATCCGGCGAGGGGCTGTCGGCTGTTTGGTCTGTTCCGCTCGTAAGTCGAAGCTCGATTCCCTACTCTTCTCCTCAAGGATCGTCCCCATGGACCAAACGTTCTTACCTAGCAATGTAGACGCATTCAAGTCCGCAGGAGACGACGCGGTCCCGCTGCTGGCCATCTTCGCCTTTTGCTCAGCCCTTATACACTCCGGGCATCTCGAGTTCTTGGGCCTCGTAGCGACGCGGAGCTTACACTCGAGCAATCCAGGCGGTATTTTGGGGGGGTTGTCAGGTACAAACTTTGGTCTCTCCAGAAGGAGGTCGTCTTCAGGCGCACATCGTCTGGCTATGTGGCAGGGGAATGTGTTCTGATATACCCTGTGATTGCAAAGCTGGAAACTGTTCCAGATCTCGATGCACATGGCCTCTGGGTGTAACTCGATCTCGGGAAACGCTTGGTGGTACGGCGGCCGATTGCGCAAATCGCCACGACGTAATAGCGATGTCGTGGTTATGGTGAAGCTTGGCGCAGAAGGAAAATTGGTTGGCAAGACCGTTTAGATGACATTAGCGAAATAGGGAAAAAGTAGAGATCAATGTCTTTCAAAACAATCAACGTCAAATAGTGTTAGATTGAACAACAATGGTTTTGAGAAATGAATAGAAACAATGGGGAAAAGTTGCGACGATTTCTGAGTGTACTGTGGTTCAGTGCTGGGTCTACTAGAGTTGGTCATTGCTTGCATCGTCTTGATTGTGGTGAGTTAGTATTCATCCTTATTCACAGTACGCAGTGAACTAAGGAAGGACCAAGTACAAAGATGTCCATTCTATGTACATTGTTAAGACATAAGCCTTTCAGACCCTCGTGTTATTATAGTCTGCGGTGAAAGATCTGATCCATCTAGATAAAGAGATGATTAGGAGTAAATCAGCACCTTACGTTCCTGTTGAACATTGTGGTCACTGCATCCAGTAGCCGTAATCACCTGCTGCCTATGGAACGTGGTCATCGTCCGATGTTGCCCCATTCTGCGTTTGCTGTGTAATGAAGCACGAGGTGAAATGTGTAGATACGTTGGATACGGGACTAAACAAGCTTGTTGATATATACATGCAAGTTGATGTAACCAGACGCTGTAAAGCTATATTCCACATGGTTGAACTATAGAACGAAGGCTAGTCATAGACTGTAAGATATCCGTAATCACTAGCCACGCTCCTTTAGCAAACTCGACGGGTGACGACTTCCCGGGATGTAAGTCCAATCCACGATATTCTCCTTACTCCCGCTGTCCAAGGGTCTCTGATAACACACCATATGCTTTCCCCCAAAATATTGCGGCAGAACCAAGATCATCATGTCGTTTCAAGTACCAGCGCTCTATTCAAATAGAGTGTGGGGGGGAATTTGCATCACCGCCACTATTTTCACCGGCCTGGGGCTCATGTCTCCTAGTTGTAGTAGTCTCCGACCTTCTTGATCGCCGAGTTCTATGCACACTAGAGTCCGAGTGGCTTCTTCCCGGAGCCTGCGGGGCCACTTGGAACTCCAAACGACCAGTTCCTACGATGAGCTCTCTCGTTTGTGACCTTGCCAGTAATTCCGCCATGTTGGTACGAGTACTGATAACACGAATTGGACCACGTTCAGTCGGTATTCGAAATTCGTGTAGATTATGATCCCCATTCGCAAAAGCCCACAAGCCTAGACCGTTTGCGAGGACGTCTTGCTCTGCCTGGTTTTCTCTCGCTAGGACACCAACAGCTACACCGTCTCGTTCGTATACCTCGCGTAGGTACACCAAGGGAGTCCGAGCCCTTGGCGCTGATCTGGCGCGTCGGCGACGTGACGTCTCCTGAAGCCTTGTGCCCATGCGATCTAAGGAAGTTCGCATCTGTTTGAGGGCGGTGAGACTGCATTTACGTGAGACCCGTGTCCCTGAAAGGCAGTGGAAACACAGATCTGCATGCCCTTGAGGAATAATCCTGATGTGTGGCGCAAATACATTTCTCTTGGAAAAATCGCAGCGGAGCACATTGGGGCGTTGTTGACTAGACCTTTCGCAATATTGACGCCTTTCGGCGTCCATCGTGATGCTACAGCATGTTATGCAGATAGTGAAGTATCTGTGTATCTAACACATCTTGTTCTGGGTTGAGTAATTGTGCGTGATGCCGAATACAGATGTAATATTTTTAGTTTCTTTATTGTGTAACGATCGACTTTGGAAAGATCGGTCAACTATCCCCGGGAAATAATCCGTTAGTGTTGTGATGACGATGCGAATATCCAAGTTGGCCGAGATATTAAAGAAAGGTCAAAATAATCATTTCCATGAACCAACAAATACATTTAGTTCGCTATCATCCACGATCGGGCTTCCCTATCTAGCTTCGGGGGGAAAGGACCAGGAAGCTACGATGAATCTAATATGTAAGTCCAAGCAGTTACTCACGGTTGATCTTATGAGGTAGTGGATTGTGACTGCCACCGTATGTACCTAAAGAGACCTCCAATACCGACATCATGCGAGCGAACCTATAACGCCATTTAACCGCTGCGAAAACGACCACGATAACGAATGCAATGGTATTCCCACATCCCAACCCAGCCTGCTGATATGCTCCACTTAGTCATCCATTAATACCTTAATCCCACTCCCTAAAAGCACATCATGTCCCGATACGTTCATTCATTACCTCTCATTACCAATAACGGCATCCAGATTTCCCATCAATGCGTGAACCTGAACAGTTGACCCGGGACCACCAGGGCCCTTCCGAGCTTCCAACTTCTGCCCCGGCCACCCCTTGACAGACCTAACAATCCTTACATCCTTACCCTTGACTCTCAGTGCGCCAGCGGTCGTCTCAGCATACAAGTCGCCCTCCCACGCCTTAGGGTATCGCAGCCCAATATCCCCACTAGTTGACTTGTGCACCGCTTGGAGGCAATTCAGGGGCCTACTACCCATCAACCCAGCGGTACCATACCAAATAGGCTCAAGAATACGAACAGCGGTCGTCCCGCTCGTCGTCGCAGTCTCCAGTTGAGCGGGGTAGGAGGCGGACACATTGTACGCGTTCATGACGGGCAGTAGATCAAGCGCGATGTCGCTAGCAGTGCTCTTCAACTCGATCCCCGCGCCGAACGCGAAGGCGCCGTGGATGCCGCCAGACGTCGACTTGATATCCACGAGATAGTCTCGGAGCGGGATCTGCTGAGGTGCATGTACCGGCTCCGTGGCGTGAACAGCGCCGGATATGGAGCTTAGGGACAGGACGGCGGATTTCGGGTCCTCTTCAAGCTCTTCCTTGGGCGTGATTGACACTTTGATGTCGCCGGATGTCGTGTGTAGCCCTAACATATCGTATAGGGGCCAGTTCCCGTCGATCTGGCCCGACGTGGTCGTGACCTCGATGATGCGGGAGTCGAACACGTATCCATCTTTCGCTGGCACGAAAGTGAAATCCGGAGTCATGGGCATCATGCCAGTGCTGTTATACACGATAGGTCTATCCGCGCCAGAAGCGATATTCCCGACTATCGAAGAGATCTTGGAGTACTCTGCCACGTGCAGAGTCAGGTCGTCCAGGAGTAAGATATCAAGGTGGACCACACCCAGCTGCAGCATTCTCAGCTCCGCGTCCTCGGGAACCCATATCGTCATCCTCATCTCGACGCAAGGCCAAACCTGCGGATCCACCGGGTCGTACTTCCTAGGTACGCTCACTTTCATGGCCTGTTCCTCCGCGTCTGCAAACACGTCCAGCAGCAGGCCCTTGTCGTTAGTGGCGATCTCCAGGACCATGCGCGGACTGCCGCCGCTGTCGAGCCGTCGCACGTTGACTTGCCCAGCGACGCGCACTTGGCTGCTGCCCGAGTGCGCCTTTTGGTCCTCGATGAAGATGACATTACGGTTCCTATCGAAGCTGAGGTCCAAGACCTGGTCGTCGAAGCGATACTGCGCGTTCTCGCAGTACGTTGGCTGAAAGGGAGCCGCGACAACGGGCTCGCCAGTCCCGGGTTCAGGCACAGGCTCCTTAGCCGAATCTGGTGGGACTATGACAGGCTGCGCCCCGATCGTCTTCTTCTTAACTACCATGTTAGCGCGATATTCCGACTATAGCTAAGAAAAGGTACTAGGAAGGGTTTAGGGTTTAGACAAGGAATTCCCGGCTTACATGGTCGTCTTCCTGGACTATCCGGAAGGAGCCAGCTAGAAATCCAATGGATACGACCAGTACGATCAGGCCAAGCACCAAGATCCTGCAGTTGAGCCACGTAGGCAGCCGTCTCCTGACTCGTCGGGTCCAGTGTGGTGTGCGGCCGACTTCCATGTCCTCTGGTTGGCCGATGCTCTCGAGGTCTCGCCCCAGCAGCCTCTCGCCTTCGATTGTATCTGCCACACCCATGGTTGAGTTGAATGTGTTGTACTTTCTGGATTGGGCCTGCTGGCTCGTGTGTGGGAAGGGGGATGTTGGAGAGGGCGAGTAGGCCGGCGGCGCGTCGGAATATACGGAAGGAGTCCTTCCTCGTGTTGGATAGGATCGTAATGGTGTATGCGATGCTGACGACGGCGAATACGTATGCGCGAATGTAGGATTATATTGCGGTTGACGTGGTGTGGTCGAACTAGCAGCGCGCTGCTCTAGCTGGTCAGGTTCTCGACTGTTGCCTGATCCAATGGGATGATGGTAGTTGTAGTAGTAGTCTCCGACCCTCTGAGTATTTGACGAGAACCTTTCCTCGTCCACCTCTCGTGTTTTGTTCGGCTCAGCGTCTGAATGTGATGTTTGCTGTAGTGTGGGGTCGGGAACCAAGATGTTTGGTACGTTTGGCACCACATGGGACGACGAGGATGAAGAGGCGAAGTAACCATCTGAAGGCGATAACTGATCTACATAACTGTCGCCATCTGACTCCGAGTCGCCGCCTAAACTTGAATACAGATTGTCAGAGTAAGGCATGGTTTCAGTAGTTGAAACACTCTTGGCAGCGCGACTGAAACTATCGCCAAGGCTGTTTTGGTACAACTCGAAACTGTCCCCGGCGTCTTACCGCACCGGGAAACAAAGATAGGGTTATAATGCCAAGTAATGCTCAATTATATTAATAGAATCGCAAGAAAGACTAAACTGCTTGTGCCATTGAAGACAATACATAAAATGATTCTATCTCGAGTGAGGGGATGTTAGGGAGTGTCGCCGAACGTGGTGGTGCTTGTCAATCGTAAGGCTATTGACTGACGTGATCGCAATTACCAATCCCAATGATACGCCATTCTACCTTGCTGGCCTAGATAGTCCCCCGATCGATGATACCAAGACGCCTCCAGTCCAATTACAGTCAAAGAGGCTGCGTAAGCCCTATCTGCAGTTCGCATATATTGCTGCAGGTGTTTTCCCTCATCGAGCCATAAGACGGATCGGTGAAGTAGTCATTTCGGAAGGCTGCGTTGGTAGCTAGCTTATCGAGGATATAGCTGCAGTTGAGCAAGTTGCGAAAAGGGAAGCTCGATAAACTAAGTGCTGACACCGGGGAAGTCTATTGGCTTAATTGGATCGTATATACGGCCAGCCTAAGCTACCTCTATACTACCTACGCCACGTCCTCGCGTCATTGGAGAATACCCCGCTGCTAGGCTTCCTTTTTACTTCTTCTGCTGAAGTCCTACATCTTCTTCCCCGCTCTCGCGGTATAGTATGGTGATACGTCAGCTAGCGAGCTGGCATTCAACTCCTACGTACGTTCATGGGTTGAATTGCGAATGACGTGAAACCATAGAGTTTATTGGGCTAGGAAGTCCAAAGGCCGAAGCCGGAGTAGAGTCATAAACCGCTGACGAGTTTCTAATAACTTGCAGCGACGTGACGACACTTATCCCGGCATCCCGAAGACGGACGATGGCGTCGGTGTGCTCGGTGTATGCACCCCAGATTCGTCAGCCCTAACGACCTCCTTAGCGCGGCTCGAAGACAAGCGGCTCTGAGATTAAGTTACCGACCGCCTTGGAGATCATACACGTGAGTGAGTAGGTGGTTGACCAAGAACGAGCCTCTAGTTTAGTCGCATACCTCAGACCATACGGTGATAACTGTCCTTCGTGCTGTGTGTCATCATATCATAATGCCGCAAGGATGTTGAGATAGTAGATCATTCAATCGTCGGCCGAGCTCTTGGATACGGACTCGCCGATTGCTGATGTGCTTGGATTTGCTTGGATTAAAAGTTAATGATCAAATATTATCTTGGGGAGAGTTTATGTCAACAACTCCTCGGAGCCTAGTCGAGCCTCACATGTGAGCCTCAATAATCAAGTTCCACTTACTGGCAGAACTAGGGACAATTTTCAGCCTCCCTTCTATTCCCATGTGGCTAACAGTAGGTCGCTGCTCGCGATTATATTGTAATAGCGATAAGCGTCCGCCCTAAGAATGTGAACTAAGGTCAATATTATGCCCTAGCCCAACATCCTCACCACCATCTCGAAACCGATAGTGCATTATGTGACGAAATGCAGTCCACATATTCTATAGTCTTTTAGTATTAATCAGCACTTGAACTATGTATAGTTTTTTACATCCTAAAATGAAGCGTTATATCTCTTACCCACACTCAGCCGCAGTTCTCCGAAACTCAACGCTACTGTGGCCCAAGAATGTGAGTGGGCTTAGAGAGAAGAGCGATGTAGAGTGACTTGATGCCTAGTAGCTACTTACACTCTGTGACCTGCAAACTCCTTGCATGTACAGGTACAAATAGATCGAGCTTTTACGCTATGCCCTGTAATTGATGCCAGCGGTTGGGCTACTGATGGTATGGGTAATAGGGGATGCCAGGTGAGTCACATCATTGCAACGAGTTATTACAGTAACTCAATGGTAAAAAAAAGAAATGAAGCAATAAAGAGCGATCTTAACGACATTTTCATCATCAATATTGGTAATTCGAATATTTTGAGGTGTGTTTCAATCGCTTTTGAAGAGGAAATATGCTTGTCTGCCGTGTATCATGCAGCAACTGTCGCCCTCCTGAATGAAAACTCGCAGATTGTTGGACCACCCAGAGCAGCGAAGGGGTCAAAGAAGGAGCATTTCCGAGAATAATAGCATCTCGCCGTAAGAATGATGTCTGTGCTTAGTGTAAACATTACACGAGAGTTAGGTATCTCGTATATCGATTATACAGAGGTCATCGTGATTCGAGCTGTTACAATACCGAATGCTGGCTGACACACGGTGGTACTCATTTCGGAACTTAACAACTAGCCATCTCTTCGATGTGAATATACTCACGGGATGAAGCAATCCGAGCTGCTGTCAAGAAGTAAATCACACCTTCCGTCAGGAGTTAGCATCGTGAATCTCGTCTTGGCCTTGCTACCCCATGGCGCTCCTAGATGAGTAAAAATCGGGGAGCAATATGATGTCTTTGGAGGCTCATATTAGTTATGTACCTACCCGTGGAGCCCTTATCTTTGCTAGGAGAGTCCCACTAACGTTCTCACTGAATGGAAGTTCTAGGCCTCGCCGAGTCTTGCTGAGGGGTCCGCCTTTTGCATGAGCCAGGGGTTGATGATATCTATTCGCTGGTAACAAGGCCCGTTTCGCGGCCGTGACTTGGTTAACAAAACGTAATTTAGGCTCAACTTAGTGTAGCTTAGCTACGTCCACCTTATGGGTTCATGACGTTCTTCTTCGGAAAAAGAGGCCACATGGTGAGACTAGGTAGACTATGATCAACTAATCGTTCATGGTATAGGGGATAAGCCCTAGAGCTAGGGGAGACGCTATAACTAGCCATAGGGCATCAATATGAGTTGACCCCTGACACCTGACACCTTTGATGGGGATCTCCTGTAGATTTCCGCCCACGGCCATGGCGTAGGGTGTGATCGAGAACCCGTCTGCGCCCTGTCGGCAAATGCCATCTCTGTCACTTTTTGGTACCTTAGATCAAAACAAACCTTGCATATTCTAGTCGCTGCTTTTAGTAGGCTTCTACTTCATATTCTAGAAGGAGAGTACCTTATCACGAAGTGACTAAAGCAGATTATAATCTCCGTAACCCCCAACCTGATTCCGTATCCCGAGTTATCTTAGGGAGGAACTCGGGTCATCGGGATCCAGTGTTACCACATGGTGCCCGATCTCATGGGTATAACGCCCTAACATAAAACGAAGCATCTAGACTATACCGTCGTTACCTTTCAATGGGTCAGCACAGGTTCTTCTGTAACTGTTGTTGGGACGTAAACAACCACTGGCAACGCACGCCACAGCAACATGAACAACGAGCATTCATGGCTTACTATCGGCAGCAAGAGTGACTTCGTGTCCCGTCAATTATTTTAGCCAAATTTCCAAGCCGGATGCCACGACACAGCTCTGCTGTCAACTCCTATACACATCCTCCACGATTCCTAGAAGTAGTTCACAAATCGCCACAGGTAACGCATGGACGTCTGCGACGCGACCCTGCGCGTTATTAGTTACGTTATTTTGTATCGGTTGTCGAGTTTCATCGCTGATTGAAGACCTCTGTGTTTTTAATTCCTTGTTTTGACAGCATATTACTTCAACGCCGATGTAACTAAATGTAACACAACAAAATCTGCCACGAATTTTCAGGAGCATGACTCCTCAAATTTGACAAATTTGTGGGAATATCGTGTCCCTGATGCTCTCCTGACTCGATTCTGCGTTTCCCTCTCGTGTCCAGGCCACTAAGAAAGCAATAGGGTGAGTAAGCTTCTTTCAATAGCCTGTGGAAGGATCAGCTTTGTGAGAACATCAGCGCCCAACTTGATGATTGTGGATAATAATCTTGCGAGACCCTCTAGTAAGTTTCTAGCTTTGTAATCAAAGACGGTTACACAATGATTTACGCCGTCTTATATAGTGAGATCTCGTCAAGTGACTCTAGATAGCTGCTGTAAGAGGTGATGTTCCTTTAGAAGTGGCGATCCCGACCGAATGGCTGATCTCAGCAATGTGACATTAAGAGGCTCGACGTCTACACGGTAGTTCCTATACCCATGGCTGACAAAATATAGTCTAGAATTTAGTCATTTCCCCACATAGTAAGCATCTGGTCATATACAGGATATCGTGCCGGGCCGCTGGTGACACAGCATCTATCAGTTGGGTTGGGTAGCCAGATCGCGAAGGACTACCCATACAGCCCGATCTTACACGCATGGCATCTATAATCAATACCTGCGTTTAACATTCTCTGTTTCTTATAGGAGAAGCTGCGGCATTTGCCAAGCTCGACTAGTTTGTAAGCAAGACATCGCATACGAGACGCACGTCTTCGGATATTCTAGTATGGCCATATTTGGCCCCCAGAGGAGAATCCCAACTAAAAGAATAGGTACACGAAGTCCCAGTTTGACGAGTGAGAAGAGATGGTACGAGAGATTCTTTGCTAGGCGGTGCTAGTCCCTGTGATAAGGTGTAATAAGAGCTAATTATATATCACCTTCCAACATTCAAGCCAGAAGAAGTAATCTATGTACATATGCATATCATCCCTGGCCGGGCATATTTTCAGCGATGTAAAGAAGCTAACGTCCTTGCATCTCAAGATCAAGAATGAGCGTGAATAGGGGACTTTAAATTACGTGCATTAGTAGTCGTCACGATCTTTCTTACAATAGTCTCTAGAGGGATACCGAATAGAGTCCCAAGGCAATAGTATTGGAATTGCAGCTTGGCAGATTCGTTGGCAGATACCGTAAGGGAGCACATTGCATTTAGCTTAGGTCGGGTGATATGCCGGATTTTCCGAGTTTGGGGTTTGGTTTTGGAGTTGCCCTTCTGGTAGCTTAGACCAACCACCAGGAAACTAGTGGGGATTGAGGCTCTGGTAAGGCCTCTGGACGACATCGAGCCATGTTGTTATAACTAACATCGGTTGAGCATATAACCAATCGGAACCTGGTATCTGATTGGGGGTCTTAAAGTCACATTGATGAGCGCATTAATGAGAGCCAAGCTGTGAATAGGTCAGCCTGGAAGGCAAATATGCGGTCTTCGCTTGCCTCTTTAGGCAGCTACCAAAAGTCCTCTTCGTCTTCAAGCATATACGAATGGTATAGGTGAGAGAGTGAATCGTTATTGAGGCTCTGCCAAGGACTCATAGACATTTCTATCCTAGGTAACTTCTTCCGCTAGTAAGAGACGTCTTGAAGAGCGGTTGAGCTCTTATCTCGAGATATCTTGGCGAAACTGCACGATGAAATAATCTGTAATTCTTCGTATGGAGAGCTCGGCATTAGAATAGGGGACATGACTGGGACTGCCGCTGCTCATTGCGTATTGCTTTTTCTTGTGACATACCCTGGCAAGATATGTTTGACTTGTCATATTTCTAGAGGCTCAAAGAGGTGGGACGGCGATCAAAGACGCCAGGGGAGCAAGCTTAAACGGCTAAATTGCCTTGCTTCTCTTCGGGATTTCTGCTTGACTTGTGGAACAGAACAACCCATAAGGAATTGATTGTATCATTAGCTGTTTAACCGCTGATGTTTTTAACGTTGTGTCACATAGAGAAGGTGATATACCGGTATATGAAGGTAGAGTCTCCAGAGACGTTCTGAGCTAGACGATCAGAAGCAGGTGGTGTAACGTTGAGTTTGCGGTGTCCTGCTGCATATTGCATCGCTCGGAGACCCTTCGGTAGCCAGGACTCAATTAGTGGCATATTGTTGATATATTGGAAAGGCCGTCTCTTGTAGACTAGATTGGAAGGTTCTCACCGTCACGTGGTAAATTAATTATAATTATATAGGTTAGATTCACCGGTTTTGAGATGCATAACCGGTGCTTAAGATGCGACGTTACTAGTAAGGCTGGAATAATGAGTCAAAAACCGACCCGGCGTTAGAAGGAGCCATGTCTCGACTCTCCAGCGACTAGCACTCGCATACAGTAACGGCGTCGTGTTCCAGGGATATGACTGGACCAGAGGAAGCTGGATATGTGACATGGTAATACCTAGTTGAAAAATTTTTTATCCTGAACCGGAGTGCTGGTAAAGGGTGAAAGCCGTTTGGGTCAAGCAAGGGTTTTGCATTTCGGGTTGAGTTGTACGAGCTTCCACTCGGTGTTCTTGGAGGCTCTCGGCCTCTATATTCTGGGAGATTCTTGTGGCTACACGGCCGACTTCACAATAGGCGCGCGATGTGTTGTTGTCATCGTCAATAGTGCCGAATAGCTAGAGCTGGCGGTAGGAGCTGAGGAGGGAAAAAGCACGAGTGGCCTTGTCTGATAGGCTGTAATCCTTCTCTCAGCTCTTAGTCGGGATGTTCACCGCAGAGCCATGTTTTCGGTTCCTTCCTAATACCGCTAGACCGTTTTTAGGAGTTGGTAAGCGCCAGATCCTCGAACCAAGTGAGATGTTGATTGGTAGTGCAAGGAGATACCTGATTAGTCAATGCGTTGGCTGGTTGGGTCAGGAAGATTTTCACATCTAGAAAAATAGCCAATGAATTATCATAACGCAGTACGAGATCCACGAGATCCAGCCACAATTCTAGATGAATGCGGCAAGACTGTCGGTCAACTCTTTTCGGACGTGGTCGCAAAATACCTACATTCATGCCAGGTCACGATTGAGATGGTGTATGTATTAGACACATAATATCGCCGTCACAACGTAGCGTTGCTGAGAAGGAACTGGAATCCATGGATGTGTATTTGCAAACGGGAACGCCCATTGGGTTCCATCGGGACCGGCATGACCGTACCGGCTTTGCGCTTCTGCGCTAAGCAAACCCCGACCCACTCAACCTATGCTGCACTCGGTAATGTTCTAGAAAGCTTCTAGAAGAGAAAAAAAAATAAAACGAAAAAAAAGCTGCGTACGCTGCTGCATTACGCGATGGGATTTATTGCCTTGGTCTGGTGGATCCCCGATCGGCGCTACGTAATCCCTTATCCATCCAACAGGTACATGTACACGTACTTGTACTTGTACCCTCGTCCCTGTATTATACTGGCACTTTCCGTAGCCAAGCGATTACGAGTTAATAATATGACTGCTAATGATGATTCTTTCTAATGCTTCTTCTTTGCACATTCCTTCTTGGGAGAGTAAGCAACGGAGAACTCGGAGGTTATAATACAAAGTTCGGAGCTATTGGCCAGCCTTTTTTCCGCATTATTCGAAACCGAATGTCATTATTGAGATTTGTGCTTCGGTGCAGGCATTTGGCTTGTTTATTCCTTCGCTGTGAAGATCTACTGAGGTGGCATTATCTGTGGGGTCATAATATGGGCAACACTCTCTCCCACGGCGAGCCCCCTTGAATGCGAATGCGGTTGAGGTCGGCATTGTCGCACATCGCATGGTATGTCGCATGTTATTGCTTGCTTCCGCGTATTCAGTGCATTCAACATCTTCCGAGAGGGGCTACTCTGTTATTCTTTGTTTCCCAAAGAGAACTTTTGTTTTTTAGGGGATAGAAATTGCGGTGAAGAGTGAGTACTTCGGTGGTAAGTATTTGGGTTATCAGGTATCTATCCTAACTTACTCAGATGAGTAAAGGAACGTTGTGTTAGATTCAGCCCCCAGCCTGGCTGAGCGTGAGCGGCCTCTAGCCTCAGCGCGTAGTTAAAACCCACAAGGTGCGGTGGACAAATGTGTAACTCCTGATGCGACACACCGTCGATATTGGTGATGCCGCTCCGGCGAGGCTGGTCCACCCCTCGCTGGAGTCATCAAGGCCCGGTATTGCAGCCGAACACAGCAACGCTGACAACCATCTCCGTGATGTCACGCCCAATGAAAGACACCCACCTTCGCTGAATATGGCAGCATAAGCAGCTGATCTCACACCTTGGGTCTTTTTAAGATTTTTGCCCTTGCCTTTATCGGCGGGGTCGAGGCTGTTTCGAGAAGAGTGTCGCCTAGGTATGTTGCCTTTGCCTCTGTCCTGCATGGCCGATCTTGACTTGATTCATACCCATCAAAAGCTTCCCGAGTGGTAGCCTTGGAAGTTGGGGGTTGAGACGGTCGTTTTGGACTGCGCTTATGTCCAATGATGCAAACTGGCATCTTCTTGTTCCGGAGCCCATAGAGCGTTTCGAACTGGTTGGCGGACGAGCGCGAGACACTGATACTACCTTTCCGTGCTCACCAACTGCCGGCAACCTTCTCTTTCAACTGGTAGGGAGATCTACGTGCCATCAACTGTCGCTCCTTACGCGGCTTGCGCGTATATTAGTGATACAATTATTCTTGCCATTTCACAGAGATAGGCAGATAGCTCACTCTACCCGTGGTAATTAATCTAATCTATCAGCTAACCAGGGCGTTTCCTATCAAGCGACAATGTCTAAATGGCTCTCCGGGTCGTCCAATATAATATAAATAGCGTTTGCCGAAGACGCTTGGCTCTAAGGGTCGCGTGCGCCCAATTACGATTTGGGGGGCAATGATACTGTAATCATCTAGGATAATATCGACTGAGCCAGTCACATTGCGCAACAATCACGAGATACTGCAACGCAATAGTTGCTGAGAGGGGCAAATTGACATTGCTGATATGGATGATTAAGGGATAATTGGTACAGTCAGTCAATCTTTGGTGAGCTAGGTAACAGTGCTGTATAGGTGGTATGAATCCTATGCACATATTCGACTAGAAACGTTCGACAGCATTAAGTGCTGCATGCAAGTCCTTCTATGCCGTGACAGTCAAGCGATGACAAGAGATTATGGTTTTGTGTGACAGGTAATTCTGCATGGCATACAGGATAATCTGCAGTACGATATCGATACTGCTCAAGGTGATACTCAAGGTTTTAAGACAACATTGAAAGCTTAAAGATCGTCGACTAGGTACATGTAGGGTTCAGGGATTTGAATGCTGAGTCTATGGGATTCATCGGGATGATGCCATCGATGCCATCGTTGTCTTGATTTTCTTTCATCGAAAGAGGCTCTGGAGGGGCATGTTACCCAAGCCTTGGTTTTATTGTAGTCGGGTATGCCTTTGTACATACTCGTGTTGCGCCCCGATCATTACCTAAGTGGCAAGATCAATTGATTATCACTTTGCCTTGGTTTTTTTCGAGAATGGCTTTTTGTTACGGGAATCTTGGAAGAATTTAGGTGTAGGTGTGTATGTACTTGTAGACCGTCCTCCGCCCGACAGGTACCATTTATTCCTTAGTAGTACCACTGCTGAATGATACCCCACCATTAAGCATCAGCTGCGCCCTGTGATTGGCTTTGTTCATATCGTCAGGTGCTTCTAGCGTTCTTCCATCATCCATCGCCGCTTTATTCTGTACGGCTAAAGTAAACAGGGGTGTGGCGGACTATTCCGCATGGGAACGAAATTCCTCGGATGCGATTGGGATTGGCCATGTGATTGGCTCCCTGGCTTGGTTCTGCTTCTTCTAGCGCATTTCTAGCGTCGCGCTACTTTTCGATACGTTGTACAGTACATACGTAGTCAACTTACACCTGGCTGAAGCGACCGGGGCGGCCAACTGGAAGACAACGAGGTCTCGTTGGTGAAGGATGACGGCAAGTATAATCAGGCAGATAGGTAAGGCTTCAATAACCCAAGTTTAGGTAGGTACAGTGTTGCAACAAAGCGGCACCGGAACTAATAGGACTATTATATGTCCCATAGCCCTGTTATTGGTCTCGTCGTTGTAGTTAGATACGACGGCATAACCTAGGTACATGTACGTAAGAACGGTGGACGAAGAGGTATGTAGGTATTCAGATTGGCACACTTCGCCCAGCCCGATGCTTCTCTAACCCCCTTCTCCGGGACCCTGGCCTTTCGCTGTTGAATTAGGTACCTACCTTACATACAAGAGCCATAATAATAATAATCGTCATCTTGAATGTCCACTGCCTTTCCATGATAAGAGGTACTCTTTTCGTAAAAGATGTAAAATGTAATAGTAAAATGAACTATCCGACTGAGGAATTAAAACTAATGAGAAATGTTTAAGTCACAAGGCATTTAGCTAATCGTGATTGGTCTTTATATACAATGTACTTGTATAGAATTTCTTAGTCAAAAAATTCCACCATACTTGACGTTAAAGGGGAGGTACCCACCTATTAACCCCAGTCATTCGCCATACATGAGAACATGCGGTACCTTGATCACCCCCAAGTGTGGGTACCAGTACTTGTCTCCCTTTTTAATCTTCTCTTTCCCACCCGCCTTCTGTTTCGAGTTCTGGGTTGTCTCGTCTACTTCATCAACCGTTGAATAAACTCTACCCGAAGCCCTCATCCGTCTCTTTATTATCATTCGAATTCACTTCGGCTTCGTCAATTACTTATTATCTCCGCCACACTATCTATAAGGACATAGAAGACCTCAATTGCTAATATTCACGACTATTCGCTATATGATAAATTACACCATCGCCGGCCCACGCCTTAATTATACCTGTACCAACGCGATCAGCTCAATCCTCTCTTAAAGCACAGTCCTGTCACTGTTACGCCTACCGGTGGAACTAACTGTTGTGTTTTGGTCCTTCGTTACGAATTACATACGATCTTCGTGTTTCGTCCTTCATTCCACACGGGCTGCCGTACCAGTACGCTGTAAAACTTGAAAGCAGCCGTTGCTTGTTGGGTTCGTTGCACCGTTTCGCTCTAGAAGAGTGCTAGAAGCCCACCGGTCCCCCTTTAAACTTTCCGGGTCTCCAGATTAGCTTTTGCCTAGATATATCGACTTGAGCAGAGGAAAAGCATATTTTCCCGCCATGGTCACGCGTTGCTAACCTTGGAAAGCGTTGCTGCATACTCCATTCAATCAACTTCTCACTACTGCACGCGGAACTCTCCAGCAAGCGGGACTTGTCAACTTTAATTTCGGCCACCGCCTCAGACCTCTAAACCTTGTGTTAAAAAGCGGTTCTTCTCGGAACTCGGAACTCGGCCTTGACCGTTTGTTGACAGACCCGGCATTATCCAGGGCTGTCTCGTACAAATCGCTCTTGTTCCTTCTTAGGCTTTGGCGACTATTTGACGCCGTCCTCATCCTTGATTTACCCGTTTGTTCTGGCCATCAGACATTGTGGCCGGCCGGTCGACTGACTTAGGTTGTTTTGAAAGTTGCTTGACTTCTGCTCCTACCCGCGCGGTGCTAGGGTGAAGGTCAACTGATTGGCTAGAGGAACTTGATTTACGGGCTGCCTGCAGATAATGAGGACTGATTGAAGAGAATCTAGAGACAGTTTCTCGTGTGTTTCCATCATATTGTTACAAAACAACTTTGTTAAACACGAAACTTGCCAGTTTTGCATGGCGTCAGAGCTTGTTTAGGGTTGAATTCGCTGAGAGAGAGCTTCTGTTTGCTCGGGGTTACACAGCCAGGCGAATTACCCGATACCTGTTATTCATACGCTTCGAAAGGAATAATGGGAAAACCTAGATTACGAGGAAGCTCGCCAGTCTACTTGAACCCATCTCCAACGGAGTTAACACCACCCTCATCCATCTTTGAGGATTGGGACCAAGAAACTGCTATGGATATGTCACGCCCCACGAGCTTGGTTATACCGCGAACTGGCTCGCCTTTTGCCAACCCGCCAACGCTGACAGACATCCTTTCTAATACAGCACCGCCGCCATGGACTCTCAGCTCGTTCATGGCATTTCTATCCCAGAACCATTGTTTAGAAACTTTAGAATTCATTATGGATTCTGAGCGGTACACGGCAGCATATTATCAACTTGCACAGGGTCATTCGCCTAACGGTCCTGCGCAAATATGTTCGCTATGGCGGAAAGTCATTGATGCCTACATTATGCCATGCGCACCAAGAGAGGTAAACCTCCCGGCACACGTTCGCGATCGCCTACTCGAGCTACCTTGTTGTAAAGCTAGCCCACCCCATCCTTCTGAGCTCGACGAAGCAGTTCAGATCGTTCGGGAGCTGATAAACGATTCGGTTCTCGTACCCTTTCTTGAATCTGTACTTCCGACTGCAATTGAGTCGCGGGCCGAGGAAGATGCGCTGGACTCCAGACAGGGACGCTCGCGCCTACGAATACCCAGGGAACTCGCATCCGTCGATGAGTCAAGCCAATCACCCAGATCATCTTATCTACCGCTTTTATTCATGGGACGCAGTGGAGCTGGTAATCGCTCGACTACTGCCTCAATGGAAACAGTAGATGTTGACATGATGACTGATGACAGTAGCAGTCCAAACTCGACCCCTACGGCCGAACCCATGACACCACCTACAACACCACCCACCTCGGATTTTACATATAATACTTCACCTAGCACTTTACAACGGGCAATTTCAGGAAATAGCTGGAAGAAGATGGGGGCGAAGTTAGGACTGACGAAGAAGAGCAAATCCACCCGTCGCACGGGTTCAACGTCAGCCAACCAACCGCCGTTATGAGGGTTACAGGTCACGCCATCACCTAATCCATCCACTGTCGTGGATAGCCAAAGTAGTTTGATGCCTATGAAGCACGAGGCTGCTGACGTAACATTTGCGTCCTGGGAGGATCCCCACCCCGGTGAAAGGTTACAGATACCACTCGGGATGTCCGCCGGACTGCATATTTATCCTCAGACTATCAGTGGAAATGCTATGGGTGGCGTGGCCGTGAAAACACGGAGTCAACAATGCGACAATGGTCCGTTTATGATTGGGCGTAGTGCTCGCGGGCGTCACCGCAATGCTAAGCCAAAACCTTTGAAAATACCTGCTAAAGTGGTGGAAGAGTCGGAAACGAAAAGCAATCCGTTAGTTGCACCACAACCATGCGACTTTATTGATACGACGTCATCGCTACATTTCCTGCCTCCCTCTGAACCCCTCCCCCGTCTTGACTTTGAAACCGATACCGAGACAGAGGTTGGTGTTGAGACTTCAACACTTACTGGCGATACGGATACCGATCGCACTGGACTGACGGCCATCAGCCAACCCCACCTTAGCGACTTTTCAAATTATCTTGGCATATCTCAACGGGAGGAAGATGACGCATCGGTCACTGTTGTTGATTCCGATGCCTTCATGCGGGCTAATTCTGACGAAGACCTATACGGCTGGGAAGCGGAGCTCGACCGCAAGATGAAGTGCAGAATTAGTACTGACTCTACATGTCCTTGTCAGTACGAGTATCAAAGAACAGACGGTGGTCGGCGAAGTCTCCTTCACCGGGTCTTTTCTGCGCCGGGAAGAAGAGCATCCGGATTTTAGAGCTTCTTTGTTCTACCCAAGGACAGGAAGATAATGGTGCTATCGACTTACGAGACCTTGAGTTGCATTAATCAATCATCTGATCATGTTAGCCTCTAAAAGGGCGATCTACAAAAATTTCTCAGCATGGTCGTTACCGGTACTTATTGGAAGCATTTATCATTTAATCGGCGTTATCATTGGATACCCGGGCAACCGGGTCCTTGGGCGGCAAGCATCAAAATACATTTTGGGACAAACAAGGCATAGACTGGGAATCAATTGGATTTGGCGAGGCGTTCAAATCGGGGTTGAAAGGGATTCGGATATCATCTTTGTTTTTGCTAGAAGACATGACTTTCCACTCATCACACATATTGGATCGGTTGGGACAAGGCGGCATCGTTTGAATATTAGGCCGGCTACTTGCGAAACACTTGGACTCTTTACATATCCTGCATTTGTATAGAGCGGGATATTATTATTCCCTTGCCAAGACGAATGAACATGAGCATACGCATGAGCGCTTGTGGTGGAAACACTTCATATCGATACTTTTTTACCTTAATCCTCGGAGCGTTGTTAGGGAGGAGCCATTGAATATAGTATGCAGGTCGATGTATATATGAATGCAAAAA
This sequence comes from Hypoxylon sp. EC38, assembly GCA_002120335.1. Classification (NCBI taxonomy): domain Eukaryota; kingdom Fungi; phylum Ascomycota; class Sordariomycetes; order Xylariales; family Hypoxylaceae; genus Hypoxylon; species Hypoxylon sp. EC38. Next base: position 341,520 of record KZ111242.1, read on the forward strand.
CTGCCAAACAATGTTTCTCATGCCGTGCTACTGTGAAAGTGTAATGTCTAGAAGTGAGACGTCTGTAGTTTGATGCTAGAAGTGTTCTAGAAGATCGTGTTTCATACCTGGGTTAAACAAAGTACGTAAAGTTTCACATGATTTAAGATATTTCGATCGATCTTTTACACTAATATGTAGGTCTGAGCTTGCACATGCTTAACCACGTCAAAGTTGCAGTCGATCAAACATTTGTCTAACATGCTATATGGTTGTACTTTGGGGTAAGTGAGAGACATTAGTCGTCCATCAGTCATCGCAAGATCATCAACATTCCCGTGCTATAATGATCTACACCGACAGGCAATATGAATAGTACAAAGTGGTTCATAGTCTTTTTGCCATTTATCTATAGACTATCGAAACCTATTCTAGCTATATGCTAATAACTAGATAGATAGAACGCCTCCGGCGTCGCTATTATACATAGTAGATGGCACGTTAAGATGCTCCTCCCTACCAAAGAAAAAAAAACGTACGCCAGATTTGATCCATCCGGCCGTCTATGATTTCAATTACGAGTCTGCTATACAAACTCTTGGTTCTGATTATTCAGGTTTCGAGTAATTAGATTCTGTTTTCCTCCCCTCTCTACTCTAACTTCTTTTACTCCTCCACGACGGGAGGCTTGTCGTGTCTTGAGTACATCTTGTACTCAAGCGAAGAGCTGAAGTCGAGTTTGCCCTTCTCAACCTGGGCTCTCGTGACGGAAAGCATTGGCTCAGGCAAGCCCATTGACTGTAAGAATGCAACGGCTGGAAGTGAATTAGCACCTCTTATCCAAATAAGGTCAAAAAATGTAACATGTTCTAAATACTCACTGTCTTTCCATTCCCGATCCTGTCGCGCTCGGTCCCACTTCAGTTCCTGGGCCATGATATCAATGACCTTAGGTAGGCACTCGAGCGCAGCCTGGGCGTTTAGGAAGGCCAATCTCGTTCTTCGCGCGATAACATCGACGGCTGTCTGGGCGTACTCGTTGGCGATAGCATATCTGATCTCGCCATCCACAAAGGGGTAGAGACGAGCGATACGTTCACCTCTTGCGGGGAAACGTAAGTTCGTGGGTTTGCATAGGGCTGCAACAGTCCACGCCCTGTCACCGTAGCTCTCAGTCAGGTGCTTAGCAACTTCGGTCTCGATACCGAAATGTTGGATAATGTTGATGAATAGGGTCTTGCTGAAGCCATGAGCACCAACCAACCGAACATTGTGGGTCTGACAAGTTCCATCTAGAATTGCACCATCATCTACGGCTTCGGTGCCGCTGACCCGGGGAGCGTTAACAAAAGGTTTGGTGGGTAGGTTGAATTCCTTGACAGCTGCATCCACACAGTCCTCTGCCATCTGTCGGTATGTCGTCCACTTTCCACCTGCACATGTTACGAGGCCTGAGCTGGAGATATCGACGAGATGGTTGCGCACGAGGGATTCTGTGTTTTTGGCCTTGGGGTCTCTGACGAGAGGGCGAATGCCAGCCCAAGCTGCGAGCACATCACCACGGCGGACGCTGATATCTGGAGATAGATAGTGGCTGACCTCGTTCAAAATCCATTGAATTGATTTCTCATCTGGCAATGGATTAGGTGTGATAGTTGTAGGCTCATCAGTTGTACCGGCGATGGTATTGCCTTGCCACGGTAGGAAAAAGATGACACGGCCATCAGAGGTTGACGGATCGATCAAACCCATGTTTGAGGGGCTGTAGTAACCTGGCAGAATGACATGGACACCAGAAGCTGGAGCAACGATCTCTTTGCATTCCTGGTCATCAAGTTTCCGTATCGAATCGGTAAAGGGACCAGTACAGTTGACAATACACTCAGCCTTGACAGTAATCGGTTCGGATTTCTTACCGTTACGCTCAGGAATCAAATCCTTGACTTGAGCGCCACAGAGTCTGCCATTTTCGTTTTTCAACAGACCAGTTACCTCGGCATGGTTTACGATAGTAGCTCCGTATACCGCTGCAGTCATAGCAATAGACACGTTCATCCTTGAGTCATTATGAGCACCATCATAGTAGACCAATGCACCGACGAGGTCTGTCTGCTTTAGCATGGGAAACGCATCGAGAGCCTTACTCCTGGTTAAGAAGTAGGAACTCTCAATTCCCTCGCTACCAGCGAGGAAATCGTAGAACTTAGTACCAGCCCAGTAATATGGAGCCTTCCACCACTTGTCCAGTGGAAGCATGATAGGAAGCCATGAGCTCAGGTGAGGAGCCGTCTGCAAGAAATATTTGCGCTCCTTTAGAGCTTCCTTAACCAGCTGGTACTGATTATAATCCAGATTCCATACAGCCTTCTCTAGATATCTTACACCGCCGTGTACGAGCTTGGTGCTCTTGCTACTGGTACCGCTGCTGAAGTCGTCCCGCTCGACTATTGCTACCTTAAGACCTCGAGTAACAGCGTCCAACGCAACACCGGCCCCAGTAGCACCGGCACCAATGACGAGCATATCATATTCTTCCCCCTCTTCTGTACTGCTCTTTTTCAAAGCGGCAATCTGCTCTTCGCGCGATTTCACCTTCGGAAACCGAGGAAGCTTGAATGTGCCATCGGCGCCGTAGATGGGAGGAGGGACAGCGGGGCCTTCGAAGCCGGGGATATTTCGAGGACGGTACGAGTATAGAAGGGCACCACCGCCGACCGCGACGATTGTGGTTGGAAGGGCGATACGCCTCAATCCCCTCGCAAGTCTACTAGACATGGCAGCAGCGAGGTGAGCTCGTATTGGCAATTGGGTGTGTCCCTTGCGGCTGCAACAGAGGGCCTCTCTAGCAATGCAGACTGTGCCTAGCTGTAGATACGAAGGTGTGTTCGAGTGTAACTACGAACACAGCAGCTAAGCAAGTCAAATTTCCCCAGCTCAAGCCTCGTGAAGGGAGGGTAGAGCTGAGTGGAAGAGGGATGAAGGACTTTTAATCCGCGGTCGGCTACCGGTAAAAGTGATTTCAATTCGAGTCAGGGTGGCTTGGAAACTCGTGGTACCTGAATATGAAATCTAGAAGATGAGACAGACAAATTTCCCTCACTCTCTGGAGGAAAGCTAGATCGACTCGGCACAGCGTGGGGGTGACCACGCCGTCTGCAACTTTCTCCTTGCAGTGGAGAAAAAATTGAAGGAATAATGGGGACAACTACGTGTAAGACTCGATATCAACATCATTTCCTATCAGATACAAGGTTACGCCGAAAGAAATATGGAGGAAAGGTCTCGCTCTTAGTCGTGTTGTTAGCTTGCGATGCGCGGAACTGGGTCTGGGTACCGCAGCTCCCTTCCCGGAATTGAAAAGTGAGCAACGGCTCATACCCCACAGGCCCCGTAATTAAGGATGCGGCAACATGGCAGCGGCGACGGTTGGTCTCAGGTAAAAAGGTAAAATATTCCATCAATCAAAGGCTATGTCGGACTTGTAATATTGCTTTTTATCGATTACAGGCTCATTAATATTATCTTGTGATTCTCATTCAAAATCATGTGCTCTTCTCAATAATTGCATATGCATGAAGAGATAGGGGTAATCCACTCGACGCAGCTTCCTCTCCCCACGTGCACATAATGTCATCATCGTACCTTAGAAGGTACCTTATCCCATTTCCTCGTCCAATAATAGACCGAGTAAAAGTTCATTATCGTCATTTGAGTTTTGAATTAGCATTACCTACTGACATGTAGTCTTTTCAGTTCTTTAGGCATAAGTTTGTCGTCAATATTAATTATTATATCTAATTTTCAAAGTCCGTCAACACACACAGTAAATAGTTCGTCAACAAATGTAATCACTTCGTTAACTTTCTCGCGTTCGGCCACAACCGAACCGAAAGGTGCTCCCGTACGCGGGTCTTCTGCTCCAGGTAGGCAGTCCATCTCAAAGTCGAAACCTGCTCCGGCCTTGACCATTGTCACGCGATCCGTTTTCGTGGCAGCTTTCGACGCGATAGAAAGCGTTCCACCTATGTCGTCAATTTGACTTATATCTACCTGGATTTCTTGCGACACCATGATACCACCCAAAGAGGATGGTTGGTTTGCTCCCGTTTTGTCGGAAATTGAATCATTGAATGATTTCTGAGGTTCGCCAGGATCTTGGTTCCAGAGTTTCGTGGATTGGTCTGAATCATGACCAGGTGACTTCCGTCCAGAATTGGGTTGGATCGAGTTACTGTCTGCCATAATAGCATAATTCTTATGGGCATTCAAGCGCAGGAAGTCAAAGCGATTCCGCCAGAAAACAGCTCGTCCGACCTGTTGATATGTGGTTTGTGGCATATTGATCGGCACAGCATTTACAATCGGAGATAGCTCCCGATGCACGTGTCGTGTAAAGGCCGCAAGCTGGGGCGAATCTTTATATGCCATCTGATGAACCTTGAAGAAGTTCAAAGGAATGAATTCACACCTCGGACTATTAGCGCTGGCATGAATTGGCATCATTATGCACAAGGCAACCATCGTGCAAGGCTTCCCTGAGTTTAAACCGGTTTGGGCCCTACAAGGTAGTTGAACCACCTTGGATGTCAGCACGGCGTCGTCGAACATGGGATCATCTATCCAAGCACGAAGAGCTTGGAGAGCGTCCGAAAATTGGGAGGCGAAGAGCACCTCACGAGGAGATAGCTTCCTCAAGCCGCCAAGATTTTTGAACAGCAGAGAAACATTCATTCTTTCGAACCGGCGGATGACTGTAACGTCAAGAGTTAGCAATTTTTCTTTGGGAGATATAATGCCTCGAAATACGAGCTCGGTTCCATAAGCGTCGAATTTTAAAGCAGCCATGAACTTGACAATCCGCTTGTTCAAGCGATGGGTGGCAGATAATAGTTTCTTAGGTTTACGTACCATCCATCTGCCAAGCCTCGAGGCGTTCGAGTGGTATCGGCATAGTAGGGAGCAAGTTTCGAGTACTTTTCTTTACCATAATATCGAATCCGAAACTTCCAACGCGTGCTTTAACGCCAAAAAACCCAAGATGTACGCCAGGGCGCATCACGGCCTTCCCTTCAGCGAAAGTTGCCATATTCGTCAATTTACTTTTAAGGTCCCTGGTCTTTATCTGCATGCGAGACCCGATGATCCCGGACACCTGGTGAATTTCTGCAAATCGAAAACCAGCGGCCTCGAGTCGATCCACGTCTTGAGAACGTTCGAGACGGCGAACCAAGAACATGAGCGACCCACGCCCATATTCCTGCTGTCGCATAATCCGATTCTCGTGTCCCTCCCCGAATCTACCTTCTTCCAGCTTGTGGCCAGGCCGTTGGTCGAATTTATGAGGCAGCCCATCGATTCCCGTAGCCAGAATCTCATCCCATAAAATGCCCACGTCGACAAGCTGCTCTTTTAACTTGCCTGCTAAACTCGCAGCCGCGACGCAGAATAACTCGCGGAAGATCGCATCGTAATTCTCAATCAGGTTCCCATCGTCGTCAATGAGGCGAATCTTGCCGTCGCGACTACCCTTTGGCAAACGTGACAAATGCCTAGTCATGCCATCAATCATACCGTTCACACTGTTCCAATTCCGGGAGACCTGGAACATCCAATGAAAAAGAGGGTGAGCAATGCTGAAAATGTCTCCCTGGGTCCGTTCCACATAAGAATCTGTAATTTTCTCACTGGGCAGTAAACCCTCTGGGCTCACCAAGATCCTCCCTGACTTATCGAACACTGCAGCCCCCAAGACGATTTGCTGGGCCTTATTCGCACTACGCCTCATAAGCCATGTCGCATAGATGATCGATCCTGCCACGAAGAAGACGGCAACGGCCGATAAACAAATCGCAACTATGATGGCCTGAGTCTGGGAGGGTCGAGCGTTCAAGTGTATCAGACGGTATTCGGTGCCCACGGCTGCAACCCAGTGCATTCCCGACACAGCGGCAGCTAGCAGAAGTGCGGACAATCCTCTTTTCCACCACGAATTCGTCCATGATGCTCTGGCAAGGAAGAATAGAGACAGAGCCACCATACTGTCGAAAACAGCAATGAGGGCTGCTCCCACCACATATACTGGGTTATATATGCATTGGTAGTTGTTGATGGAATAATTCCCCAAGTAATGCATCCCGCAAATGCCGGCACCGGCCAACAGGCCTCCGCAGCATGTTCGCCACAACGAGACGATGTAGTTTGCACCAATAAACACAAAAGCTGCAAGGAGTACGATTATTGCTAAGAAGAATGAGAGCGTGGAGAAACCACCGGAATAATCGATGCGAAGTTCGACTTCGTCGTGGCCTAAGACAATTGCGCGGTTCCCGATGAAATGCTGCAACCAGTCAGGCTCCGGTTAGTTTCTTGACGGGTTCGTCTTGATATCTTACCATACACCAAATGGATATTCCGCCCATTGCTATCGCAGCACTAACAAGTATAAGATTGTTAACCAGACCATTGCGGGAAGTCCGCCGATTGAGTAGTTCTACCGTCAAAGCCGCCCCAACGCAGGAAACGAAGTAACTCAGGACTACAAAGCCAGGCTGAAAAGACCGAGGAACGATTTGTCCCTCATATTTTAACAATAACTCCTCGCTTGTTGACATCGTGAAAAGTATTTTTCCTTGCAAAGCGGATCGATGATCACATGAGCAATTGGCCGGGAGACGACTTCGGTCATTAATGAAGGGTCACGTCGACGGTAACGGCATAGTGAAATTACTCCTAAGGGTGAACTCAATCGAGCCGGTTGACTGCTACTTAAACAGCACTGACCCAGATGGCATAGGAGTCTTGTCCTCGACACCGATATGGCAATAGGTGGACGGATTTCGACTCGTCAGAAAGCTAAATCAACTGTTTATATGTCAGCTGAGGCTCAGGTGTGTCCATAAGAAGCGCCACACATGAAGGAAGATGTTGTGACTCACTGTGGAAAGGGAAGGGAGAAGCAGGTCTCGGCTAGATACGTCGCCAGCTATGCCACGACTATAGAAGCAAGGTTGGAGTCGATAGGCATCAGAGTCCAACCAGCATTAAAGTGCAAGAACAGTTGTTGAAAGGCGCCCAGTAACAATTATAGCAGCATTGTCTCTCTCGATCGGTAGAAAGCCGTCAGTCCTGAAGGAGATCGGAATTCGCGGGAAGCATTATCATTGGACATCGAGGTTTCTTTTCCTAACGGCAGAGAAAGAGCAAATGTATAATGCACGGATGTGACACTAATCATTACAGTCCCAGTACGCTGGCACTCGCCAGGATACCGCAGCTTGGCATCCTTACCAACAATATGGCAAAGCTACAGATTTGTCTGCCATAATCTCCGCATCTTATGTCCATAACGCGCAATCCAAGATGCCAAAGCCTATCTGTTCCTCCAATAGCAACGATGACTAACAAGTGCTGTACTACAGGAATGCCCGCATCGGCGCGACAGCCCAACGGATACGCCTCGAGGGCATCGATTGTTTCGAATACAGTCAAGCATTTTACCAATTACGAGCCAGGCGTTTCACGAATAAGAGAAATAATAAAAGCCTCTTGAACACTGGATTTTACGTGGGTCACAATCCGCATAGCGAGATCTCATACGCGAATAAAAATTCCCAGCCAAGATTATTCTTGGAGTAGATTCCCTTATTTAGTTACCTGTTCGGATTCTAATTTGACGACCGGACTGCCGGGACAGCCCACCTCTTTATTAACGCACATAGCACAGGATCCGGAGGATGGATGAGGGCTTTATCGCCTCGTAAGCCCATCGGAACTTATTGAACGAAGTTCCGTATCGAACATCAAAGCATTCTACTTTCGGGTCTACATCGCATTCGATCGTGATCTCTAAGAAGCCCAGGGATAATCCTATGCCACCAGTTGCTGACTTTAGAACACGTTGGAAAGAACTCTGGTTTCTGACAGTAAACGCCGATGCATGTAGATCTCGCAGGTTGGAAGCTGACAGGCCTCCCTGTTAGGTACCCTGTCCACTTATCTTGCATTCCGGTATTTTATTCTCAACCGTCTGGTAAGCTCCGTCTCGAGGGAGCCTCAGCATTGAATTAACTCCTTTCGTAGATACAGCCCTTTCTTTTTATGTGTCTATTTGTTTGCCAATGGTTCGATAGTTACTCATGCGGTTAGCCGGCACCACCACCCTCGCAAAATATCATATCTTGGATCTATGAGCTTGGAATCCAGAGTCGCGATCAATCCATAACGACGCCATCAACGCCTATTATCTACATGATTGGACGGTATTAAGTATATCCTCCCCTGCCGCTTCAGCTTTAGCGACAGCCAATGATAGCTGAGATTGGTTTCGATCAACATTAATCACCTTAACACTAATCTTCATCCTACTGCATAAAGGGCATCCAACAATGCATGGCCCGTCACCCAAGCCAATGATCAGCCCAAAAGTTCCAAGTCGATGTTGTTCAATTGCCTAGATAAGGTAGGCATCATCCTCTTCGATTCTTCAGGAGTTAGGCTTGCCACGAGGTCAATGAAACATCTGCAGCTGGCTGGCGTTCGAAGACAGAGACAAGACCACATTACTTGATCGAGTTTCATGCGTACGGTATGTAGTTGCGAACAATAGAAAAAAATAGAGAAGAAATAAGTACATAAGTTACCCCTCGTCAAATCGCACCTCTAGGAGCATTCTAGATGCCGTCTGTCTTGCTAGTATTAACTACATGGGTATCTAGATGGGTACTTAACCACGGTGACGCGCGTGGCTGACCAGGACCTCGTCAACTAATAAGGGAGGAGTTCGACGAATCCAGAGAAGCGGTTCGGCCTTGATACCCGAAATTTACTCTCGCATCCTCTGGGCCCTTCCGTCCACTCCAGACCCATCAAATCGCGGTAAATTCCACAATAAGGAGTTATTCGAATGGTCTTGATCCAAGCCTCTGGAAGCTAAACATCAGCGGGGATGATTACTTGCTGAGTGGCTGTTTGAAGGCAACGAGTTGACTGCTTGTGATGTTCCACCAGAGGCCTCTTTGAGTATGTCGTGCCACAAACTCTGGATGAACGGCCAGAATAACACGATAGTCAGACTCAGGGTTATCCTACTCAAAAAGCAGGTAACATAAGCAATCCATTTACGCGGGTATGCCTAAAAATCATCTTGGGCAACCCCCGATATTTTTTACGATCAGGATCCTATGCTTCTGCTAGTATAGTACCGCCGAAGACTCGGTCTACATATATGCTCATCTCCCACCGGAATCCCCGTCTCCACATATTCTTCAAAAGTCTCCTGACTAACTTGAATTGAGCTATACGTTATTGAACCACTGGGACGGTACTGGCTAATAGCCAATCGTATAATCTAGAGCTGTTATTCCATCGGTCAATGTCTCATATTGTAACAGGGCCAGACCGTGCCTCGAGATTTTAAGCAAGCTGAATGAATAAGAGCTAAAACTAGGACGCTCAATAATACATATTTTCAGCTCTTGGCATTGCTCTCGAGATAACAGGTTCATTGTTTTGATGTTGCAACTGACAGCACTAGAGAATAGATAGGGGAAAACACATATGGATCAGCTCTGTGGAAACAGGATGCCGAATTTTCTTTTTTTTGTTCTAATATTCCTAACCCCTTATTCCTGGTTAATTCCGTTCCCTTGAAATGTTATCTATCACTTACGAGACGACTTAAGAGATAATCGCCCCTTTAATGCCTGAAGTCCACTCTTAGGTGCCAGGGGCAAGACGATGTGACAGTGATGACATATATTAAATGTCAAATTCAAGCATATTATCTGCTATGTAAGACATTGACGAGAAACCAAAAGTGAACATCCGAACAAGTGAAGTTGAGAACACAGGCTCCTAAAAGGCGAATCTCATAGAGAACACTGATTAGAATACTATACCTAGCTATGCCTAACTGATATTGGGATATTAATAAAGATTTCATGTTCAACTTCAATGTTCGTAGATGTACCTTTGTACTCTTTAGAGCCCCAACCCCGCCGAAGCGCTATGCTAAACCCCCCACATGCGGGGCATACGTCAGTAATCCAGGGCGTCGCAATGCTCAATTTACCAATTCCATATTCGACGAATTTTCGAGACACACATTCTCCTATAGGCTCGCCGTCACTTGGACATGCAACGAGAAGTCCATCATTGTTTCAAAGACATAACTTGATAATCAATTGATGATAGTGGAAAGAAAGGAAACGCGATTAACTCATCTTCAAAAACTCAAACTCTGAGGCGCGCTCAGAGCCCAAGAGCAAAAAATGGCTGCTCCCCCTCCCGATTCCATTAAGCTCGCACCTCTGCCCCCTTTCAAGCCTGACCTATACCAGCGCGCGTGGCAATCGATACCCCATCCGACGCTCCCCTTGATAGCAACCACCCACCAGAAGTCCGTCACCGTCTTCTCGCTCACGACGCTCTCCGCCCACAGCGCGCTAACCCAAGGCCACGAGCGCTCCGTCCGCTCCACAACCTGGAAGCCGAACCTACCGCCACACAAACTCTGTCTCGTAACAGGCAGCTTCGACTCGACGGCGGGTCTCTGGCGATGGAGCGATGACGACAAAGCCAACCAGGACAATGACGAGGGCGACCCGAAGAAGCAGGCGACGAGAAGGATAAGGACTGGGAGCTGATCATCATCCTCGACGGCCAGGACTCCGAGATCAAATGCGTGAGCTTCTCGCCCACGGGCCAGTTCCTCGCGACCTGCAGCCGCGACAAGAGCGTCTGGATCTGGGAGGACGTGGGCGCGAGCGAGAGCGACGACGAGTGGGAGACGGTCGCCGTGCTGAATGAGCACGAGGGCGATGTCAAGGCCGTTGCGTGGTGTCCCGAGACGAATCGCACGGGAAGAGGGCGGTATAGCAGCGATGTCCTGGCGAGCGCGAGTTACGATAATACGGTGCGCATATGGAGGGAGGAGGAAGAGCAGGAGTGGGTGTGTGTTGCGGTGCTCGAGGGCCACGAGGGGACTGTCTGGGGCGTACAGTGGGAGCCGAGACCTAGAGATGATCGGTTCCCTAGGATTATGACGTGGAGCGCGGACCGCACGATTCGCATATGGACGCTAAAACAAGAGAAAGAGGAGGAAGCGCCTCAGCATGCTTGGGGAAGCCTGGGCGGTATACCAAACACAATGCGCAGATCGTTGAAAGAGGAGTGGTTATGCACTGCCGTCCTTCCTACAGCACACACAAGAGATATATACTCGGCGACGTGGAGTCCTGAAACTGGAATGGTCGCGAGCACGGGAAGCGATGGTGTCATTGCCATCTACCGTGAGGATAGGGAGAGCGGAGCTAATGGTATGACGCACACTGAGAGCGACGAAGCGGCTGCGGAGCTGGATGGCGATGTTCCTATGACGAACGGCCATACCGAGGAGCCACAAGAGTCACGAAAGTGGAAGTTAATTTCTACAACACCGAATGCTCATGGTCCTTACGAGGTTAACCACATTACTTGGTGTAAGCGATACGATCAAGGATGTCCGCCCGAGAGAAGAGGGATCGAAGAGATGCTGGTCACGACTGGAGACGATGGTATCGTTCGACCGTGGCAGATAGTATCGGAGCCAAGCTAGAGAGTTTCTATTGATGAACCCTGGCGTTCATTCGAAGCTGTATATAATCCATTGCTCCTAACGCCTTGGCGGCTAAATTTTCTCAATTCTCCATGCATGACGGGGGAATCATAGGGCACCTATCCTATCATTTGACTAGGTACCTCCTAGGTTAGCTACATCATAGCATTGCATATAGAGAGGGAAGCCCAGGACAACGAATAATGATGATCAAAATCAAGTTACAACACGAATTATTAGTATTACTCTCTTAGGAGAATGTCTTCAATATCGTACAACACGACCTATTCAAGGAACAAGCAAACCCTTTGAAGCAAACGCCGCCAACTTCTCTCTCGTCCGACTCCCAATCTCCCTCGCATAATTCATATACCTATGCCAATGAATAAGTGATGCTCACCATCCTTTCACGCACCAAGTGGCTCGCAGCAGCACCAGAGGTATATAACCTTCCGCCACGCACATCGCGTACACCAGTCATCTCCACGCCTTATCCCTTGTCCCTGGCCAACAAACGTAGAGATAAGACTCCATCGCTGATCCGCGGGCCTGCCGCAAGCTTTGCACGTCCACGGTTGGTCATTCAACACCGGGTGGTACGGCACAAGGCCGTAAGGATCATCAAGCCTAGGTGTCAATCGAGTGCTCCGTCCCTGGACCAGACCTCGCGTAGACAGGCTCTCCTGTATGTCCTCAAACGTCGGTCCTGGTCCTGGTTCGGGACACGGTCTACCAATGTTGATGTTCTGCCGCCGCATATACGGATGCGTGAGCAAATTGCCATGTCCGCTCCTCACTCCACGGAAAGCAATCTCGCGCTCCGAGGGGTAATGGTACGCGTCCCTGCCTTCGTGCGCCATCAACCACTCCGTGTAACCCGGCGGCGTGGGGGGTTCTTGGTGAGGCGGATACGTCGGTTTCTGCGGGTACGCGTGGATATCCACCGTCTCGACGGCGGGCGGCGAGTGTCTCTTGCTTATGCTGCGCAGACGCGGGATCCCGACATTAGTACCGGTGGCAACGGCAACAGCAACCGCGGTGCTTCCTCCAGGCTCTGAGTATTCACGCCTGTGCCGTTTACATCCGTCGCCCTGACTGTGCCCCGAAGACGGGGATAGATCATCTAGACTGAAGGAATGCTGGCGCCGCAGCGGTCGTCGAAGGGGTGCGTTGTTGGAACTGTTAGTGCCGCTGTTGTGGGCATTGCTTCGGCTGGCGCTGTTATTGCTCAGGCTCGACGCCTGGTGTTTGAGTAAGGGGGAGATGTGCGACGCTGATAGGCTGCTGCCGCCGGTGGCCGTGGTCCGTAGCGTCGCGATGCTGCGCTGCTCGGCGATGGGCGCGAGCTCCGTGCCGTGCCCGTACAGGAACGGCGTGTCGAACGCGGAGGCCGATATCGAGGCTTCGAGCAGTGAGAGCGGCGACTCGGAGTTCGGGTCTATAGGTGCGGTAGTAGATCGCTGTGGTGGGGTGGCGGGCCTGACTACTACCGAGGCGGGCGTTGGATCCACGACTGGATCCGGGGCTGGGGTTTGGTAGGGCGACTTGGCGGTGTCGCTTTGGTCGGATACCCAGGCCGCGTCGTAGATGGAGCTGTGGGAGCTAGGCTGGCTCTCGGATGAGTCTTTGCGGTCCCATCGGGTTTCAGGAGGAGAGCGTTGCCACGCGAGGGCGCTGATGTTGGATTTGTTGGCAAGGGGGATTCGGGAGCGATATGGGGATGTAGTGGAAAGGTTGATGGGGTCGGATTTAATGTTGTTGTCCATGGTATATGCTGGTGTTGATACTCTCTCGTTCTTAAGGTCTTAAGTTCGTAAGTATCTGGATGATGGAGCAAATAAACCTATGCCAATCTTCTGAGGGCGGAGGATTAGATGTTGTGATAAGAGCGTGTTGATGTAGTTTGGGTCCTGGCTCTCATCTAGTGTTGTTGGAACTGCAACAAATTAATCGAGTAGGAAGTCCGGGAGTACTCCTTCCAATGCTCATTGGGTTATGACGATTGCCATGAGGTTTTCGTCGACGGAAGAAGGGGTATACGACGATCTCCAGCCGTCCCTTCCATCCGGCGTGATCACTTTAACTAGGTACTTAATTATCCCGAGCACACAAGAACGAAGGCGATTGTAAATCGACATGAATGCAAAGACATTTTATCTATTGTCATCTACACAACTAGGTAGAAAAATGGTATCATAAGTATGGCTAGGTTAACCCATGAAAGGGAGCTCTACGCAGTCCAATTTTCTTAGCCATCCTGACCAGAACGCCCAATGCTCATGCAAATAATTCACCGCTCTGTGCTAGCCTGGATTCCTTCAGCCGCCAGTGCTCTCTGGTAATCAGCTATAGCTCTGTCCAACGACTGGATTGTGGGCTCCATAAGCTTGAGAACCGCTTCTCTACCACCACGAACAGATTTTGAGCTGAACTTGATCTTTCGTTTAGTTCGCTCGTAGATCTTCAAGATTTCTTGTTTTCTTGTGTTGATCAGTTCTTCCCTCGCCTTCTCGGCTTCCGCAGCAACAGCATCTATCCTCTCTTTCGACCGCTTTAGAGCCTCGGCTAGATAACCAAGCTCGACGGCCCGATCGGGATCGCCTGAGAGGAACGCCGACCAGAATTGATGTAGGAATTCCATCGTAGTGGCGTGGGTTAGATTACATATCTGGGTGATATCCGCAGGTAATCCCATCGGTGATGTCTCATCCGAGTTGTGACCAAATAATTGAGCCCGTCTCTGCGCCATACTGTCAAGTATTTGCTTTTGCGCAGTTTTTCTTGATGCTCTTGATCCTACGTGAGGTGGTCGCTGTGCCTCATCCTCGCTTTCACTGGCGTCGTCGATACCTATAGAACCGTGGAGATCGACACCACCGGCACTGTATTGATTGAGACTCTTCAGATCCGTCTGTACATCCTTGAGAACCTTTGATGGTTTCTGCTTGGCATATACAGCAGTCGTTTCTGAGATGGTGCCGGTCTCGTTTGAGAAGAAATTGGCTTGTTCCTTGATGTTAAGAATGATGCGGTTCTCCTCGGCATCTCCACGAAGGTCGCGCAAGGCGAGTTCTCGGTACGTATCATCATCCAGCTCTACCTGGTTCGTAGAGTCATTCTCAGGCGCTATAACACTAGCTAACAGCTTTTCGCTGATGCTGTTAAGAGTTTGGATGATGGGCACATCCTTTCTTCCTCTGGGCCGCATTTCGACATCTTTGCGGTTTCCACTCTTCATCCCACCCTGGTTCTCTTCGTTTCCTTCTATGTCGATAATATGTGGTACATGCTGTGCTAGGAGCTTGCTCTTGAAATCCTTGATGTCGTCATATTCGTCGTACTGATCAAAGATCCTGTCAGGCTTCTCTAGCTCGGTGACGCGCTCTCCTCTTAGCTGCTTGGATAGCTTGCTGAGGAAGAACCTCTCCCAAAATTCGCTTTGCCCCAGAGGAGGGACATTCTCGTTGTAGATGCGCTTGACAAGAGGATGTTGGTTTAGGATCATCTGAATCTGCTCGACGCTAAACTTCATCTTAAGCTCACTAGGTTTATCGGGATCTGCGTTTTGTTGAATAGTAGGCTTCACCTGAGCCAAGACGTTATATGGCCCCTTCTTTTGATTATTCTCAATGGCATGGGCGCGGAGCAGGTTGATCCTCGTAGACCAGAATTGTGCATTAAACGTAGCATCCGACATAGACTCTGGTTTCGTCTTGCGACCTTCCATGTACATCTGAGAAAGGTTGCGATCTGCCTTCATGAGTGATTGCTGTAGCGCAATATCGCTCTTGAGAGCATCGTCGTCGAATAGACGTGCTGCTGTTGGTTTAGAGTTGACCGCACTGGCAAAGGCCATAGAGGCCGAGCCACTGCCCCCAGCAGGCGTGCCGGCTGGTCGTGGGACGCTGGGATCATTATTCTTGGCTTCGGCAAGAAGCTTTGATAAAAGATCCCTGATGACATTGGCTTCCGCCCTTGGGTCTGAGGGGGAGTTGAAATGGAAGAGGTAAGCTACCGGCTCGGCACTTCCTGGAGGTTTATCAAATATCTTTAGCATAACCTTGGCGGCAGTATCTGGGGTTTGCTGAAGATCTAGAGATGGAATAATTAGCTCAAAATAAGCATTATGCACATGGTCTATGTAATGTTCTTACTAGTAATATTTGCTATGGATAATGACACCGATGGCGGACCACCAGGTGCAGAGTTTGGGGTCCAGATCACATTCTTTTGGTCGGGGGTCAAGGTGAGAATGCCATCTTTTTTCTTGTAGGCAGCAGCGCCCGTGGGAATGGCCATGATGTTTGACGGGAGAATAAATTAGACGAGATAGCAGCTAGCTTCTGTCTTGGAGCCGGGAAATCAAAGCGTTGTTGCCATTAAAGACCTTTCCCTGACGCTGTGACGCTGCGGCGCCGAAAGCAAGTGCCTTTATGTAATATCGTCCCGTTTCTGAGCCTGCTCAGACAGTGAACTTGACAAGAGAGAAAAGATAATACTAAAGAGTAAGATAGTAAGGTTTAACAAGGTCGTAAGAACATGTGTATTATCACCTCTGAGCCATAAGACTTTTTTGTGCTATTTTTGGTTTCTTTTACTAGAGGTAGTCTTTGTTAAAGTATGTGCGATGAAGTCCAAACATTCATCATGAATGCATTAGAGAAGCACTACACTGCACTCAAATGCTTGACTCACCAGCCACACAAGATAAGATGAAATGGGTACTGCATTGGGTGGCGTGGTACATGCGGTTACTAAGCAACTGAAATGTGGCTGAAGCTCTAGCTGATCAGCATCCCAGCCAAAAGAGACTTCGTGATTGGACAGAATTGTCCAATATGTACATAGGTACAACAAGGTAGCCAAGCTTCCACACAATGACATCTTGAAACAAACTGCAAGTATTAACACCGAAACGGTCATTGAAACGGGTCAATATTTGCAGAATCCCTCGCTGCTATCATGGCTTTAAATGTTTTGAATTTGTTGAAGAATCGGTTTGATGGATACATACATACTCTGTAGTGCAAACCCCACTAATACGTGGAATGCGCTCATTGTTCTTGTCATGTGTGTATGTAACAAACATACGTATAGTGTATGTATATGCTGTGCACATACCACATACATATCATAGCCACAAGTCTAGCCCAAGTCTAAGCGTACAATATGCGTTGTGTTGCCGTCTTGCAGAAGACTACCTTAGAGTCAACCTTCTGGAGCAAATCAGAACCTACACATACATGATTATCATTTACTGCTGGGTGAGTCTTTTGCAAATATGCCTAATACTGTATAAATGCAAGAAAAGGTCACATTGAGCGATAAAAAGGGCCTCCATTGTCGATGCTGTTTGGTTTAAAATAGATAATTGGAAAAAGTGAACACATAGCCTCGGTGGTTTTTTGCGGCGGGAATCGGACCTTTCCACCGAATCAGACGTCAACATTTAAATCGCTGCCCTATCGCAGCTTTGATCTAAGAGCCGAATTTAGCCTGTAAATCCATTTTTGTCACTTAAATGCAAACAGTGGCAACCGAAAATAGCTGCCTAGTCGCATAAGAAGAACTTAAGAAAAACTGCCTAATTCAATATTCGGCACTCCCGGCCCTTCTTGGCTTCTTGATCTGCGACCGGGTGACGACAGGGGAAGTCGCAGTCGCTACTACATTTTTTTACCTTCTCCAAAACTTGGGGAGCATGACCCATTCCCAGTCTATCCAAGTTTCTTTCCTCCTTCAACACCACAACCTTGTAAGGTAGTGTTTAACCAAAGACTTACTCCGCCACTCTTTTGTCCATTTCTCGAGATCATTGGTATCTCGTCCTTCGGTAGGAGTTTATTAAGTCATTTTTGCGTTTTACATGCCAAATCAAAGTAGACAGTGCCTGTCTTTTTTTCTTACTTTACGGACCTAATACTTTTCCTAGCTGTCAAAGCATAAGCCTGGCGCCATGCTGAGTAGCTCCCTTCGATCCTCGAGCAGCCAGCTCTTTAGAGCTAGCTGCCGTGTCTCAAGATGCGCCTCCCAAGCTTCGAGGTCTTATTCTCTTAGCGCCGCCCGCCGTCCTCTCGCCGTCGCCGCCAAGAGATATGCCTCGACCACCACCACGTCCACGTCAACGGCGCCCTCTCCTAACGACAACTTCTTGTCCGGTAATACCGCGAACTACATCGATGAGATGTACCTGCAATGGAAAGAGAACCCGGAGAGTGTCCATGTGTCATGGCAGGTCTACTTCAAGAATATGGAGAGCGGCGACATGCCCATCGAGCAGGCATTCACTCCCCCTCCCACCCTCGTACCCAATGCAACGGGTGGTGTTGGACCGGCTATAGGAATGGGAGTTGGGCAGAACACCGATGTCACCAACCACTTGAAAGTCCAATTATTAGTCCGCGCATACCAGGCCCGTGGCCACCACAAGGCCAATATCGACCCTCTCGGTATCCGTAACGAACAAAAAGGTTTCACTAATATCCAGCCCAAGGAGTTGTCCCTCGAGCACTACCAATTCACCGAGCAGGATCTTGACAAGGAGTTCACGCTTGGTCCGGGTATCTTGCCGCGATTTAAGCGAGAAGGTCGAGAGAAGATGACCCTGCGCGAGATTATCGCTGCTTGTGAAAAGGTATACTGTGGCTCCTACGGTGTCGAGTTCATCCACATCCCCGACAGGGCCAAGTGCGACTGGCTGAGAGAGCGCGTTGAGGTTCCCCAACCATTCAAGTACTCGATCGATGAGAAGCGCCGAATTCTTGACCGCCTAATCTGGAGTTCTAGCTTCGAGGCATTCTTGGCCACCAAGTACCCCAATGACAAGCGATTCGGTCTAGAGGGTTGCGAGACGCTTGTACCTGGAATGAAGGCGCTCATCGACCGAAGCGTCGACTACGGCGTGAAGGACATTGTCATTGGAATGCCTCACCGTGGTCGTCTCAACGTGCTCAGCAACGTCGTCCGCAAGCCGAACGAGTCTATTTTTAGCGAATTTGCGGGTACCGCTGGTGCCGAGGATGAAGGATCCGGCGATGTCAAATACCATCTGGGTATGAATTTTGAACGTCCTACCCCGTCTGGGAAGCGTGTTCAGCTTTCACTCGTTGCCAATCCCTCGCATCTTGAAGCCGAAGATCCTGTTGTGTTAGGCAAGACCAGGGCTATCCAGCACTACAACAATGACGAGACGACGCACCGAACTGCTATGAGCGTGTTATTGCATGGCGATGCTGCTTTTGCAGCTCAGGGTATCGTATACGAATGTCTCGGTTTCCACTCCCTCCCAGCTTTCTCAACCGGTGGTACAATTCATTTGGTCGTAAACAACCAAATCGGTTTCACCACTGATCCTCGATTCGCTCGCTCAACCGCGTATTGCACGGATATTGCGAAGGCGATTGATGCACCCGTTTTCCATGTCAATGCCGACGACGTTGAGGCTGTTAACTTTGTCTGCCAACTAGCTTCTGACTGGCGTGCTGAGTTCCAGTCGGATGTTGTCATTGATCTCGTCTGCTACCGTAAGCACGGCCACAACGAGACTGACCAGCCGTCATTCACTCAACCCTTGATGTACAAGCGCATCAGTGCGAAGGAGCCTCAGATCAACATCTATGTAGAAAAATTGCTCAAGGATGGCACATTCACGAAGGAAGACGTTGAGGAGCACAAACAGTGGGTTTGGGGCATGCTGGAGGAGAGTTTTGCGAAGTCCAAGGACTACCAACCGACATCGAAGGAATGGACTACCTCTGCCTGGAACGGCTTCAAGTCGCCCAAGGAATTGGCGACTGAAGTATTACCTCACATGCCAACAAATGTCGATCAAAAGACTCTGGAGCATATTGGTGAGGTCATTGGCTCTGCCCCCGAAGACTTCCATCTCCACCGCAACCTGAAGCGTATTCTACAAAACCGCACCAAGTCGGTTCTTGAGGGTAAGAACATCGACTGGTCTACTGCTGAAGCTCTCGCCTTCGGCTCGCTCGTCACCGAAGGCCACCACGTCCGTGTCTCCGGTCAGGATGTTGAGAGAGGTACCTTCTCTCAGCGACATGCCGTTTTCCACGACCAAGAGAACGAGGATACCTACACTCCTCTACAGCACGTCAGCAAGGACCAGGGCAAATTCGTCATTTCTAACTCATCTTTGAGTGAGTATGGCGCTCTTGGTTTCGAGTACGGTTACTCGCTCTCGTCTCCAAATGCCCTCGTCATGTGGGAGGCTCAATTCGGTGACTTCGCCAATAACGCGCAATGTATCATTGACCAATTCATCGCCTCTGGTGAAGTCAAGTGGATGCAGCGAACAGGATTGGTCATGTCTCTTCCCCACGGATATGATGGACAAGGTCCCGAGCATTCTTCCGGCCGTATAGAACGATACCTGCAACTTTGCAACGAAGACCCTCGTGTTTTCCCAGCCAGGGAGAAGCTTGATCGCCAGCACCAAGACTGCAACATGCAGATCGCGTACATGACCACACCTGCTAATTTGTTCCACATCCTTCGCCGACAGATGCACCGACAGTTCCGAAAGCGTAAGTTATTCTCACATGAAATTTAAAATAACACGTGATTGCTAACCGTTTGTAGCTCTCGTGATCTTCTTCTCTAAGTCGCTATTACGACACCCTTTGGCTCGCTCCAACATTGAGGAGTTCACTGGTCCTGATGCTCACTTTAAGTGGATCATTCCCGACCCCGAGCACGAGACTGGAAGCATCAAGCCCCCCGAGGAAATTGAGCGTGTCATTCTGTGCACTGGTCAAGTATGGGCAGCGCTTCACAAATACCGTGCCGATAACAAGATCGACAATGTTGCCTTTACCCGAATTGAGCAACTCAACCCCTTCCCATGGGAGCAATTGAGGGAGAACTTAGATATGTACAAGAACGCCAAGACTATTGTCTGGGCTCAAGAGGAACCGCTCAACGCCGGCGCATGGAGCTTCACCCAACCGCGCATTGAGACATTGCTGAACAACACACAATACCATGACCGGAAACACGTCATGTATGCCGGCCGAAACCCTTCAGCATCAGTTGCCACCGGTTTGAAGGCTGCGCACAAGAAGGAAGAGGAGGATCTTCTGGAAATGGCGTTCACCGTGACGCAAGACAAGCTGAAGGGCGAGTAAAAGGAAAAGGGCAATGAAAAAAAATACTAAAGCATTCACAAGGAGATGGGTAGGCATTAGCTATTTCATGTTTTGTATTTTATTTTGTGTATAAAGCGGCCTCGTGGATCGTAAATCGAGGCTACATAGACGGGTGGTTGCTAATGGGTTTCCGAGCACCGTAATGCATCTTTTCTAAACGTTCAAACTCGGTGTGGCGCACATTTAACACTTAATATTACACGTCCAAAAGATTCTATTTTGTTACCGGGTGGAGATGAACATATATCGGACCGGAGTGCGTTCTTCAGAGAGGCTACCAATGTTACTTTGCCGAGTATCTAGCCAAAGATAGCTGGGGTAATGATAAGCACCTTGCTTCTCGACCCTCAATTTGCCAATGAAGGAGGGTTGCTTTATCTTCGATATCACAGGCCCTGTCAGCCCTGTAACGAAATGCAGTTAGAACCTGCAATCGCAACCAACATGATCTTCAATAGTTCAGGTTATTACGTTACGAGATAACATTTAGAAAGGTTGTCCTGATGGAATTAATATTCTACCGTCCGTCGCCCGGCCTGGAGGGTGATTTGACCTCTGAAGCTTGAAGAGTGTTGCTCTATAGGGCACTTTGATA
Organism: Hypoxylon sp. EC38; assembly: GCA_002120335.1. Lineage (NCBI taxonomy): Eukaryota > Fungi > Ascomycota > Sordariomycetes > Xylariales > Hypoxylaceae > Hypoxylon > Hypoxylon sp. EC38. The sequence goes on from KZ111242.1 coordinate 362,851, forward strand.
AGAGAAACGCCTATCGGCCAGACGACACCACCAACACCAATATCCGATTCCTCTCGTAATGAGCTGTAACGATGGATTCGTTCACATTTCGACAACGAGGCCAGGCTATTAAGGAGAAGACTCGGGCTCGGCTGACTGATAGGCATAGCTGGAAACTGCCCAAGCAGACCAGCAGCATTGCACCGGCTTATGTATGGACCAATGCTGGTACGTCTCATGGCTGCGACTATATATATTACCCTGCCTATCTGTTACCGAGATCGTTATTAATAACAGCCGCCTTTCCACGTCACAGACCAAGACCCGGTACCAGAGGATAAACGGACTTGGAGCAGTTGGGCATTCATCGGATACTGGTACTCCGACCTGGTAACAGTCTCAACATGGACCGCTGCCAGTGCTATCATGACAACCGGCTTGACGGCTACCGATGCTGTCATCATCGTCCTAGTTGCGGCTATCGTAAGTTTCCCTCGCAACGGCAAACTCCCCATCTTTTACCTTATCCATACTGGAAACCCACCTAAGCTCTGAATCAAGTCCAGTGACTCAAAAACTAACTCAAGTCACGGCAGTGTAACGCGATCCCAACAGTCCTAAACGGCGCGATCGGCGCCGACCTGCACATCCCGTTCCCGATCGCGTGCCGCGCCAGCTACGGCTACTGGCTCAGCTACTTCTGCGTCGTGACGCGCGGCATCCTCGCGCTGTTCTGGTTCGGCGTGCAGAGCGCCAACGGCGGCACCTGCGTCACGGCCATCCTGACGGCTATCTGGCCGAGCTACGCTCGACTCCCGAATACGCTGCCGGCGTCCGCGGGGACTACGAGCCAGGGATTATTGAGTTATTTTATATACTGGTGCATACAGTTTCCGTTGTTGTTGATCCCGTCGCATCGTTTGCAACGCCTGTTCTGGGTTAAGACGGTTCTGGTCACGCCTATGGCGCTGGCGATGGTTATTTGGATTACGGTCGTGGCGGGGGGCCAGGGGGACTTCTTTTATGCGCCCGCGACGGTGTCTGGGTCTACGAGGGCGTGGCTTTGGTTGTCGAATCTCGTATGCTGATTTATCTTCAATCTTTCCAATGTCAACTTACATTAAGTATTAACTGACAGCGGTGATAACCAGACCAGCGTGACAGGCGGCTACTCCACCCTCGCAGTCAACATCCCCGACTTCTCCCGGTTCAGCAAAACCCGCGGCGCCCAACTGTGGCAGCTCCCCTTCATCCCCATATTCAAGACCCTCGTCGGCGTCTTCGGTATCATATCAGCAAGCGCCTCCAAGAAGGTCTACGGCGTCGTTTACTGGTCCCCCCTCGAAATAATTAATCGCTGGCAAGGCTCACCGGGTGGTCGAGCAGCCGCCTTCTTCGCGGCGTCGATATGGCTGCTTGCGCAGATCTCAGTTAATATAAGCGCGAACAGCATCTCGTTTGCCAACGATATCACGACGTTGGCGCCGAAATGGTTTAATATCCGGAGGGGCGTAGTCCTGGTCTCGTTTATCGGCGGCTGGGTCTTGTGCCCCTGGATCATCATCTCGTCGGCGGCCGCGTTCCTGAATTTCATGAGCGCGTATGCCATTTTCATGGCGCCGATTGCGGGGATTCTGGTCTGTGATTATTGGATCGTTAAGAGGCGACGGTACGATGTACCGGCGCTGTATGATCCCGAGGGCATATATCGGTATAGATGGGGTGTCAATTGGCGGGCTCTGATTACGACGCTCGTTGTCATTGTGCCTCTGCTCCCGGCTTTGGCAAAGAAGGTCACGCCGCAGAACATTCATATTAGCCAGGGACTGGTGAACCTGTTTACGTTCAATTGGCTGTATGGGTTCTTCGTGGCGCTGGTCATGTACTACGTCTTGAATTACTTTTGGCCGGAGAAGACGACGTTGATACCGAGCGTGGTTCCGGGAGATGCTCCTGTTGTGCGTGCGGTGGATGCAGATGTGGAAAGCGGCACGACCCAGGACGAAAAGAAGGCGAGGGATGAGATAACGGCGGAGCCTGAGATTGCTTCCGTCAGAGACCGGTAATAATATTGCTATCACATGCACATACAAATAATCCATTGTCATATTTAGAGTCTACAAAATATTTGACGTTAAAATTCTCTATTTGGATACTCAGGTTCACCTCATTTACTCCTTGTATCAGCCCGGCAACTACCCCCGACTCTTGAGCATCCCTTCGGGCACGGATACTCTGGATCATTCTGCCAGAAGAAATATGGATCCGTTTCGTTCGTTAAAACACCAGCAATAAGCTTGCTCGGATTCGGCAGGTCGAACGATTGCCGGAAGACCTCCATGGAAGAAATCCGGATCTGGCTCCAACCCTTGGCGATGAGTGAGTCGATCGATGTACCGTAGACATATTCCCTGAACCTAGCCCAGCGGATAGCGGACGCGCACATCGGGCAGCTCTCGGCGTTCGTATAGAGTGTCAAGTCCGCGAAGGCAGCAAGTGCTTTGCTAGGTGATAGTTTGTAGAGTCCTGAGGGATCCGTCAGGATGGCGGCGCAATTATCAATTGCTACCATCTCTCCTATAACATAGTGTTAAGTTTTCGGTTCAATCTAATGCCCTAAAAGATGACACAGGAGTATGATACATACCGTGAAGTGTAGGATTCCCTGTCAAACTTCTATTGTTAGCTCCTGTGCAGATTAATTCCCCAAGCTCTGAAGTTCCCGTATGGTTCACGATCACGGTTCCGAACGCGGCATAGGGACAAGGGCCGCCTAAGGCGAGATTGGCCTGACGCATCCAATATGCTCTCCTGCTGAAGGGGATGCCGTTGATGGTCAGTGTAGATTCTTCGATAGTGGCCTGCTCATGACAGAACCCCAAACTAGTAAAACAGAAGACAACTGCCTGGAATACCGATTGGAGCTTCGTCATGTCTCTAATTATCAAACTAGGTTCGCGGTGAATATCAAATAAACATATAAATGCATGTATCGTAAATACTACTGGTGAATCATCACAGACATTTTAAAGCGGCGATGTCGCTTCATATACGTCACAGCTTTGAATCGAACATTATATCTCCCAACCACCCATATTCCGACGGGAATAAAAGACCGCTAGAAAATAGAAGGGTTTCGGTAATACTACTTCTCGCTGGACGCTATCCATAACTTGGCCTATGATAGAGAACCCCGCCCGCACCTTGATACTGTATCGGGCGGCATGGCGGCGGGGATCCGGCGATGCATATCAACGGCCGTCTCCGATAGATATCAATGCATGTTGGTGATAGGACATATCAAGGCCAACCACGGTAGAACTGACTATATCAATCGTCGTCGGGGATAATAATTCTTAATATTGCTCAATTTCACAAACCATAACAGTTGTGTATGAAATTTTGGAAAATTTAACAATGTCGCCAAGCAGAGTTAAACCAGAGGCGAGCTTCACCATCACGCCGATGAAGAAATCCCCAAAGGAAAAACATGACTATGGTGCAACTGTTACCGGGCTAGATCTTAATGACATAAGTGGTAAGCGGTTCTTCTACCAAAACGCGGGTTTTAGTATTCAACCTCGATAGACGCGGATGTCCGCCACCTATCAGATGCCATCTGGATCCACAAAGTCGTTGTAGTCAAGGGGCAGAAAGATCTTGCGCCGATCAAGCAGTGGGAACTAGTAACTCGCTTCGACCCCAACGCGCCCCAGGTTCACTCTCATGGCGATGTGAAGACTTTCAATAGCAAAGGAGGGTTGCTCTCTGTAAGTACCCCAATGCTTCCTCCCTGGTACGAACAAATAAATCCTAAGACCAAGTCGAGAAACACCGCGAGGTTGTTGGCATCCCAGGCGCCGAAAACGTCCGTCTAATCGGAAAGGGCTTCCAAGGAGAAGACCACTATGGCATCAAGAACAAGAATATCACCAAGCCACTTTCTCACGATTGGCATGGGAAAGAGCTTCTACAAGAGGAATTTGAGGCAGGGAACGTTCGGTTTCAGCGCTGGCACATGGATGCGCCGCTCTATGCGAGAGACCCGGCGTGGTTCACTACTTTACGTTGCATAAAGCGGCCGACCAAGCCAGAGGTCAATATCCGGTGGGATGATGGCTCCGGTCTTAGCATGAAAGCCGAGCCCGGTCTGACTGCGTTCATCAGCAACGTTCAGATGTACGAGATGATGACGGAAGACGAGAAGAAGATGGCTGATCACAGTTGGGTCGAATATGCGCCTCACCCGGTATGTTGAAAACAATGCAATCATAACCTAAACGTGAATGCTAAACACCGTGGTAAATAGTACATGTGGATAGGCGATTGCAAAGGGAGCCCCAACGGTCTCGGCCTCATGAGCCAGGGCAAAGAGAAGAAGCTCGAGGATCTAGGTGACTTCGACCCGAAGGATGTGAAAACATATCCCATGGTATGGGTTAATCCGGTGACAGGCGAGAAGGCATTCCAAGTCCATGGAATCTGTGCGAGGAAGCTTTTCGTTCGTTCATCCCTAGAAGAAGAGCCAAGGGTGATAGAGGATGTTGTAGAGATCCGGAGGCTATTGAAACCTATTCAAGAAAGAGTACTAAAGCCGGAATATGTCTTAATCCCAAGTCTAGATGAAGGGGATATTGTCATGTGGGCCAACTACCAGATGTTTCACACGGCTATCGACTATCCCGATTCGTATGGGCCGAGGACTATGCATCAAGCAAACATCGCTTCGTCGGCGCCTCCAGTTGGCCCAAATCCAATCCCGGGCACAGCTTAAGCTTGTACTGGTAACAACTCGCTTAAATAGAGCTGAGCAGTATTGTGGGAGTAAGGAGGAGAATGTTGAGAGCTTGAACTTACGCTGGCTTCAACGTGGTAGATACTTAGTGAATATCCTATACGATCCCTCGCTTCCTACCGAACGGGTATGGCATAAGACGATCACTGTTCCCAATGCCACCACCAAAAGTGTTATAGCTCTTTAAAGTTGCTCTCCTCCTTCGATGGCCGTAATCCTGCCCAATGATCGAGGTAGCCTTGAACGTATCGCTTGTACGAAGGTATTTATATCTCTACCAAATACATCTAGACGAGATAGGGAAAGGTAAGGCATAACGGTGAGCGTTCTTCATGTGACCTCAATCGTGGGTTTTCTCGGCAAGCTCGCATGCTAATCGCTTGATGTAAAAGTCCCGCATATCAGACGGTAACTTGTTGAATGCGTTCGCGATACGTGCAACATCCTGTCGGCCTTTCTCGTACTACAGCATCAAAGATCAGCAACATGGTTGATTAATGATTTCCAGTACTTACGGCCGCAAGGTCCCGGTTTCCGTAGACATCTCTCCCGGAAGAGTATCCGTTTTCGAGATTACGGAAGAAAACATTGATAGCGACACCTAAGCTACTCAACGGGGTTGCGGTATGCATCCAAAGAGGCGGTAGGAATAGGATATCGCCTGGCTTGAGCACGGCTTCATGAGGGTGTGTCTCAGCTAGAGATGGCGATTCGAGTTCGGAGAATACGTCAATGCTCGAGCTCGATGAACCTGGCGCAAATGAAAGTCGAGTAACATCTGATGGTGGGAATAGGATAAACCTCTTGGATCCCACTATTTGGCAATAGACGTTCGCCATGACCTGTTGTACAGTCAGTAAGCCATGCTGAGAACCGATCTTATATGCCTTACGTCGTAGTGTAGCCACATGTTAACTGGTCCTGTTATCCGCAACACAGAGCTGAATTCATTCTCGGCAACGAATGACAAGGCCTCTGGGAGTTGGAAGTCGCCAGCTAGCTGCGGAAAATCCACTCTGATATTGGCTGGTTGATCAGAGGGACGATCTTCCGAGAGGGCACGCAGATATAATTTGTGACCGCTTTCTATTTCTTTCATCGTATCTCCGAACCTTTTTGTAACGTAGGCAAAGTTCTTGCTATTGAAATCCATTTTGGAGCTACTAGCTTCGTGAACAACGACCTAATGACCTGATTAGTTTGAATTAAACGAGGGGGTAAGGGACTTGTTACTTCTCTATTGAAGCCCAGTTGCTCTACGATGTAGTTTGATGACCAAGTCTTGACACAGCTTCCCAATTCGCTCCCTTCGATGATTACCGGCTTGCCAGCTTTCAGTATTGCCTGAAAGGATGTGGCCGTATTGATCTGAACTCTAGATATGTTGACTTTAACAGCAGCTTGCTTATTAGATGAAGAAGCCGGGACATGTTGGTGTTCCGTCTCTTCTGTAATTTCGACGATCCTTGAAAGTTCCCATCTTCTGTTGTTGTTCTCACGTACCCCATAGTCGGGGTGTGTGTGAGTATACTGCAGCGTGAAACAACCCTTGTTCCAGAAAGTTCCCATAGAGAAACATGTAGCTCCACCGCCCATAATAACCAATTGGCCGTCGTCGGCTAATTCTGTAGACACGCCTACTAGTAACGGCCGAGGGATGGTTGTTGCGAGGAAGGCTGAAAGAATCTTAGGCTGTGAGCCGGAGACATCTACAATCATTATATCAAGATCTCTTGGGATTATGTTATCCGCAATAATCCCCCCAACCAAGCTCAGATGCCCTTCAGGGGAAATATATCCAGAGGCACCGAAGCGATTGATCAGACAATCGGAGTGGGTGAAGATGCCCGGCTCTGATAGAACTGTGAATGAGATCGTTGGCTCTCTATCTTCTGGGAGGGTCAAGACCCATCGCAATATTTGACTAGCGATGACACCGTCTTGAGATATACCCCCTGCTAGCACTCCATGGAACTCAACACCATCATTTGCCGACAAACGGCTCGTTTCTTGGAGGCTAACTAGTAAAGCGCCAAAGACTGGTATGTAGTTTGACCCTAGGATTTCGCACTCAGTCCAGCCAGAGTCTGGCTGATAAAGGAGACACCCACTGAAAATGGTTGACGAGTCTGATTTACCTCCAATCAAAAGAGCCATATTTGAGCGACCGAGTCTTGTTATGCCATGCCTGTACAATGGTAGTGGGAGATCGTTCACTCGCTCCCATTTGTTCGTCCGTTTATCAAAGAGCCAGCAATCCTGCAGGGCGCTTGACGGAGAAGTCCTGCCACCTACGAGTAAACTTCCATGGTAATCTAAGTCGGTAATAGTATGGCACATGCGACTACTAGGACCTGTATGGTGCGTCTTAACATCTTGTATAGGCGACTTCTTTGTGTAGAGATCGTACGACCTCAGCCGACTATTGGGCCCGAGTCCAAATGTATTAGCTAGGAATTCCTCTCCCAGATAGTTCTTCAATTTAATCGCGGCGCCAAAGCGACGTTGACCTCGAGTGCCAGAGTATTCGCTGAAATTGCTCATTGATGGGACTGCTGGAATCTCGGTTTTGAGTTTTCCTAGCCTTTCGTGGCTAGTAGGCACAAGTTCAGTATCATCCGTGTTTGTTTTGGCAATTACTACGCAGTAATGACTGGCGAACAGCGCAAATTCCTCCCATTCGTCAAAAGGCTCAATAGCATCGAGTCTCCTTCTCTCTTCTGTGGAAAGCCACCGATTGCTAGACCATATTTCCCACAGTGTACTAACGTCAACCTGTGACCAACCACTCCTGATAAAACGATCCCGTTGAGCGATGAGATTCGGATAGGTGAATACAGATTTTATAGGCGTCTTTAACTTCTCGAAATGCGCTAACATCGTCTTTGCAAATGGATGGTCTTCACCATCTGGTATGATTTGCTCGAGCAAGCAAAACTCAGCTGAGTCCAGTTAGCCCAAATCAATAAGTACGAATCATATATGAGTGACTTACCTTGTCCGAGAGTGCTGGCCCATTTAATCACGGAATCTGCACCTTTGGTCTCCATATAGGTGATAGAGACTTCAGCCACAAACATAAACTCACAATGAGTAACATCAACAACGGTTGAAAGTGCCTGCTGTATATCGGAGATATGCCGTAGATCACATCCAATCTGGACATATTGGTCACTCTGCAGTTGTACGTGGTTATCGACGTTAGTCTTTAACCCAGTTAGTAGATAGCAGAGCTCTGGAGTTTCTTGAACGACCCGGCACTTCTTTTCTATCAAGTCAGGGAAATCGATGTCCACGAATTTAGCATTTTGACACCTATCAGGGTATCTTGTCATGCATTGCCATGGAAGTACGTCGCTAGACTAATGTCAGACTCTACATCAAATATGATGGTGAGCTGAGATCTCACCTGCCGCAGCCTAGATTCACAACCACCTTAGTCTTCTCCGAAGGCTTCCCCAGGAATTGACGCACAGCAACATCGATGACGTGCAATCTGATGTAGTAGCCTCGATTGATCAAAGGAGCTCGTCGTTGGAACTTTTTGACGAAGAACCGGAAAAAATGAGGTTCGTTAGGATAGTAGATACGTTCCACACTCCTCTTAGATACAATGCTGCTGCTGTTTGTCTTAACGTAACTAGATTAGATGAAATGAACACGATGGATTCCTTATATCAAATTCAGCTATTTAAGACGTACGGCCATAACCAAGTCATCTAGAGCTCGTTCCTTTAGCGAACGGCCTGGGCGAGGATGGCCCTTGCCGTTGATAGTGAGAGACATCCTGGTTGAAAGAGAGGAATAAGAATGATCGTTTTCAGTGGGATTGACTTATGGTAGAGCAGTGCGGTACGCGGCTGGTGACCGAAATAATGAGTGAAGGTTTTGGAGTGTTTGCTTTAACGCCGAAATAAGGTTTTCACACGAGCATAATAAAACGGTGTCTAGGTTTCAGATCCATTTTTCGTATATGGGAAATTCTTTAGTCGAAACCGCCGTATTACCTCAAACAATGAGAAATATATCATATGGTAGAGTTGACAATGAATGAGATCAAATTTGTGATGGCTTGCCTCGATCGGTTGTGGCGCACTTTTTGGTTTAGGTAAGTCATTGTAAGTTGGTTTGTACCTCTAGCTAGGGTCGGCTCGGGTACGTCACCATATACCTAGGGCATACGGCGATCAGTGGCATTGGATGGGTTCGGCGGGTGGGCACGGGACTCTAAGCCGCGTTAAACGGTCCAAGCTTCCAAAGCTATAGGCACAATATAGCGCGAAAGTTACTAAGTAGGCGGCTTGTATGCAGTGTTACAACAATGTACCCGGTAAGTACCCCGCCTGACCGCGGCATCTGATTGATGATTTCAATGTCTCTCCCCCACTCAAACATCCAAATTCCAACCCCCTCGTATTTTTTGGTATCTCTGTCCGACAACTACCCTTGCCTCAAATGTCTGAGTTGCCTAGCAAGCTTAGCTATAGGGTCGGTGAATAATACGATATCTCAACTTCTGTTTGTACCATATTCATGAATACAGCTTCCAGTATAACCCGACTTACTGTCTATTTCTTGTCATGAATCGGAACATCGGCCACGGATCGAAGCGGCCATAACGTTGAGCCTCTTTTTAAAGCTGTTCTACATTGGGTACAACAGCAAGTCGCACTTGAAGCTCTACACGGGGCAACCAGATTCACTCTACACCGAGTTCTTCGTTTAGGATTAGAATTATCATCACATTTTCTTTTAGGAATCATCCAGCTCGTCTCACAACCATGTCAAACCCGGCTCTTAATTTCATCACCTTCAACCAAGACCACAGCTGCCTAGCTGTTGGTAAGTCAAACTCCCCCGTTGCTCTTGTCCGCCTGCTTCTTGTAGTATAGGCAGTTAACAACTTTAGGGACCTCGAGGGGATTCCGCATCTACCATACCGATCCATTCTCCAAGATCTTTAGCAGCGATGATGGAAATATCGCTATTATCGAGATGCTCTTTTCCACTTCACTCGTTGCCCTTGTCCTCTCCCCTCGTCACCTCATAATACAGAACACGAAACGTGCATCCGTCATATGCGAACTCACCTTTCCGTCCGCCGTTCTTGCCGTCCGCCTAAACCGAAAGCGGTTAGCCGTCGTGCTCGAAGATGAGATCTACCTGTACGATATAGCCAACATGTCACTTCTCACCAGTATTGCGACCTCTCCGAATCCCGGCGCCGTCTGCGCTCTCTCCCCTTCTTCCGAACACTGCTTCCTTGCTTATCCTTTACCAAAACCTCGTGATGATGCGCAAGACAAACGACCGTCGCATGCGCCCCCAGCTTCACTTTATGCTCCCGTTACATCGGGAGATGTCCTCATATTTGATACGTTGACCCTGAAGGCAGTTAATGTCATCGAGGCACACCGCTCTCCTTTGTCTTGTATTGCGCTCAACAACGAAGGGAATCTGCTAGCAACAGCAAGTGAGACGGGAACAATTATCAGAGTATTCTCGGTACCCAAAGGTCAGAAACTATTCCAGTTCCGACGTGGCACGTACCCCAGCACGATCTACAGCATGTCCTTCAATATGGCGAGTTCGTTACTCTGCGTCTCTTCTACTTCAGATACCGTACATATCTTCCGTCTCCAGCAGCCAGGGCCCGGTAATAACAACGGCCCCTCGGAGGCACAAAGGCCTACATCCCCCCGGACAGACCGCTGGTCCCGCAGTCGCAGCTACGATAGTGGTAACGACTCACCTAACAGCGCTCAAGGATCACCTCGCAGCGAAGTGACTGATCTTGCGACGACGCCGACAGTAGACACCACCATAACGCAAAGGAAGCACAGCGGGTCTTTTGGTAGCATACTTCGTCGGTCCTCGCAACTTATGGGTCGCAGCGTAGCCGGTGTCGTGGGCAATTATCTGCCACAGACTGTTACGGAGATGTGGGAACCCCTTCGTGATTTCGCGTACATTAAAATACCTAGGAGCTCGGCCACGTCACCCCGGCCCGGCGGATCAACTAGCGGTCAACAACTGCGCAGCGTGGTGGCAATGAGTAGCAGTAGCCCCCAAGTCATGGTTGTTACTAGTGATGGCGGCTTCTACGTATTCAACATCGACATGGAACAGGGTGGAGAGGGCTATCTGGTTAAGCAGTTTTCGTATGTATCCCTCTCGGCTTATATTCTCCTGTAAGGGTTATCACCCAGACTAACTGTTATCTCTACAGAGTCCTCGACAGCGATGATAAACTCGATGCTTCTAATTACGGACCGTAGAGCGGCGTTGATTTCGAGGAAGAGGAGGAAGATGATAATGAAGACGATGACACAAAGCTCGACGGCCCGGGATGGTTGCTTCTTACCGTTTAGTCGACGCCGTTGGAAGTCCGAGCATCTTGAAAGGCGTTCAGGTTTGGTGTTGTACGGATTCTTCCTTTTCTCCCTTTAATCCGGTTTTTCATCTCAGTATGCGGAGGGCTACGAGCTGAGCGATTCATACCCCACAGAAGACGGATTTGTATTTTTGTTTTCGCGAATGGGAGTTTTGTGTGTTTTGCATCAGCGTTCGGCGTCTAAGCGGCTTTACTACATAGCTACGAGATATGGAGTTCCATCTAATCCCAAATGCAAACCATTAATACCTACTTATCTTGCTTCGTGCCCTAGAGGAGGACCATCGTGATAATTGCGAGTTTCGAAAGCAAGGGCCCATGAGATTATAATATAGTGAAATATCGACTGTGGCGGCCCGTTTTATTGCCTGTGACATTCTTGTTATAGAAGATATCCAGAATCGTTAACCATAAATCCCTGTACTCCCTATCGCCTAATCACATACGTATACAGTATGTTAGATAGGTGCCACAACAACACGACGGAATCTCAAACATATCTGGTCTCCCTCTGAGAGACCGTTGATAATAACATGAGACTACAGACAAGAGCACCCCAGCCCGTCCATATAGAAACTACCTATTGAAATACCTAGAAATGACCGTCCCCAAAACAAGACGCCGTGGCGCCGGTGGATGAACTGACGATGCAACAGGGCCCGAGTAGGCAGTGCCCCTCTGGTTTTCAACCCCTTCTCCTTCCACACCCGCATACATAAGAGGTAGGTAGGTAGATTCCGTAACATAAATGCCCCCCAAAAAATAGTCATGTCATCCCATCGTTAGAAGCGAAGATACGGATACGGGTACGTATCAATCCCTACCCCAGTCCGCGAATCCCAGTCAACTCCAAGACGGAAATGTAGCCAATCATAAGCAAAACAACGAATGGTTAAAGTAAGGTAAGGTATGTACCATAAGCTGGCCAAGAATCCAGCTAGGTATGTAGGTAGATAGGTTTGTAAGAGCGGAGAGAGGGCAGTATTAGTCAGAACCACCATTTTCCTCTCCGCGATTTCCACTGCTTATTGCTGTGGGATTGCGGCAACTTGGTGTGATTAAGGTTGCTTATATGCGTGAGTTTACCCTCCGCACAGCAACTAAAAACCCGCCTCCAAGTGCCACTGTATCCTAAAGAGCTCTTAATCTGTTCTGCTCTTTCTAGTTTTTTTGATCAACGCGAACCGAGAGATTATCTCGCATAAGGCCGATTCATCAGCGCGATCTCCCGCGCGATCTCGCCCCACTCCAGCTCCCGGCGGATCCCCCGTCCAGAGGTATCGTGGGGATGGGTACAGCCGTTTGCGTTTTCACCACAGCGCTGACGCCGGGTCTGCAGCATCTCCTCCCACTTAAGGAGTTCGTACGCGAAACGCAGGTGGGGCTGAATAATAACATTGAGGCGACGGGCACGCACGAAGCAATACGCCCGCGGGAACGACAGGTTGAGGGAGCGCATCACCTCCGCGATGCAGATTGTCGCGCTTCGGGATACGCCGACGCGGCAATGGACTAGGGTTGCCGTTCCCCTCCGACGGCCGCGGTCTATTCGCCCGGAAAACAACTTGCAGTTAGCGAGCGGGTCTTACATGTTTGCAGGTCTCCACGTCCCCATATGATATGAGGACCGTCATATAGATCTAGGCAGGCATGGTATGCTTGGAGGTAGGAAACGATGGCGCTAGGACCAACGGAACAGAAAGGGAAGTGGAAAGTGGGTATATCTATCAAACGTACCGATGAAATCCAAGCATTTCTCAAATTCCTTGGTTAGCGGGTCGATGCCATTATCTTGCACCTTTTCTACCACAAGGACGTTGTCCTCCCCCCATTCTTCCAGCTCGCCGTTCCTCCACATGGCCGTCTCGCCCACGCTCAAGATCTGGGTAATTCCCATTGCTTTCAGCAGGTCGGGGTTGTTGGCATGGCCTAAATTACCTAGGTACATATAGTCGAGGATGCGGCTCGGGAATGAGCCGTCGAGGGACGCGAGCCACTTGGGCTCATGTTTCACCATGTTGGTGATTTCTAAAAGGCTCTTGTCTGCGCAGACCGGCGATTCGTGGAGCAGACGGGGAGCAATTGATGTTAGCAAGGAAACATCGGTCGGATAGGCGAAGAAATTTCGCTTCATAATCGTGTGCAAGTCAAGCCAGGCTTGAGGAACTGGTCGCCCCGTACTGTAGCTGAAATAGGCAATACCGAGCATAGTAGACTCGGTGTAACCGTCAGCACAGTGTATTAGGATCTTCCGCGGCCGATTCGACTCGACCTCGGTCGCTTCGGACGCATCAGACATATTCGAATCACCGTCCACATCGATGTCAGCTTTCGAGGGTAAAGTCCCGTGCGAGAGGTGCCATAACCATTTGCACGTGTCCAAAATACCATCAGCTTCAGCGTGTGACCACGTTGGTGGAAGGATACTCCCTGATGACGGGAAGTCCAGGTATGGATGCTTTGAGTCATCGTTGGATCCTTCAGCAATTGCTTGTAGCGCGGACGGATTCAGCCGACCGAGGTCACTGCATTCGATGAGGACATCGTACCGCTGCTCTTCCTCACTCCCAGGTTCTGGGGTTGGACCCATCCACACATTGCGTGATATTTCGGTGGCTTTCGTCATCGTGTACATTTCCAACCGCTCCTGATGGAAGAAATCGACCACGGCACCAGTTAGGCGACCCTCCGAATCGATCGCGACGATATCGCCATGCTTCTTTTCAAAATCTGAAAAGGGGCTAATGCAAATAAAGGTGTTATATCTCGGAATGTTTTCATGTTTCCTCCGCCATTTGTTCTGCGCTAAAGCAATCTCCCACCCCAATTTACGAACTAGACTGGCGTCTTCGCCATATACGATGATATCGGATGTTATGGCCGTTTTGGCGGCCTGGATCTGAAAGTTTCGGACGGAGAACCCTTCTTTGGGATCGACCTCGATAAATTCGCCGTCGGAACCGGACTGCAGAAACTCATTGGGGGCAATGGCCCCTTTTAGGCGTGCAGCGGATAGTTCGCCATCGGCCTTCACGAGAGTTATGCCACGCAAACAGCTGGGTATCTGCCGCACAGCTTTGCTCCTCGTCATGAAAAACGTCTGTTGAATATGGTTGCTAGGATGCAAACCATGGAACCAGGGAAAGACCTGGGCAGGGTCTGGTAGAGGCTGTCTAGCTAGATAGTCTAGAGCTGCTGCTACGTCGGCTGGGTGGATTTTATAGATAGTGAGCGGGCCTGCGTCCAGGCGCTCGTACTTATCTGGGGGGTAGAGCAAAGAAGAGGATCGGCGCTTTTCATCTTCGCGGCCTGGAGATGGTGGCGGGGTATTGGGCTCACGAACGGGCGCTGGACCAGTAGGACAAACTGGAATATGTTTGTTTGGAATTGGTGGCGGCGAGGCGCCGGAAACTTGCTGAGTATTGATTGTGTCGAGCGAAATTGGAGACGTTAGAGTGACAATGCCAGAAGAAGAGCGATGTGGTGGAATTGGTCGGGGGAGGGCAACTGTAGTCATGGTCCTACTCATAGTAATCCTTCTTCAATGGTAAATATTGTTGAAGGAGTAGATTGACGGGTACCGTTGGCGACCGCGTGCTTCATATCAGGACCAGGTTATCTCTCTCAGCTCAGACACCGGGGGTTGAGTGGTTGGACTAAGCGCAATTGCGGGGAGACGGGGGGACAGACGGGGGAGGGGGCAGTAGTACTATGTAGATGGGGTGGAGCTTCGATGGATCCGGAAACTAATTGAAGATAACGTTGACGGAGTTCTGCAAGTCCAGAGTTTAAATTTCTAGTTTGACGTTAGTAGATTGCGTGGAAATGTTAGAAAAGGTTGTTAAATGCGAGGCGTGGTTTCTTTCATTGGCGTTGAACAACTGAACTTGGTGCTATCTATTTCCCTTGGTTTCACTGCTGTTTGTTAAAAGTGGGAGGGGACGGAAAAAGAGAGAGAGGAGGCAGGTATACAGTAGGTAGAGGGGGGTATAGAAGGGGCCAGAAAAGACGAAAGAGGAAGAGGGGGCAAGACACATACCTAGAACAGAGAAGGGAGAAGCAAGATAGACAGAAAACGTGCCAAAAAGGTAGAGAAATGGAACAAATTTTGGAACTGGTCAAGTGAGGAGAAAATATGTCCAAATGTAACTGTCGTAAGTATGTATGTAAATATAATGGTTCAACCTTGGTTGGAGGGTATATCAGAATCGTTTCACGCATTCGTTCATGTTGATTGGAGTTGCAGCCTTATCGCACATCCCTGATGATGCAGCGCAGTGCCGTGCAGTCTCCCCCAGTTATGTTAAAACAGCACCAGCGGTAGATAAGACGAGTTGATTGATCGATAGATAATGGTGCGAGATTGGGTCAGATGGGATCATAAGTATGTTTATCCCCTTGCCTTTTAATGTCATTATAAAACAGATTAAGACAGATCTACTGCGAATTCATCCTCCCAAGAATGTGTAGCTATATTTAATTACGTACCGACATCAATATGCCCGTCCATTCGTCTATACCAACTTGCCTTGATGTAATGTTCTTTGATAGTTGTCGTGAGAGACACTGCTTGTGTCCCGTGGCTAATGCAGAACCAGACTGTTAACAAATTACAGCGTCTCGTTTGTGCTCTACGCCAAGACTAGTGGATACGATTAGCTCGACTTTACTTGCCAGCTTGCTTAGTGGTGGTCTTCAAAGCAGGGCTCCCCCCTCTAAATAAAGAGGGACCCGGTTTCCAAACGTTGATCAATGCCGGCCGAACTGCATATACCCTGTTCTATGGATCGTGCTCAGACCTCCCTACATGGCGCGAGAAGACAGCAGAGGTTCAAACAAAGGCTTGAAATATGATACATGTTTGCCATATTCGACTTCACACGCAAAAGAAGCTTCTACGGTACTTGATAGAAAAGGAATTGAATTCGATATGGAACACCAAACTCGGTGGGGGGTTTTCATGCCCTACATCGTGTGGTAGGAGTTGGGATTTGTTAGGCTGACAGAGCATGTGGCTTACACACTAGTTGCGACCCCAAAAAAGCAAAGAGCCAATTGTATGCACCCCTTGATAGGCTGTCTTGCCGCCTCGACGGTTTTCAAGTTTCGTCCAAAGTAACGGGGCCACGACAACATACATAAGAGGGCAGCGAAGTCCGGATACGTCCCTACAAATAGACAGCGTACATAGATGGGGTCTATAAAATATGTACGGATTACCTGCAAATGAAACGAGGGGCAGCCCGCCGTCGACCACCTACTATGTATGCAGTATACTGCAACCCCAGATACTAAAAGCATAGTGTAGGATGGCCAATGAAGGAGGTTTAGACCCCACCCTCCAAAGGTGGCACACTATTCTCTATCAGCATTTGCATTGCCATATCCGCGACTAGGGTGTCATTGGCAAGCTGCATATTCAACCCAATCGTCAGGGACTAAGTGACCTTGGTTGCAATTGTCTGCAATACACATAGGGCCGTTACTACCCTCGCCACCACTTTCCTACCATCCTTCCCTTTGAGATTTGTTGTCAGGGTATTCAACTTCAAGCACTAATGCATTCTGCAGGTATGTAGTACATAGCACACGGCACCTACATCCATTGGCACCCAATTCAACCGAGATCCCTTACTTCTATTCGGTCGTATAGTCTCTTGATTGCTAAGAGGCAAACACATGCTGAAGTCTATAATGCTAGGCAATATAGATAGCGTTGGATTGTCAAGACGATTATGCATATTTGTCGGGCCGTTAGCTTGGTAAACCTTCTCTTAGAGCGGCTCTTTGTCGATTAAGTTTTATTGATTGTGCGTAGGTAGGTGGAAGAGATAAGAGAATATAGTCTGAAGACTTAAAATCCTTAGCTTGGCCCTAGCTAAGTTGAATCTCTCAGCTAACTCTAAGCTATAGATAAGTTATTAACATTGACAGCTCGAGGTGTCATTGAATTTTACTCGTATCTCGACTTGCCGTCTAATTCCTAACTCTTTGCAGATGTTACATGTCAGATATGTCAGATATGTCGTGAATGGTTTGGGGCTGCAATATAGGCATCCTTAGATTTCGACTCTCCGGGAGGTGTACTTCGTTAGAGTGACATCCTGAGAAGCAATGGAAGCTTCAGGCGATCCAAATACTTGCTATCCACTGGCATCCAAAGAGTCTGAAGAGAGAGGCTGAGGTACAGCTACAAGATAAAGTCAATACACGACACCTATGCTTTATAGGTGCCTGATCAGACACCATTGCAGAATCTGCAATGCATACCTATTAAAGGGGGAGGCGAAACTAATTGAGGTAGTTGATTTGGTATGGTTCTGTGAGAGCGTCATCAAAGGTATGAGTTAAGGTTCAATGGACGACATTCGGTAATTGAGGCGTGGCGGGGGGTAAAGCTGGTCAGCCACAGCGGGGAGAGTGAGGCTACTTTACCCACTTAATCCAGCCATTCCGATCCGTTCCAATTAATCTGTTCTTCAGCAACCACGTCACCGCCGCATACAAGCACATGCATCGTGCATGGTACCCTACCTACCGAAGTGAAGCTTCCAGGTACACCGTACTTTGAAAATTTCACCTTCTTCGAGCAAAGACAGCTGTTGTGAACCCATCGCCAGCAAGCTTTAGGATCCTATTTGAATCCGGCTACCACTCGTTTTACTATGTCCATTTTCTTTACGTGCAAGTAGCCGTCTTTATTACCGATCGTCCGACCGCCCAGCCGGATTATTGTTCCTAGGCACGTATGTACATTCATCAAAGCATGCCTTCATTATTACGGCTGCCTGTTACTAGCATCGCAACTCGGTGCAGTTTTCTGCGAATAGTTTTCTCACCTTGCATGAGAAGGGAAATAGACACTAGATTCAAGCATTCAAAAACAGTCCGAGTAAATAATCCTAATACCAAACGATAATGCCACCAAACAACTTCGTCAACTACTTTGGGGAAGCTCCGAAGGCGCATAATTATGGACCAAAATGCCGGCTCGCTCCAATATCTCACCCCTTTGCCTCATCCGATGCAGATGATATTCCTCCGGTAAACGCTCAGTACTTCTACCTATCTTCCGTCCCTATCGACGATCCTCTCTCTACCACCACCATTACTGCCGCGACCGATCCGAAATCTGCTAGGAGTAGACTCCGGCCCTTCTCACCGGCGGACAATAATGAATTAGAGAAGGCTTGGTTGAGTCTTGCTTCAGATACCTACCGTCAGAATCATACGAATGCTCTGTCAAACCGACCTCCAAGTCCCTCTCTTGCCAAGACAAATGCCGACAAGTTACGTGGCATCATACACCAATTGGCTGTCGAGCATGCCGAGAAGCACGCACGGGAAGGCCCTTCGGAAAGGGTACAACCTTCCCCTGAAGCTCTCTCAGAGCCCGAATCTGCCATACCTCTGTGCTGCCCT
Organism: Hypoxylon sp. EC38; assembly: GCA_002120335.1. Taxonomy (NCBI): domain Eukaryota; kingdom Fungi; phylum Ascomycota; class Sordariomycetes; order Xylariales; family Hypoxylaceae; genus Hypoxylon; species Hypoxylon sp. EC38. The sequence continues at coordinate 381,441 of KZ111242.1, forward strand.
GAGCTTCTCGTAGATGTTGGAGTTGCTCTACGGACGTCATTCTGTGCTGTAGCTAGACGGAAGCAACATGAGCTTAACCGAGATATGGTCGCTCAGGCAGTTATGAGTGAAATGAATACGCTACAGACAGATTCGACAGCCACTGTTACTGAACGACGAGCACCATCCAATAGCATACCTCCAAGTCAGTCGCAAATCGACTCCATAATGAAATCAAGCCAAAACGATGAGCGACCCAATAGTCAACACTCTGTAAAGTCACAGCCTCAAGTATCAGCCGACAGAAGTGCCAATGTGCCTGTTCCTACTCCTACGAGATCCTCGTTCGTGGACGCCGGTATCTCCGGTAGGCCTTTTGTCCGCGTAGGTACACCAGATACTCCCATTACATCCCCACCAGCGTCACTTCCGAGGACGGCCACCTTTCACCCTAGTAGGCTAGTGGAAGAGGTGAAAAGCGAAGGAGTTAGGTCCCGTCGATCTTCGTCCGTGGCGGATCCATCATCCTCCCCTAAACCAGTAGTGGAAGTCTCGAAAACGGTTTCGCGTGAAGTAACGGTTGGTGTCTCTAGGTTACATGAAGTGTGCCTCCCTGCCCTACAAATGAAGCCTATCTACTGGTCGCCTGTCAATGATATTGCTGCTGTTCTTCGAGCAACTTGGTTCTACCGGTATTGTCATCCCGTCCCCGTGACAAAGCCATTCGCGCTAATTTAGTGTAGAGATGACATGAGGCCTATTGATCCTGCCGTAGCTAATCAGCTCGAAGCCGGATACCGGGAGCTCAAGCCGCATACCGAGACATGGAACGATGAGCTCAGATGTGCAGTAGAAGTTGGTCCTTTAGGAGAAGAAAAGGTTTCACACCCTCTTTGGCCGAAGCCGCTAAGCAAATCCTCCAAAAAGACGGAAGAATTGGTGGAGCCGCCTATATCCAATAATCCTTTCTGTGCAGCCCGTTGTTTCCGTGGCGAAGCGGCCGCAGAAGGTTCTCTGCTACCAAGCCCAAATGAGGACAACTCTGCCCCTGTCCCAACTCATAAAAAGTTTGAACAATACCATGTCATCTATAAGGATAAAACTACGGCATATTTACTCAAGCCAAGCTTGAAACCCTCGGCATATTATGGCCGCCGGCCAGTGGCAAAGATCATGAAGGGTCTCACTATTGGTATCCCAGTGGTGAGAGGCTTTGATTATGAGACATGGAGCAAAAAGCACGAGAAGAAACAGGATCAACAGAACAAACAAGCTATATTACTTCCTGCCAGTTCTCAAGAGAATTCTAGGCGTGATGTCTGCGCCGCTTGCAAGGCAGAAGAGGAACGTGCGCAAGTTAATGACCTCGTTCTAGTCGTTCACGGCATTGGCCAAAAATTGGCAGAACGAGTAGAGAATTACCATTTCACACATGCCGTGAATGCCTTCCGCCGAGCCATTAACATCGAACTTCGAAGCGACGCAGTAAGAGGAGCCTTGAGGCAAGGGCTGAACGGTATCATGGTCCTTCCAATCAATTGGAGGCAGAATCTCTCCTTCGAAGATGGCGGGCCAATGAAGGAGGAGGATAAAGAGAACTACACTCCCGGAGGCTTCACCCTGAAGGATATCGAGCCAAAGACGATTCCCGCCGTTCGCAGCATGATATCTGACGTCATGTTTGATATACCCTTTTACATGTCACACCATAAACCGAAGATGGTAGCCGCTATGGTTGGCGAGGCGAATCGTGTCTACAGACTCTGGTGTCGAAACAACCCGGGGTTCGCAGAGAAGGGAAGGGTTCATCTTATTGGTCATTCGCTCGGCAGCGTGATGTGTATTGAGGTGCTGTCTAGGCAGCCAACCGTTGTGCCGCCTTTGCAGTTGACAATGCCACTCCAGTTGAAGCACTTCGAATTCGATACCAAGAACCTGTTTCTCCTTGGTAGCCCTGCCGCCTTCTTCTTGCTCCTTGAAAGAGGTGCTTTATTGCCAAGGAAAGGACGGCAGAAACCCGGAGCGAGTCCTAGTGATGTCATATCAAAAGACGTGGTCGGAGAAGCAGGATTCTTCGGCTGTATCGCCGTGGACAACATTTACAATGTTTTGGCTAGGGAAGACGCCGTTGCGTATCTACTCAATGGCACTATAGATCCAATGTATGCGGCCAGCTTGAAGACCGCATATGTTCCTAGCACATCGACATCTTTTCTACAGTCAATGGGCAACGCGATGTTGAGTATTGTGCCTGGAGTTGGTAGCTCCTCGACAGTCAACGGAGCAAATGCCCCTATTCCGAGGCCACCGACTATGCGTCTTCCATCGCAACTCGAACTCGAAGTCCACGACTTTACACGTGAAGAGGTTGCCGAGAAAAAAGCGTACCTGCTTAATGATAATGGGCAGATTGATTACTTCCTACGGTCGGGCGGCGGACCGCTTGAATTACAGTATCTAAACATGCTGAGCGCGCACACGAGCTACTGGGTAAACCACGACCTCATACGCATGCTATGCATGGAGATAGGAAGGAATCCTGGGAAGGCAAATACGCTGCCCGCGATGAGGGCAGTCAAGGCTACGAAGCGGGTTATTCCCTCCACAGTTTGATTACAATAGAATGGAATGGCTGGTCCGCGAGGAATTTGTGCATATATGTTGCATTTCTAGCCGGCGTTATGGAACATGACGATGCGGGACCGAGGATCATGATAGCATATACGATAGACATCGGATACCCATGACACAAAACATTCTCTATCTGTCTGAATAGATACAGGTCACATTTAGTAACAGCATCATCATAGTAATACTATTACATCCTCACCTTCTACATTATCGCGTCGCATTTACAGGGGCATGCCGATTGTCTTCGGTCCCGAGGCTTAACCCCCGAAAAGCTAAGGCGCTATAATGAGGTCGTGATGCAAAACCGGTGAGCCTCGGTTATTCTTTCATTGATATATGCAATTTCCTGTAGGATATAGGTCATAGCGCGATGATTTACGGTGGAAAGTGTGTTTTCGGCTGTGCTGATCAGCCAAGAGGCTCAATATGCGCCTTTCGAATTTCGCTTGGCATTCGATGCGATCTAGGTTATGGCAGTCTATCTGTCATTTTTTGGATACTGAAGCCACCAGACTGACACATTGGGGTACTCTGTTTCAGTCACAACACGTTCTCCTGAAGGGATATCCCGTCTGTGGCGCGTCGGTGTCAGAAACGATATATTACATGGGATATGGCTGCGCTGAGCGAGTGTCATTGAAAGAACCTTGCGCAGTGTTAGAGATCCAAATTCGGAGGCATATGGACTTTTCCTCAAACTTGTCTCAGGTGTCAGCATGTGGCCGGGTCTTGCTTGCTATTGGAATCCGGCGAGATGCGAGAAACCTTATCGTGTTCTTTTGAAAATAGAGATCTCCGAGAGAGACAATATGCCCCCCATGAAAATATCTCACGCGCCGCTCTCCGTCATCACCTAATCGTGATATTGATTCTAGCTAATAGCTAAACCCTGGGATTATTGGAAGAATAGATTCCCTGGACCGTATCACAGGAATGTCTCGCTCTCCAAGCCCAATATGTATGCTTCCCGCTTTCTTCGATACCCCTGGAAGGTGAGATCGATAGGAGATGTCATCTAGTGCCTTACATGACACATAACGTAAAAGGTATTTCGTCATTCGGATGTCTCGCAGTGGCGGCTTATGTCGCACATGTTCATGAACTAGCGGCTGAGCTCTGGAGTAACGCCCCTAATAGCTGTACAACGGAACCCATTGATATAGTCCTACTTAGCTCAACTCCAATGATTTCGCGATATAGTACCTTACCTCCGAGGATTCCACCTTGTGATAGTACAACGTCGGAGCTTTCGCCGGTGTCTTAGCTATAGTCAGCTATAGCAGCTAATCAGGGAAATTCTCCGAGCTAGTTGATGTTCTTAGGCCATGGCATACGTGTAGATGATCTTTACCGGCGTCGAGCTCAGCTGCATTTGAGGCTTGTTTGTTGAGGGCTTCCAAAGTCATGCAGGCGTTCCTTCGTCGTCATCGCTAATGTCGGATGCCGTGTTGAGAGGACAAAGAGAACCAGGACTGGGTTTCCAGCGTACACCGAGGTCCTGATAGAGCTTGACCGGTGCTTCTTAAACATACTTTTTGATAGGTATTTGGATGCTGAAATGGTTTCTCAGAGATACGTGCAACCAACAGAGGTCTGAGCTCAGTGACAGAGCCCCCAGATTTTTCACTAGGGAAAAGGGGCACAGAGGGGCACAGCAGAAGGAATTGGTAAAACGAAAATGTCTAATCAAGCCCGTAAGGATATCCAAGACACTAGCATGGCATTAGAATGGCCATAATGATTCCTAATAGGTCTCACATCTCTAATCGCGATGTTCCGCCAGCCTCATCTCCGTTGGTGTTACTAGAAACTGTACATCGTTACCTAATCTATTGTCTTGGATCGAGATAACGTCAAACAACCGTTAGAACAACTTCTCAAACCTTGGAACATCACCAACATCGTCCATCGAGTACCAACAATGACTTGACGAAAAGTATCCTACGATCTCAGTCCTGTCACCCCCGATCTTGTACCTGTACCGCATCTACATATGCTTCCAGTTAAGGCATAGTCGCCGACTTCTTTGCACCAATTTACTTAGTCCCTCTTCCTCCGACCGATAATAGAAGCAGGCAACCAAGATAGTCGTCTAGGAGTAATTTGCCACGCAATCTTGATCATATGGCCTAATTATCACGCAACCCCCTGTTTACGAAGAAGTATCGTATCGTATTTGGACGACACCTTGGTCAAGCCGGAGCACTCGGCCGGATTCTATTCGGGTTAGACAGCAGCATTCACTTGAAAAGAGAAGGTAGCGAAGAACCACTACCAATAGATTGATCATTCTCGTCGTCGTCGGCAACTGGGTGTGTTGTACCGACAGGATTTTACATCCTAATGACACACCTAGGACTCAACCTTCGCATGACTAGCCCTGCATGACGATGTAAATCTCTCTACGCCGACCCTGTCTCGATGGATGTATCAGGAGGCATCGTAGGGGATTGTAGAAGCTTCGCCACTTCTAGTATTAAGGGTTAAAATCCTTTGATGATAATGCTTCAAGAGTACAATCAACGCGAGAATCGCAAGTCTGCTAAATCCTGCTTCATCTAAAGATTCCAAACGATTTTAACCGTATTGAGTGGGTGATACACACTATGGGAAGCTGACCCAAGAGTAGAATTGGCTCGGTTCTTCCCCTGAGTTCCACAAGATGGGCAGGTCGACATCATTCTGTTGCGAGGTGGCACGTAGCCTTCCAATAGGGCTAAACTTTGCTCCCACACCTTCACATTACCTACTCCTTTGCGCCCTTGGCCCCAGACTCTGCGCGTAGCATGATTAGCAATCCTCGTGTCGAAAAGCCTCGAGACAGCCGCCTCTATCTATCCGCGCCCTGGAACTCGCGATTGGCGAGGGTAGTGGACGCCACTGTGGGCGTAGAACAGTCCGGGATGCGGGCGACAAGCACACAACTGCCGACTAACAGCATGCCCTGGTAACGCATAGAGTCTGTGGGCGCGCATTGTCCTTCCCATCCCCAGGCGTTGGGGCTAAGACTAGTGGTCCAGGAATAACGGCCCCAACATCGTATCTGCGGAGCGACGAGATAGCGGCCGATAGCGCGTCGCTTTCATCCTCGCACGTAGCTCTCAAGTTTGGCGCGATTTAATTATCATTCGCCACCTTTTCTCATGTTTCCCAAGCAGGATACGCGACCCCCTGGACTAGTCTGCGCCTCTATGGATACGGAATCCTACCAGATATAATAACTAAGTGCTGACAGCTTTTGATCATCGTCGAGGAAGGATGCAAGCGAGCAAGACTCGAGTCATGGATAACCCTGTGCCTACATGGACTCTGTTGTCGTTCCGCGGGATTCGGCACCATACGGAGAGTTTGTGTTGTTTAGGGTTTTCAGGGGGGCAACGAGAGAGAGAGAACGGGATACAGGCCTCAGTTAGGGATACATGAGGCTAGCTTCGGCAGGCGGCCCTTAGGATTTCGTTCGAGATCCACGGATTGCAGATTACGGACTAGGGCCGCTGGAAAGGCAGATTTCGTGCGGAATACACGCCGCGCTTCCCCCATGTCTATACACTACTTGCTTCGTTTCTTTTTACATACTCTTATCCACTATAGCTTACCTCGTCGTACCGTTATTAAGCCCCATCCTATTATTCAAAACTCTTCGTCGTCGACGAGCTGAGATGCCAAGCAAGCCAAGCTGGTAAATTGGGTCCCCCGTTAATAACTGGGGATTTTGTCTGACAAGTTGCATCTGCAACGTCGAGCCGGGGTTTGCTCTGTAATGTAATGTACTGTGTTGTATGTATGTAGAATTCTACCGGCCACGCGCGAACGCAACGTGTGCATACATTATCTCACCTCCTGCAGCATGTATGGATTGTACCTACAGCAGTCACCTTCGAAACCACCCCTGCGATCCACGAGCTGAAAAGCAGGGGAAGGCATGAGATAGGAAGGACGGTGAGCTTATTATTAATCTCACAGGGTCGACAGGGCCGGATACCCACAACTCAAGGTCCCGGAGCAAAAACTTCCAGTCTTCCAACGTCGCGTTTTACTTCGGACGAAGGATCGCAGACAAGGCGAATTGATCCTTCGTTCCCAGCTGCCGCTTCAGACTCTACTGCAGAATTGTTCTAGAAGGGGAATCTTAAACGAATGGATCGCTTTACTATGATTCACTCGGCAAAGAGTCACGGAGACTATTACTGTTGGTTACGGTAGAGGCGTTGATTTTCATTTCATCAAAGTCACACCCATTTGACACACATCTCTGCCGCGTCATCGGCGTAACCGTTGGTGATTCTGTCAGTCGCTTAGCGCTAACCCCTATACTTGATATAGTATAGATGATCTGCTGTTATGTAGTGTATTGAAATTTTTATGAGTTTCGAAAGAACATGTTCACACGGACCCGGACGTAAACACCAGACAGCGCCCCTGTTCTCCTTCCTAGGCAAGGTTAAGCGCGTACCCACTGGACCGGGCCGAGTCCAGTAAATAAGGTAGATGGGTGGAGCTACATATTCACGACAAACCGGCTCCGGAACTCCAGATACGTACCTTAGGTTAGGTAGGTAGGTAGTGTATACTGCAAATAGCTTACAATAGACGGGGAAACGGAGTGATGCTATTCACAATGTTAATGCAGCACATACGTAAGCTATAGCTACGATCCCTGAGTGCTAAACCCAACGTGAACCCCTGAGCGCTCAAGAGTTGGCCAATGGAAATTCCAAGTTTCCGAGCTCATAGCCTATAGATAGAAAGTTATTAGAAGATTTCAGGGAGGAATACAGGTTCTGACGTTCTCTGGCAGCTGACTTACGTCATGTCCATGTGAGTCTATTACTTACCATACGAGAATCTGACTTAGCTTCAGGGGATCGGCGGAGGCTACACGTGCGTTACGTGATAGATAGCGTCCGGAGCGGAGATGGCAAGTTCGAGATACCCTCTCCGTCGCTCTACGGAATGTACACCAAGATGGGGTCCTCCAGCCGTTGGAAAAGATTTGGGGGCTTTCAGGCTTCTCGAAGCTGTGTCTTGGTTAGGTAAGGCAGCGCGAGGTAGGGCTCATGACTCCATCATTCTCAGCACGAGAGCGCCTACATACAGTAGCGGCATGTAGGATGTATGTATTGAAAAAAAAAAACAGGGCCGACATCTAGACTGCTGCCTGTGTACTATTCGCAGCTCAAGCGTGGCGTGATTCGGAGTACTTGCCACGCAGTGCGGTTGCATTACATGCAGCAAGCTATAATCTAGTCACCTCTCTCCCGTAGCGTTGGATCCGAAAACTGGATGTTTCTTTATATGGCACAGCATTCTGCATCACGGGGACCGTATGTAGTAGGCGCCGCTGCAATTAGAAAGATAATGAGAGAGTAAAAAAAAAAAAATTGTTAGTCAGTCCGACGGTTCGGACCCCAACACCTTATGCGCAACAAATCCGACGTGGATTTCGTGTGGTGAGCTTATGTACAGCAGCTTTCTATAGACACGGGACGCGACAAGACGAACCAACTAATGTGTCATGCTCACACCTAGCAATCTACGAGAATACGACGACAAATGTCGGAATCACCGACTATTGTTATGCTTGAGTATTAAGGCATCTCTCGTATGATTATAGCCGTCCAGTGTCCCCCGTATAGGAGATGTAACACGCAGATCGCATAGACCATCTACAGAGTAGGTAGGTAGCTGTTCACCGGTCGCAATGAGAGGAAGTTACAGGATATTGCCAGTATCGCTCAATCCGCATCAGGAATCAAGGCAAACATATCGTGGGGAAAGGCTGTGAGGCGAATAAATGAATCTCGGTAGAGTAGGCGATGAAGTCGTCATCGGATTCAGGGGTGCGGATCTACACTTGATAAGGTTAAGGTTGGCGTTGATTCCTTTCTCCATTGAGCGATAGAAGCTGTGGGTTAATTTAGGGAGAAACGTAAATCTGTAAATCGGCGTTCAGCTGTAATCTCTAAATTTATCAACAATGATGCTGGGTAGGTAGGGTTATAGCATGTGAATTAACTGCAACTTGCGAAATAGACGCAGTTGGTTGTAATTTCAGCGTTCACGATAAGTCGGTGGTTTGTACGATTGGAAGCCTTGCCTTAAGTAATGAAGTTATAGGTAGGCGTGTTGTAGCAATGGTAACCATCGGGCTGTTTCAGAGCTGGTTGAAACCAGAAAAGCCATCGCCAGCTCGCTGCAATACCTCACTGTAGCAGCACACTTCAACCAACGGGGGAAATTCCAGTGTTTCTGCTAGGTACACCGCAAGAACAGCTGGAACGACAGCGTTGCATGGGTGGTGGTTACACAACACCGGTCTGCAGGTTGGGATCCGCACAATCGACAGGGGATCTTACTGGTCGCTGGGGTGCTGCAGGTTCAGCGGACTACCTCGGGTAACGAATTGGAGGGTCCCTGCAAGGCGCTTAAGAGGAGCAAGACCCGGAAATCTTAAGCTGACCGCTACTCCGATACTGGAGAGTCGGCCGTAGTTCACGTCGTAGAGAGCTCTTGGTGAGTGGGATCGTGTGTTTGTATTCGGTAAGAGTTTGCGAGGGGCTGATCGGAATGGGAATGAATGAGATGGCGTTGAAGAAAAATTCATTTAGAGAAACTGATAAACCAAGTAGCGGAAATCTTGATGAGGCGGACAAGTCTAATGAGATTTAGCTAAGTCATGTAGTAAGCACTTAGGTGTGGTATGCTAGTCATTATCCTTCTCATTCACTGTTGGTGATTGAAAGATTTAGGTATTTGTAAGGCTGATGAGGGGGTTCCCTGGACTCCTGTCAGCACTCTCTCGTTTTTTATTCCCAATTAAGCCAATCTTGTTGAAGTGATAACTCGTGTGAAATATTCCGACATTCGTCCGACGATGGTTTTAGACCAGTGTAAGCACTTTGTTTTCGACCTTGCAGTCGCAGTTCCCGGACCATGTCGGCGGTCTCGTGGCGGGCGGGAATCGCTGTAGATAGCGTGGTACGGCTCCGTATGAGACAGTCACTTATTGGGTCCCAGGGCTGTGATACTCGTAACTCTACAGCGCTGTATTGGGGAGGTTCCTGCATCTCGTAAGGTTCCTCCCGCATGGCCATGTGGCCGTACTGTACAGTTTAGTCAGCTCTGTACTGTAGCATGCAGATCCTATGCCGCCATACCTATTACACCCCTACTATACAACACAACACAAAATCACGTATTCTTTCTAACTATACATTATGATCCGTTTGCTCTACTCGGCGCGCTTATTATTGGTTTTGCATGGTCGGGCAAGAACTCAGACGCCTCCATTGTACGGTCCTACGTAGTACTCATATACATGATAGCTGAGATGTCAGCTTACGCGCGTCTCCGTGATACTGGTTTTCCTCTTTTTCTCTTTATGCCTCACCATTATAGAAGCCCGCAGCATACTATTTTGTACTACATGCCTAGTATGGTATATGGTCATATACGGTCATTATTCTCATCAATGACAAATGATATGGCGGATTTGAGATTGATTTGAACTGAATGACCGGGGGATATCGTCGGCTACGTATCGAAGTCTTAGCTCATGTAAGGTTCTTCATTATCCGACCAATCGTCTTCATCCCCGCGTCTGTTGGCGCTACAAATTGGGTTAAGAGTGGGTTTGCTCCACAATCAAGGCCACCATGCCCATATCTAGTATGCAGATACAAAGATACTTGCTATAGTTGGTAGCTCAAGGTTCCAAAACGGTGTTTTGTGCCCACTTGGTATACTGCCCAATCGGTATCCAATCCACGAATTCGGGTCCGTAAGTGGTAAACCTTCCCGAGCTTAATTCTTCGATCCCGAATCCAGCGAATCTGGGAATATTGTTCTGTTCGTTTCAAAAATGCTGCTGCCTAGGTAAGGTATCCTGCGTATCCTACGATAATTCCATCACCAAAAAAATAATATCCACGTTGGTCAAATGACGAGACAATGTCTCGCTAGTGTCATCGAGTATCATTGGTAGCATGAGTAATATATTATTATCATGGGGTGCTCATCTTGAAACTACAGATCCTGGATTGAGGCGATGCTATCTATTGGTTACAGATTTGGACCCCTATCCAATTACGAACTTCCTACCCTGGTACTTTTTAAGGCAGGCTGTGTTGTACTTTGGTAGATGTTGGGGACTTGCAGACGTATTATACGGCTCGTTGGCGTATCACTATTCCGGATCGCGGCAATTATCTTCGTGCCTCGATGATTACCCACAAGCTGGTAGGCTCTGCATACGACCTACATTACAACCTACCACCTAGTGCGTGCCCACATGATGTAAGACCCTGCGTTGGTGACAATACTATAATATTACATCGTCTGAGCTATTCTATTCAGAGAATCAGCCAACCAACCAACTGCAAATAGAGAGAAAGACAGATCTTTATGAGGAAAACGCCACACCCGCCGAGATACGAGTATTTGGTAATTGAGTCGTCGGCCTTTAACAAGACCTCATCACAATGCGGTCGGCCGTTGCTTCGATGATACACAACAGATTGTTCTTGATATGTGTTCCGAGATCTCACAATTGCTTGTACCCCGTTTCACAGACTGCACGTCAAGGTAGGGCCGGGTTTAGCCTTATTATTCGCTCCCGTTCATGCTGTGTCACCTATTTTGGAGAACTTTTTGTTAGGCAACCCTTTGGAATATGACAACCTTATGATTAGCATTTAGAAAATTAAAAATAAGAATAAAAAAAAAACAAAAATAGATAAAAGAAAGAAAAAATTTTGTCAAAAGTTCATGGTGGTTGGGATGACCCCTGAAGTGCACTGTATGATAGGGAAGATGGCTGGAACAATACTTGGAAATCGAAATATCATTGCTGCTTCGTTGAAAGCTCCTTTCCCAATCTAGGTGGTACGTACCTAGAATTGCCTCGAAACGCCAAAATAACTTCCCAGCTTGACGAGCGTAGGGTAAGTTGTCATATACTAGTAATACAAAATAGAAGAAGTGTAAATCCCGTTCACAATACATTGGTGCCCAATATGATAGGTAGATCCGCCCATTGTACAAGTTTCTATGGCCCGTTTTTCCCAATGAGAACCAACTCCAAAAAACAGCCCCGATGGTATGCGTACAAGTGGAATCAATAACAATGTGGAGCCGTTAGACAAAATCCCGCCTTTCCCATTTCCCACTTCCCGCTTCTGATTCTGCGTCGTCGTAGTCGTCATCGTAGTGGAATAAATCATCTCTTCGTAAATGGCATAGGTGCCAAAAGGTTGCTGCTGCCGGCTTGAGACATGGTCATTGGCGGTAGCTGAGCTGCGGGCGCTACTAGGTGCCCTGGAGTGCTGCCAAGAGTTCTCGTCGGCGCCGGGTAAGCATCGTAGCTCTCAGCACGTAAATCTAAAGTGCCCAGGTCGAAGCGCTTGGAGCAGCCATCTTCCATGTGTCTATAAAAGAGTTACTTATTAGTATAAGTTCCGTTAGATTTAAAAAAGTTGGGGAAACTACCTTCGAAGAGTATCTTTGCGCGCAAACATGCGTCCACAATAGTCGCATCTATGGTTCTTCTCTTTCATGTGCACGCTCTGGTTGTGTCTTTGTAGATCCGTCTTCCGTACAAATTTCTTGTTGCAGTCCGGGACCGTGCATGGGAAGGGGTATTCTCTCTTTTCGTCGTGGGTCTCCATATGCGCCTTGAAATTGTAACTCCTGCTGAACAACTTGCCACACCCCTTGACTTCACATTGGTAGTTGGCCTCCTCTTTTGTAGTTAGCTTCCGGGGCTGTCTCCTCTGCGCCCTCGGCACACGAAGCTGTCGCCTGTCATGGGGGAAAGCAGCACCGGCGCTGCTGGGTCCGGCGTAGTACTGGTCTGTCTCAAGTGAAGGGTACTCAGACTTAGGCCATGTGCCGGAAGGGACGTCTGAAAGATAGCCGGAGCTGCCGGGAGCTGAGCCGTAGCTACCGTGTTCCAGAGGTAAGGATTGGGCAGAACGTGGCGAAGGATACTGTGTTAACTCGGATCCGTCGCCGTAGTTAGCGATGGCAGTGTTCTCCATCTTGATCCGCGGTATTGGGGACACGCTGTGGGAATAGTTGAAAGCGTGTCTGGAGTTTGGATCAGGTGAACGAGAAACTGCAGACATTGGGGGAGGAGTACTACTTGAGAGAACGGGAGCGTGGGCCGGGTGAGACGGATATAATTCGTGGCTGTACGAAGCATGCATGTTAGACTCGTAATGCGCGAAGGAATCATAGTCGGCCGACAAGACGTTCGGCGCGCCTGAGGTCGAGCTAGGGTGTATTACGGGAGTCCCACCCCAGCCGGCCGAAGTCATGACATCCAAAGGCGGGAGCGAGTTTTCGGAACCCATATTAGTAGGCATCGTCGCGCAGGACTGCTCGAACATGGAAGCAATCTTGTAGAGAGGGTCTATAAGTTCCGGAGAAGGATAATCCAGAGTAGGGCTGTCGGAGCAATTTGTACTTGGTGACGCCGGCGACCTGGTCAAGGATGGAGGTGAGAGATCCATCACGGGGCTGTATAAAACGCAAGAAACGCTCCAACAGATAGCAAGGTTGGTTGGTATAAAAAGCGAAGGGGGGGTTTCCTTGGGTGTTGTGCAACAAGGCAAATCCGGTGAAGAGGCTAACAGCAAATATGCGAGTGACTTTGTTCCAACTGTGTCTGACGGAGTCTAATTTTGTGAGGCTTGATCGAGAGGTGTGTCGATACATAAAGGCTATGGGGACAAGTAGTGGGATGTAAGCATATAGTTATACAAGCTGTTTCTTGTACTACTCAAGGCCTCGACGCACACCCCCTACGTATGATACTAGCCACCGTTGGTGTAAGAACGGGATCTCAGGCCAGAACTACAGTAGGAGTGAAACCATACTCCATAATATAGATAAACATAGTGAGGCAGAAAACAGGAGCGACAAGCGCGATGCATCCCAAGGCAGACTCGGGGAAAATTATACATAGTACCGGGGGGTGATGCTCGTAAGGCCAGACCCAGTTTTCTTGCCATCTTGTCATATTCAAATTGAGGATACAATATCACAAGGGTGTGGAGTTGTATGCTCGAATAAGATGCTTCGCGGCAGTCTCAGGGAAGTGGTGGGTGTAGGGGAGAGACGTGAACACAGCATAGGTACATATGTACATAACGTCAGACTACTATGCATGGTACGTACTAATACATGTAGGGATATTTCCATACTTAGAAAGAAGAAGGTCAATGGAGCAATAAAGAGAGCGATGATGGAGAGTGACTAATACCGTACGACGTCGGGCGTTGGAACCAGGGGGGGCCAGGCGGGGGAATTAATTGAGCCATAGGGAAAATATTGCGAACCAACCTTGAACTACCCGACGAGAACGTATGTACTAACAATGGTAAACCGTTACGTACTGTCTAACATGTCTGAATAAAGCTATATCCCCATATCAGAGAACCAGGCTTTTAGTAACAGTGTAGTTACACCCCAGTGCTATGTACCCGTACGTGAAGGTAGCGTAGGTAGGATAGGCGAGAAGATTGGAAGAGAGATCCAACTGTCTCACAGGGGGATCTCCAAGTGCTGAAGAATGGTAGCCTTACAAACCCCTGTCCCTTTTTTCTTTTTGCTATCGCCAACCTACGGAATAAAGTTCTTATCTGGCGAAAAGGGACCGAGTGGAATAGTGACGTTTAAGAACGGTTATGTCAAGTCTCTATATAAGTTGAGAAATGTAAGGAGGTTCGATGATATTGTGGACGTATAATTGGAATCTACTTCTTCACCAAAAACACATAGAAATTCGAGCGATAATGAAGGAAAATGAGCAAAGCGAAAAAATACGGAGAAGGATAACTGCCAACCTCCAGCACTCGCCCTGTCGAGTCTAGCTCGGACGCGGCTTTTAGCATTAAAAGGGTAGCGGCATGGCGTGATGTGTCGTTGGGACGAGTCTGGGGACGGCTTGGCTAACGTAAAATTTAGCGTGGGACAGTAGGGCAGACGCCTATTGACGTTATGTCCTTTTACAATGTACTGGTAGCTAAAAACGACAGACCCGGTATAGCATCTAGCGATAAGACACAGGGTACAATGACATCTGCATTGAGCTCTCTACCATGTACCGTACTGTATGCGCACAGAGACAGACAGGGGGTCGTTAGCCACATGGGCACGGGACAGCGGAAACTATGGAAATCTAAGCCGGGGCAGCGGCGTTAGGACAGAAATCGAAGAAGCTAACTCCAGGCACAACTCTCATTACCCAGCTAGGTATGTATTCTTTCCATCAATAGCATTCACGGAGATAATAAGTCTAGTCGCCTACTGTCGAAGAATCTATCACAGGTTACCGTACAGTACTATATACTAAAAAGGTAAAATACTTCGATTCCCCCCATACTAGATTCCCAGACATTTAATCTAGTCTAGAACGATGTAACTCTTTTCGATCGGTTTCCGTTCCAAAGTGGGCAAATGCTAAATGATCGCTGTTCCTACAAGGCAGACCGCATGAGACATCCCCGCCAAAGTTCCCTAGAGAATAACACACCTAGGTTGGTGGGATCTCTATTCAAGACGTAAACCCCGAACTCGCGAGGACTTGGGGCTGCGCCACAGAGCAGTTTCAATGAACAGCCTCTACCCATCGTCTTACAAGATTAGGCACTCAATTAACCCAAGATAGAATCCTTCAGTCTTTAAATTTACAGGGTTGTTCGATGAGCTCGATATGACAGATGCAGGACGGCGATTATGGTAAGTATTATGAAGTCATATGAGTTCAAACATGTTTCCTAGTTGCACCGCCATTCGACGATCCTAAAATATACCTATGGGATTGATGTCATTCGAGCGATGGTGACCTTGTCGTTGCTACGTGAGAGAGTTTCACCCTTGACCTGACTGCAGGTACAACAGCGGAAAGACAAGACATCGACGTGTTGTTTCTATCTTGCTTTGCTACCCTCCTAACAACGCTATGATAGGCGAAAGGGACAGCTACCGAGCACATTATCCACTGTCGATACTACGGGAGAATGACAGGTCCATTGGACCCTAGAATGACGACCCACCACCAGGGCAGGATGATCATGTACTACTACCTCTTGTTAATCGAGCTGAGAAGCCTTCTTTCTCACACGGCCCCCATCTTACGCGCCCTGAGCATGCTGCCGTCTCCCACGTGTTTCGGCCGGGTCCCTCGGGCTCGGGTGGTGTGGATAGGTGTATGTAAGCCCTTCACGTTCTCACCAATTGCCGCTATTATCTCAGGCTTGCGAGACCTACTAGACGCGGTAGTCGAGCTTGCCCCGCCACGTTTCGGCACACATGGCGTTGAGAGGCTGAGCAGCTTGAAGGAATGAAGCTTATATAACCGTATGTTTCAAGAATATCGTCAACGGGACAGCTCGCAGTTGGTTTCCCAAAACGATTCTCAAAATGTTTCCCCACATCACCACAAAATGAGCGCGCCTGATGACCACTTTCCCGTCTTAGTCAGTTACGTTAGAGTCAAGGTATTCGTAATACATACAAACCTCCAGCTCCCTATGATCGGTATCATCTTTATGGACAAGGAAGTGCGAAGCATTTCGGTAATAACAGCTAATAATGTAGTCGGCCGAAGCGGGGACATCTCCACACGAAACAAGAAGGTCGTGGCGCACGGCACCTTACTGCGCGGCGTATTCAGCGCCACTCAGGTCGCAGAGGGGTTAAGCTACGGCTTATGGAACTTGCCGCCTTGTCGCTCAGACGATTAGATTTAATTATGGCGATAATAGAATAGTACCCCAAACAAGAAAGGACCCCGGGGCAGCCGTGATAATACCAAGCATATCCTAAATATGCGTCTGCAAATATTACTTCGGATCAAGATTTGTCAAATGGATAGGAGCTAGGTGAATTCTGTGAAGTTGGAGTACACTATAGCGGCTACATAGGTACCTCCATCGCATCCCTACCCACACCACACATAGGGATTTAAGATACGCAGGACTCCCCATTGTACCACAGTTCTCTTCACTGGGGATGCTCCATTGTCTCCACAAGCAGGGGTTGCTTTTGGGAAGGTTTCTTCTAACTCCTTACCAAAACGGTTCGCTTGGGAAGATCTGGCCGCCATTCTGGTAATTTTAAGAGAGAGTGGTTCAAACTCGGGGGCTGAAATTGACTACTGTACGAGATGGGGCCATGACCTTGCGAATCCTTCACCGTACGTACATGCGACGAGATTACATGCATAACACGGCAGATATCTAAGTTACCTGATTTTTTATGACCTTCGTAGACAACATTACCTTGGAGCACACACGTTCCAGGATTCTATCTTGAAAAGTATCGGAGTTCCGCGGACTGCCCGTGGCATTGGCCTCGATATGGGCTTATAAGCCACCCCACTTACTATACATATCTGGCATGAGAATATCACCTATATCGTATTGAGGTAGCCTTGAATTTTCTACCGGATGGAAGTCACAATTAGAACTGATGTTACCTACTTCGTATTGCATAGCAAATATGGGATCATCGAAGCTCGATAGCAGAAATCCTGGCATACGCCTAGCTTGGGCTATGTGGCTTGAGAGACATCCTACACGTATTACAAATAATCCCCCGCCCATTAGGAGGGGATATAGCTCTCGTGATGAGTGACAAAAAAGAAACCCCGGGTGTTGAAGCTTATGGTTGGCATGATCTAAAGATAAACTCAGTCAAATTCCGACACTCTACTAGAAACGCGAATAAGCCGGTCCGCCGGAAATGGATCAGAATGAATCAGAGTAAATGAAGTCAACGTGACCGCAACTATCTACAATGAGTCTATATGATTAGTCACCGACTCAAGGATGCATGCCTTGCCATCGAGTAGCATGGCCTCGCAGGATCCAAGGTTTTCAGCATCACCTGAAACAAGAATTTGATTAACCGCATTTCTACTGCATCGCATTATCTGCGGCCCTGGTGGTCAGCGATAAATTCGGCGATGTGGCATCCTGAATAGCGATGCCATGTAACCTCTCAAAATAGCAATGCAGGTAAGGCTAAGGCTGAGAGAGCTGACGGGTACCGTCTCCAACATTACACTCTGCATGCTTTTCGGGCCAATTCGGTCGCGGTTCGGACAAGAAATTCGGTTCTACGTCCCTCGGACAGAACTCTCCGTTTTCGTTGTCCGTGGTCCGATTTTTCTATAGACCGCCTTCGGACGAAATCTAGAAGTCGGAAATTTCTAAAGACTTGTTTTCTTTCTCAACTACATATCCGTAGTGAAGAAGCGGGAATAACAAAGATCTAGCTGACGTGTCGTGCCGTATCCGACAGTCTGGGTCTTGATCTGAGGACCCCCAACCCAACACCATGGATGAGATAAATGCTGTCGGGGAAACCTATCCACGCCGTCGGGACACCTCTCCCTATGATAGACTCTCCCGTCCTGAGCATATACGGCTCATCCCGGCGTCACAAGTTGTAGATCATTGTTTCGGGCACAACTCAAGTCTAAAAAAACCTTATTGCGACTTCAACTCACCGCGATCGTGGAGTCGGCATTAGTGTCGGTAATAGTCGTTACAACACCTAGTTCTGCCAGACAGGGAGTAAGGAACCCGCGGTACCTAATATGATAGTAACTAACCGGTCATCTACCAATGCTGATCTGATCTTGATGCATGCGACCGATGCCGAAAAACACCTGCCATTTACATGTATATCAATCACTCACAAGTCCAACATGATGACTTACCAAGAGTTACTGTGGGTCTAATAATAACATCAATGACCAACAACCAACGAGAAACGATGTTGGCTGTAATCAACTTCATACACGCAGAATGCAGTTAGTGGTTAAATAGATGTTAGATATATATGATACTGCAGTATGAAGCCGGGACCGAAGTGGACTGCGAAATGAAAGAGTTGTTCAGTCTTTCTCCCAGATGTTGATTTATTTAGGTGCATATTTGCCAATCGTACAGTGGATTATGTAATCAAAGATTGTTTGTCATTGGGCTAGAATGTCGTACGAATGCCGGAAACGTGCATGAGCCAATATCTGCACAACGCTGCGATAAGATTAGGTAGATTTCCACTTGCTTATCTTATCCGGTAACAAATGTTAGCAACCTCAACCTCGAGGCTATTCCAACTTCAATTTTCATAAGGGTTCAAGGTGATCAACTTTCATCAGACAACACCAAATATATACACATTTACGTACTGTGCACTGATGCCGCATTGAGAGTAAAGTGAAAGAAAACAAAGGGGCGAAGCTCTTGCTCCTACTTTAAGTAGTCTGAGCATGTAGCCGCCACCTGACTCACCTGTAAATCTTCAACAACGCTGCAACTAAAAGATTGAAGGGAGCCGGCCTCTATCATTCACATCATCAACTGCTACACCCAGCATCATCCAAAGTAATCCCCCGAAATAAGATCTACTATCTCCGACCACCCAACCCTTACATTATCACCTCGCCTTTAACTAGAGTTAGGCAAAATGAAGTTCTTCATCGACGATCTCCCGGTCCTCTTTCCGTATCCACGGATATATCCCGAGCAGTATGCGTATATGTGTGACCTGAAGAAAACCCTCGATGCGGGCGGCCACTGTGTACTGGAGATGCCTTCGGGCACCGGAAAGACCGTCTCGCTACTTTCGCTCATTATCGCCTACCAGCAACACTACCCCGAACACCGCAAGCTGATATACTGCTCGCGTACTATGTCCGAAATTGAGAAAGCGCTAGCAGAACTCAAGGCTCTAATGAAGTTCAGGGCGGAGGAGCTTGGCCACGTAGAAGATTTCCGTGGACTAGGCTTGACCAGTCGAAAGAATCTTTGTCTTCACCCTTCTGTCAAGAGAGAAAAAAGCGGTGCTATCGTGGATGCGAGGTGTCGTAGCTTGACCGCCGGGTTCGTGAAGGAGAAGAAAGAAAAGGGCGAGAGTGTCGAGACTTGCGTTTACCACGACAATCTAGATCTTCTGGAGCCTCATAACCTTATGCCGAATGGTGTCTGGACGCTCGATGGTCTTTTGCGATATGGCGAGCAGCACAAGCAGTGTCCGTATTTCACTGCAAGACGGATGGTAAGCGCGTTTTATTTCGTACCTCTGATATTCGACTGTTTAGAAAATTGGTGCTCACCATAACTATTATAGATGCAATATTGCAATGTCATCATCTACTCTTACCATTACCTGCTAGATCCCAAGATAGCAGAGCGAGTGTCCAAGGAATTCTCTAAGGATTGTATTGTTGTCTTTGACGAGGCTCACAACATTGACAACGTCTGTATCGAATCTCTGAGCACAGATATCACAGAAAAGTCCCTGGAAAGGGCTACGAGAGGTGCCCAGAATTTAGAGAATAAGATCAGCCAAATGAAAGAGACAGATCGGGAGCAACTGGAGAATGAGTATCAAAAGCTGGTCGAGGGACTCCGAGACGCCGACGAAGCCCGCCAGGAGGATACCTTTATGGCGAATCCAGTTCTGCCAGATGATCTTTTGAAGGAGGCTGTCCCTGGAAACATCCGAAGAGCAGAGCATTTCACGGCTTTCTTAAAGCGATTTATCGAATACCTCAAGACTCGAATGAAAGTTCGACAGGTCATTTCCGAAACCCCACCATCGT
Organism: Hypoxylon sp. EC38; assembly: GCA_002120335.1. Taxonomy (NCBI): domain Eukaryota; kingdom Fungi; phylum Ascomycota; class Sordariomycetes; order Xylariales; family Hypoxylaceae; genus Hypoxylon; species Hypoxylon sp. EC38. The sequence continues at coordinate 401,671 of KZ111242.1, forward strand.
TTCTTGCGCACTTGAAAGAGCATACCTTTATTGAAAAGAAGCCGTTACGATTCTGTGCTGAGAGGCTGACCTCTCTTGTGAGAACCCTCGAGCTTACAAATATCGAAGACTATCAACCGTTGCAAGAAGTAGCCACATTCGCGACGCTTGTCGCTACGTATGAGAAGGGATTCTTGCTTATTCTTGAACCATTTGAGTCCGACACTGCCGAAGTGCCGAACCCAGTCCTACATTTCACATGTTTAGACGCAGCTATTGCCATCAAACCAGTTTTTGACAGGTTCAGTTCCGTGATCATCACATCCGGAACTATCTCGCCCTTGGAGATGTACCCAAAGATGTTGGGCTTCACTACTGTTGTCCAAGAATCATACACGATGACACTAGCAAGAAAGTCTTTCTTGCCGATGATTGTCACCCGAGGAAGTGATCAAGCGACGATATCAACGAGTTTTACGGTCAGGAATGAGCCGAGTGTGGTTCGAAATTATGGAAACCTCCTAACGGAATTTGCCAAAATCACCCCTGATGGCATGGTCGTGTTCTTCCCGTCTTACCTGTATATGGAGTCCATCATCAGCATGTGGCAGGGTATGGGCATTTTGGACGAAGTATGGAAGTATAAGTTGATCTTGGTCGAGACCCCTGATGCCCAAGAGACTTCCTTAGCACTCGAAACCTACCGTACGGCCTGTTGCAACGGCAGAGGCGCAGTTCTACTTTGTGTCGCCCGAGGCAAAGTTTCAGAAGGCATCGATTTTGACCACCAATACGGACGAACTGTGTTGTGTATTGGCGTTCCCTTCCAGTACACGGAGTCGCGTATTCTCAAAGCTAGACTAGAGTTCCTGCGAGAGACCTATCGCATTCGTGAGAACGATTTCCTGTCTTTCGACGCCATGCGACACGCCGCGCAGTGCCTAGGTCGTGTGCTCAGAGGCAAAGACGATTACGGAATCATGGTGTTGGCCGACCGTCGTTTCCAAAAGAAGAGGCAGCAACTACCAAAATGGATCAATCAAGCCATGCCGGACGTCGATTGTAACCTGAGTACCGATATGGCTGTCATTACGGCGAAGCGATTCTTAAGAGACATGGCTCGACCTTTCAAGGCTAAGGACCAAGAAGGGATCAGCATGTGGAGTCTCGAAGATCTAAAAGAACATCAGAGGAAGATGGACGAGGAGAAGATCAGGGAGTTGCAAGATGATAATGCGGCCGTAGAGGCCTTACGGAGACTCCAGGCTATGCAGAATTTTGACGATGACTATGATATGGACGACGATGACCTCGATGAGGGCATGATGGAGCTTGATGGCAATTGATTCCTGAGCGCGTCGATTATTGTGAACCTCGCATTCTGTATTAATGGGTAATTACCTAAATTGGGCGTTTCCCTTGGGGTTTCTAGGAGTTTAGGAAAACCCAACTGGGGAAAACTTGTACCGCAAGGTGCCTAGTTAATAAAATATCACTGCATTCAACCAAAGTCGCAATCAACGTTTTAATTGTGAAGTCTTCGTATCCTTTTATTATTATTACAATCTCCCTATTCTAAGCGTAGAATCCAATTAACTTAGTGGGTAGACTTCGCCAGATTCCAGAAGTTCTCCAACTTCGACTTGGACAGGACTTCTCTGGCCTCGCTATCCGTCTCGCAAACCTTGCTTCCCCATTTTCTGAACGCGCGAGACTTTATCTCGCCTTCGAATATGAGTTTGCACTGGTTCTCCGTCAAATCCTTGAGGCCTCCATCCTCGTTTTCGGCCTTGAGCCATTGCTTCAAAGCCTCGTTCTGCGCATCTTTCTCTCTCGAGGGCAGATTCTCCGTCCAGTTGATCCGGTTCAGCATCAGTTTCTTATAATGCTTAATGGACCACTCGCCGCCCTCCACAATAACTAAGTTCTGCTTCGGGTGCATGATCACCAGGCCCGTAAGCGCCAGCTGGTCCGCGTTGATGTTGATCTTATACCGGTGCTGACCATTCGCCAGGCTATTGATCTTGAAGACTAGCATGTGCAGGCCCTTGGCCGCGTCCTTCTCCTGGTTCGCGGCTATCTTCTCGTGCTTTTGCTCCTTCGACAGTTTCCGCTCCTCGTTCGCTTGCACGTGCTTCGCGTGCCGGTCGGCGATCTCCTTGTTCACGCGGGCTTCGACGGCTGTCGGGTCCTTGACGGCTTCTTCGCCGAGCACGCGCATCAGGTTACCCTTCTTAACCTTGGGTGGCGGCGCAGGCACGAGACCTAGCCTGATCTTGGCTTGTTCTTCCTTTAGGTCTGCCATGCGGCGCTGACGCCGCAGCTTGGCTTGTTCTGTGGAGGTGAGGTACATGGGTTTCGGCGGAGGGATGTTCTTGTCTTGGGGCGGCTCGATAGGGACGGGGTGTTGTATATATCTAGTGACTATAGTATCTTCCGTATCGATCTTGAGATATTTGGGATCCTCAATGTTATCGTAGTTCTTGCCATCTACAAGGGCCTCGTCCCACCACTCGATATCCGGCGGTGCTTCGACCACGAAGTTCTTCTCGACGTCTTTGTCCTCGTCTATGCCGACCTTCCGCGTCCCCGCCGCGATCTTCTTCTTCAGGGCCTCGAGCGCGGCCTGCCGCCTTAGCGCGTTCGCCTGCTGGATGTATTTTCCTTTTTGGTTGAATATGAGCTGACGGGATTGTCGCGGTTTCACACTGGGGGCGCCTAAGTTCGCATCGAAGTATGGATTGTTCTTTATTTCTTCTTGCGATGGGCCGGACAGATCGAGGGCCTTCTTTGGTTGGGCTTTGCCCGCATCGTTACGCGACCGAGAGCCGAAGCTAGATTTCGAGTCGTTGGCCTTGCTGCCGCCGGATTTCCATTGCCCTATATCTTCTAGCGCTGGATGAAGGCCGACATTCAGCCCTCCTTTTGCCTTGCTCGTCCCTATAGCTGCTGATACGCGTGCCTTGAGCGCTGCTAGCTTTGCTGCCTTATCGGCGGCAGAGTCCGGCTTCTGAACTCGAGATGCGTCATTGCGCGGCCCGAGGCCAGGCGATCCGTGTCGATCCATGAGGAACTACTATTAGTATAGTCTATAATGCGAACGAAAGGTGTTCGAGAAAGAACGTTGGTCGATTGTTCGATTGTTCGATTGATAGGCTACAATGTAGTAGGCATAAAACGACCTTGCAACGGGAGCCCGATATAGTCAAGCCACCTGCCTCAAACCACAAAGGCAGGCAATGAATGTCAAATCCAGCCTATGTCTGGTTGCGTTTTCGAGGTTCGTGAAAGACAAAAGGGTGAGTTACTACCAACTAGAATCCAGCGCTATGTTCTTCGCTTGTGTCACAATGCATAAGTCAAGGTACCCGAAGTACCTAACGTCGCGATAAAGAATTCAAGATAAGCAATGTCACATGACCACCCGTTTCTGCCTATTGCGACCGCCAAAAAGTTCGAGCTCCAAATTTTTGTAGCATCCACCAACCCCCACTAAAAAACCGTGCGAAGCACCTTTCGCTCGTCCAGCCGTCCAATGTATACACCAGAAGAGCGCAAAGCCATGAATTAATAGAGTTCGCCGAGAACTCTAATATCTCCAATTCGTGGCTTGAAAAAAAGTATTTAGAAGGTCGCGCTCGGCTGTGAGTTATAACTTCACCAGCCATGAATATCTCACAGCCTATATCGTCGGCGATCGACAGCGTCGACTTCGATTTTCTCACACCCGCCGAGATCAAAGCTATTTCGGTAAAAAGAATCGAAAACCCGACCACATTTGACAGTCTTCTGAATCCTATACCCGGTGGTCTTTACGATCCTGCTCTTGGAGCTTGGGGAGACTCAGTGTGAGTAGGGATGTAGTCACGCTTGTATGTCGCATATTGACATAACAATTACAGATGTACAACATGTAATCTAGCGCAACCGAACTGCCCTGGCCATGTTGGCCACATCGATCTTCCCGTTCCTGTATATCACCCGGTCTTTATGGACCAGGTTTTGAGATTACTTCGAGCACAATGCCAATATTGCTTCCGCTTTCGAATGCGACGAGCCGACATCAGTCTTGTCGCATGTAAATTGCGCCTCCTTCAGTTTGGTCTTATAGATGCGGCCAATTACCTGGACGATATCACAGCCGAAACCACCGACATACAAGTGGAAGATGAAAATCATTCCGAGGGTGAGGAAACTTCAACCCTTGACAAGGTGGTTCGCTTGAGAGAGGCATATACCCAGAGAACTCTGAAAAGACATAGACTGGGAACCGCCGATATCAGGAAAGGCAAGCACGAAGGCGCATCCGAAACGCGAAGAGAAGTACTCAAGAACTTCTTCAGAGACATGACAAAAGGCAGAGCTTGCGCTACTTGCCAGGCCATATCCCCGAACTTCAGAAAAGATCGTTTTGTCAAAATCTTTGAGAAGCCGCTCAGTGCTAAAGACCAGGCCAAGATGGCACAGCGCAATATGGAACACCGAGACGCCTTAGCTCTCAAGCGAAAAGTCAGGGCAGATGTGGCTAAGAAACGCAGCTACGAGACCGACGAAGGAATCGCTGATATTGACCTACCGTCGAGCGAAGGGGGGGTCGAGCAGGAAAACGATGAGGATGAAGATGAGGAAGGAGACGGTGAAGAACTGGACGAAAATGGCGACGTGATCATGTCAGGCGGTGATGCCGCAGTCAAATCTTCAAAGACAAAAAAGAGCACAGCCTCCAAGCCTCAACAACGTTATGTCAACTCGATGGAAGTTCAAGCTCGACTACAACTCTTGTTTGAAAAAGAGCAAGAAATAATGAGTCTGGTTTACAATTCAAGACCCCAATACTCCGGAAAGAAATTGCCTGCTGACAATTTCTTCATACAAACCGTTCTTGTTCCGCCTAACAAGTACCGCCCTGAAGCCAGGCAAGGCGACGGAGCAATTGCAGAGGCCCAACAAAACTCACTCTACAAGCAGATTCTTGCGTCGTGTGCTCGAATTGCTCAAATTCACAAGGAAATTTCGCAGCATGGAAACGACCCGAACTCGACAGCCCGAAGACGCGATATATCTGAAATGCACGAAGCCTGTGTTCAGCTTCAGGATAGCGTGAATTCGTTAATTGACCGAGATAGAAATCCTATCCGCGGCGCTGCCGGGAAGAGAAACGAAGATGGTATCAAACAAAAGCTCGAGAAGAAGGAGGGTCTCTTCAGAAAGAACATGATGGGCAAGCGTGTCAATTACGCTGCCCGAAGTGTCATCTCTCCGGATCCCAACATCGAGACAAGCGAAATAGGAGTCCCGCCTGTCTTTGCTAAAAAGTTGACGTATCCGGAACCAGTCACGAGCCATAACTTCAGAGAAATGCAACAAGCGGTTATTAACGGCGTCGACAAGTGGCCCGGTGCCGCTGCGATTGAAAACGAGAATGGGCAAATAATTAATCTGAAGAACAAATCTGTTGAAGACCGCGTCGCCTTAGCCAACCAACTTCTCGCCCCGACGAGCCAGGAGTACGCCGGGGTGAAAGGCAAGAAGGTCCACCGCCACCTCGGGAACGGCGACGTAGTGTTGATGAATCGTCAACCAACCCTCCACAAGCCCTCCATTATGGGTCACCGAGCTAGGGTTCTGCCTGGGGAAAAGACAATTCGTATGCACTACGCGAACTGTAACACGTACAATGCAGATTTCGATGGTGACGAAATGAACATGCACTTTCCGCAGAACGAACTCGCCCGTGCGGAAGCTTTACAAATTGCTGATACGGACCATCAATACCTCTCTGCCACTGCCGGGAAACCCCTACGAGGTTTGATTCAGGACCATTTGTCCGTGTCAGTGGCCCTCTGTAATAAGGATACCTTCTTCGACAAAGGTGCTTATCACCAGCTTATATATAACGCGCTACGGCCTGAAAGCGGTCACATTGCATCCGAGAGGCTTGAGCTCGTGCCACCAGCCATCTTAAAACCGGTCAAGCGCTGGACTGGAAAACAGGTTATCACAACCATCTTGAAGAATATGAAGCCACCCGGCGCCGGCGACCTCTGGCTCTCCGGTAAATCACAAGTCAAGGGGACGGCATGGGGAAAGTTTACCGAGGAGGGTAATGTTTTCTTCAGCGACGGTGAATTTATTTCTGGCATTCTCGATAAGTCGCAGCTAGGTCCCAGCGGTGGCGGCTTCGTACATTCTATCCACGAGATCTGGGGTCCCGAGGTTGCCGCTAAATTGCTCAGCTGCTTAGGCCGTCTTCTTACTCGATATCTCAATATGCGCGCCTTCAGCTGTGGTATGGACGATTTACGACTCACGCCCGAAGGTGAAAAGACCCGCAAGGAGAAATTGAAGGCTGCCGACTATATTGGTCTTGAGGCTGCTGCCAAGTACGTTAGTTTAGGTGACCGTCCTGATATTACCAGCACGGACCCCCTATTACTAGAACGACTGGAGGAGGTTATGCGCGATGACTCCAAGCAAGAAGACCTCGATCACGTTATGAATCAAAAATCTGGTGGCCTTTCTAGTGAGATTACTGTGGCCTGTTTGCCCGCTGGACTCGAGAAGCAATTCCCCAAGAACCAGATGCAGTCGATGACAACATCTGGTGCAAAGGGAAGTTCCGTCAACGCCAATCTTATTTCCTGCAATCTTGGCCAACAAGTTCTTGAAGGCAGAAGAGTACCCCTAATGGTTAGTGGTAAATCGTTACCATGTTTCCGTCCTTTCGAAACCAGTGTCCGAGCAGGCGGTTATATCGTAAATCGTTTCTTGACCGGCATTCGACCTCAAGAATATTATTTCCATCACATGGCTGGACGAGAGGGTCTTATCGATACAGCCGTCAAAACATCCCGATCAGGTTATCTACAACGATGTCTTATCAAGGGAATGGAAGGTTTGAAGGTGGGATACGATTCTTCGGTACGAGATGCCGATGGATCAATGATTCAATTCTTATACGGTGAAGACGGCTTGGATATCACGAAACAGAAGTACTTGACTGATTTCGGCTTCATTCTACGCAATCAAACATCCCAGGTTGATCGACTTGGAATTGCCGAGAGAGGATGGGAACAAGAAATCTACGAATCCAAAGACTTTGCTCAGAAGTACCAAAAGAAGGCTATCAAGCACGCCAAGATGAACGATCCGAAGGGACCCGACCCTATTCATACCGAGCTTAATCCCAACCGCCATGCATTCGCCGCTTCAGAGAAATTCTATGAGAAGGTATCCGACTACATCAAGAGCAATAAAGACGGTCTTATCAAGGAGAAGGGAGACAAGAGCTCAGGTCCCCTCCTCATTCCTCGCAAATATGCAGAAAAGCTTTTCTATTCGAAGTATCTCAGCTCACTGATGGAGCCTGGCGAAGCTGTGGGTATCGTTGCCGGTCAGTCTGTTGGTGAACCTTCGACCCAAATGACACTGAACACATTCCATTTGGCTGGTCACTCCGCGAAGAACGTCACTCTTGGTATCCCCCGTTTGAGAGAAATTCTCATGACCGCTAGTGATCATATCTCCACGCCATCCATGACCCTGCTGCTGAACGAAGAACTGTCGGAAGAAGACGGCGAGACATTTGCGAAGGCGATTAGTATTCTCCCGCTCTCGCACGTCCTCGACAAGGCGACAGTAAAGGAGCGCGTCGGTAAAGGCATCGGTTACCGCTTAGCCAAAATGTTTGACATCCATCTCGAGTTCTTCCCCTCCGACGAATACACAAAAATCTATGCAATTAGCATTCCCGACGTTCTCGAAACCTTAGAAATTAAGTTCCTACCCGTACTAGAGAAGTTGATCAAGAAAGAAATCAAGGCAAAGAGTGCTCAAGAAGGCGGCGCAGTACCCGAGGTTGGTGTCAAAGCTGGCGTGGTAGAGATGGCTTCAGGCAACCCTGACGCCGTGGCTCGTGATGAAGATGACGACGATGACGATGGCGATGATGATGATGCGACAAACGCCAAGCAACGTGCGAACCGATCACAGGCAGTTTCTTACGGCGCAAATGACGATGAAGACGATGAGATCCAAAGACGATTAGAACGCGAAGCATCGCCTGAGGATGAAGACGAGCCCGAAGACGAAGGATTCAGTGGTAGTCCACCTCCGCCAAGCGACGACGAGGATGAAGATTCGGACCGTCGCAAAGAGGCTGGTTCACGCGAAAATCGCGTCAAGGAAAGAACTCCTACAGTATCTCGTTACGAGTGCGACGAAAAGAAGGGAGAGTGGTGTGACTTCACCCTAGAGTACGATTCCAACATACCCAAACTCCTCATGTTGAGCATTGTCCAGGACGCGGTCCGGAAGACACTCATCCAACAAATTGAGGGTATTCGCACCTGTACATTTGTAGCCAAAGAGAAGATCGTCAACCCACGGACCGGAAAGGAGGAAGAGAGGCCAGTGATCCATACAAACGGTGTCAACCTCCGCGCCATGCAGAAGTATGGCGACTTCATCAACCCCAACAGGATTCAGACGAACGACATTGCGGCGGTGCTCCAGGTGTATGGCGTCGAGGCAGCACGCAGCAATATCATTCGAGAACTCGGCGGAGTCTTCGAGGGTCACGGTATCAGCGTCGATAAACGCCATCTCAACCTCATCGGCGACTACATGACGAGGAATGGAGGGTTCACTCCGTTCAACCGCAACGGTCTGAAGGGCAACGTCAGTCCATTCACCAAGATGAGTTTCGAGACTACATTAGCCTTCTTGAAGGACGCCGTTCTTGACGGAGACTGGGATGATCTGAGCACGCCCAGTAGCCGAATCGTCATGGGACGTCTTGGCAAGATCGGTACCGGTGCTTTCGATGTGCTTACTAGGGCGCATCCGAAGAATGGCAAGAACTACTTGGGTTGAGGAGAGGAGAGGTGATAGCCAATGAGGGACTCAAAATGGGTGTATTGGAGTTCTTAAAATTCGGTCTGGAGTTTAATGCGTCTTTGTTATATATGCGAATAGTAGAGATGCCTTGAAGTTTTGGTAATTCAAAATCATTTTCCCCAACCAAGTATGTTGTGTGTAACTTGAATCAACCTGAATAGTAGTATATTATCCTATTACGCTGTATTTACGCCTTTAGTTTAAGCATATGACTTTCCAGTATCTAGTTATGTATAAACGTCTGTCTCAAAGTTGAAGCAAGTGACGTCTCTCAAAATAATTATCCATGATCATCATGTTTACCTTTCCATAATCTCACTCCAAGTAGGGGGTACATAGCAATCATTGGCCGGGAGGGTTACGAGAGTAAATGTAAAAGTATAGAGTTCACTCAGCTCTCTCAGTTTCTAAGTAATTCACTAAGCATACGAGGTATATACCTAACCAACTTACTACGAGTAATCCTGCCTCATCACTATATACTTACTTATACGAGAATTTAATGTAGAAATCTCCAACAAAGCAAACGGCAATTTTGGTAATAATTGAAACAGGGAGTCCGGCGACCGGCGACCTCACCTCGCCACAATTGATTTTTTCTACTAACAGACTCTCCGATCGATGTCCGGTCCAATGTAATGAGTCCCGGAATCCATAAGACTGGATATCTCCGGTTTTAAGCAATATTTATCTTAAATGGAAATAGCGAATATATTTCTGTCAAGTCCGTAGAACTCTTTGTCTTTTTCAGCATGGTAGTGAGGTGATCGCTTTATAGACGCCAAGGAAGTATAACGCAGCTCGGTCGCGAATAGAACCAAGAATCATTCATTTGTCAAAGGTAGGTATCATCTATTGTATGGAAGCCGGATGGAATTATGTGTACAATTACCTGGTTGGAAGAGTTAATTCTATGGAACCTACATAAAAAGAGCTTCGGACTCCCGGTCAGTTAGGACTATCGTCAGGGTTGTCAGGGAATATCACTTTCAGATTTGTACTACTTCGGTTTGGGAATAAATGCAATAATAAATTCTTTCTATGTTCTTATGAACCATCAAGCAACTCGCAAGTATTAAATGAGTAAGCGAACATGAAAGCATGAAGTCAACGTTACTACAGCCATACTGATAAGGCGTGGGCACAGCAAAGGGTGGGCTACAACTGATGTATCGCTGTGGCTAATTGTCGCGTCAAGTGTTTACAGCACGCTAACTGCGCGTTAGGCACCAGTGAATAGGGTTGAGGTGGCATGGATGTTACGATTCTAGTCACAGTGGTAAAGAAGCTATCAAGTAATTTAAAAAGTTCAGATTCATGTGTTCAGTATCGCAGCGCGTAACGCCGACTGCTTCTCACTGATGTACAAGCCATGTTCATCGTGCAAAAAGGCAACGCAATCTCTCAAACGCCATAATGATTAACCCTTTCCCTTGTAAAAACCGAATCATCATGCCATCCCTGTGAGAATTCATAAGAGGGCAGCATATGCCCGCCAAAACCCCTTCATCCGCCAAAGTCACCAATGAACACAAGCATTAGTATGCTTAGTTGCGCTCACCACGGAGACGACGAGCGAGCTGGATGTCCTTCTGTAGGAGTTGTCAGTATGATGTATCAATAGAAGTTATGATAGTGTAGGTACTGACCGATTGGATGGTGACACGCTTGGCGTGGATGGCGCACAAGTTGGTGTCCTCGAAGAGAGAGACGAGGTAAGACTCGACGGACTCCTGAAGAGCACCGATGGCAGAAGATTGGAAGCGCAGGTCAGACTTGAAGTCCTGGGCAATCTCACGAACCTGTTACAAGTCGCGTTAGTTTAATGTTGATTGACGCGTTGCGGGGAAGCCGCGTAAAGTGAGAAGTTGCGACCGTAGCGACAACGCGTCAAATGATGCGAAGACGATGCGGCAACAAGACCAGATGGGATGAATGACTTACCAGACGCTGGAAGGGGAGCTTGCGAATCAGGAGCTCAGTCGACTTCTGGTAGCGACGAATCTCACGAAGAGCGACGGTACCAGGCTTGTAGCGGTGAGGCTTCTTGACACCTCCAGTGGAGGGTGCGGACTTGCGAGCAGCCTTGGAAGCGAGCTGCTTACGGGGAGCCTTGCCACCAGTGGACTTACGGGCGGTCTGCTTGGTACGAGCCATTGTAGTTGATGTTGTTGAGTTGTTTGGTGATGGAAAGGTTGATGATAGTTGATGGAATTGATGATTGTTTGTTGATGACTGAGGAGGCGGATGCGGGTTGTGTGGGTTGTAGATGGTAGAAGAAAATGGATTGGAGGAGGGGTGGGGGACTTGGATTAAATATGTGAGAAAGTGGGTTCTTCCGTTGGCTGATTCTGTGTGCGGGAAACGGTCGCCTGGAGCATGGAATAATCAGATGGCCAGTGCGTCAGTGCAGAATCAGAAAATTCAGAACGCGCCTGCTTTTGGACTGTGTTGTTGATTATTTTTTGGGGGGGAGACAGGGGTGCGTTTTGCTGTTGAATTTCGCAAAGGATTTAGGTGGGAAATTTGACGGCTGGTTGCTATCTAAGACTCAGCTAATTTCTGATTGGGTGCACCGCAATGCACAGGCCCATAATTCTAGAAGCTTTACTACTTTCGTAACGCTCAATAACCCAAATCAAGAAATACATGCACCTATATAAGGCAATTGCTACTGTATATACAGTAGGTACGTACACATTACAACTAATTGTACCCGATAAGATAAAGGTATCGAGCAATTACAACGGCTTTTGGCGCAATTACAGCCTTCAATATCAATGAGATCACAGCAAACATTGAAAGCCGGAAAGCCGTAACTCATGCACCTACTGCATGTACCTACCCTAATACCTTTCAAGTACACACACATGTATACACAGGCCTCTTTATTGAAATTCAAGGCATCATAATGAATATTATAGCAATCGTAGGCGATAAAAATACCGTATTTGGTACACAGTCAAGTGGCAAAGGTCAAATGGGCTCTATCTATTGGTCACTATATCTTAAGAAAGTCAGTCATGTCCCCCTGCCTAAGGCATCAAAGCAGGTATAGTATGGATAGGTACGATGCCGTCATGACAAGTTGCATGTGGAACGAATCCCCAGATAAAGGCTCAATGAGGTATCTCGAGGTTATTATCAGCTTTAATGATGCATTAAAAGTACATTAGTTCTAGCAATTAAAATAAACTTGGTAGTATTTGTCTGTGTACATGCTGCATTCGTAGGTTTAGGTATGCACTGACCACTGACTATTAGAAGTAAATGCCAAAAGGGGAGCGAATGCAAATTATTGATTGGTTGATATTAACTTAAGGTTCTTCCTGAAATAGTCTTAAACAGGATTAGCTCGGTAATCGTATGTAGTATGTGCATATCGTAACTGCTGCAGTGCGCTTATCTTCCTATTTTTCGATTGGTCAACTTGGTCCTTATTTTTTTATTTAAAACCGGGGCTGATCAGGCACAAGTTCGCGTCAATTCCCAGGCTGATCTGATTTCGAGCTACCGGTACCCGCGCCGCACCACCCATAATATTTAAAACCTGTTACTTTTCCCCACGTCTCAACCTTTCCATCTTCCAAACATCCCGCCTGCATCTCAGCCTCATCCGTACCACTTGCAGCAACGCAACAATACAACAAACACTTAACTACCAACCACACTTCACTTAACCTCATTCAATATGACTGGACGTAAGTATCCCCATCGCATCTCTACTCAGCTATGCCTAGCATTGCACAACCTTATTTCAGCTTCGGCCTCATCGCATCATAACTAACGCGTTTCGAATAGGCGGCAAAGGTGGCAAGGGCCTCGGCAAGGGTGGCGCCAAGCGTCATCGCAAGATCTTGCGTGACAACATCCAGGGTATCACAAAGCCCGCTATCCGACGTCTTGCTCGTCGTGGTGGTGTCAAGCGTATCTCAGCCAGTAAGTTCCACTCATCTAGTCGCGTCAGACGCGTCCATTCACTAACGCGTCTACTCTACAGTGATCTACGAGGAAACCCGTGGTGTCCTGAAGTCCTTCCTTGAGGGTGTCATCCGTGATGCCGTCACCTACACTGAGCACGCCAAGCGCAAGACCGTCACCTCTCTGGACGTCGTCTACGCTCTGAAGCGACAAGGCCGCACCCTGTACGGTTTCGGTGGTTAAGCTATTGGTCTTCGGTTCTGGAAGGGGTTTTCACGTCTTATGAAGTCATTTTTCTCAATTGCCGCAAACACTACTATTTGCACTGCGGTTGGTCATGAAGGTCACGGAATTGGGTTCTGCGTTACGGTGTTCACTGTACCATAAGGGATTAAGGGGGTCTGCTACATGGATTGGTCCATAAAGACATAATCAATTCGATGAACACATTAAAGTATCTTGTCTCTCTCTCTTGCCGTCTATGATTGTAGTGCATGTTTAATGGTCCTGTGCTGTCATGCCTATTGCATTGTGAATTTGGTAATTTCATTGCTTTCGCTACCTTAATTTCCTCCTAGCCATCCATCTATCGCCGCTCATTTGGACTAATGAGTCATTGTGGTCCGCCTACTCGGCGTTTTGTATTAGCATGACTCACGCAGTCATGTTCATTAATTTGATCAGTCTGCTCAATGCGTTACCCACGTAGTAAATATTATGTTTCACCTAAAGACATCATAGACAAAGGAGCATCATATATGTATACTGTAACCTTAGCCAGATATAACAAGTTCTATTCTTTCATAAATGGTGCGCCACGTGATAGTGAAATCTTAGTAAAATCGCCGTAAGATATTACTTCCTCATGCGAATGATTTCATAACAACTGTGCAGAGCATCGCATACTCTATCGAGATAACGTCATCTAGTTGGTATCCTTCCTGTGTGTTCAGATTACCAGTCACTCCAACATGTGAGCATGTTACGCAGAATACACATATGGTGTTCTCTTCCATATTGATGAGGCTTTCCTCAGGTAGTGACTCAGAGTGTGGGGTTCACTTCGGCCAGGATGCTTGATGCCTAAAGCCGAGCGGAAGCAGGACATTCATAACATCCATATCTTTTTGTAATTTGCGGGCTTTTGCAATATATTGCGTACCTGGTTCTGCATGTGACATTCAATAGGTTTTGTGTAATATGAGCAAGGCTACAAATTAGCAACGACCATGATGTGTCATAATAGTTGATCAGCTTGCCTAGCGTGGCAGCATCCCGTAACTTTTCAATACTAAACTCTTACACCAACCTTTCGTAGCTTTTACCTGTGCTTTGTGTGGGCTAAGTGAGAGTTGAAGCTGAATATGCAGTCATGTCTACCCTTACGAATCCGATATGTCATTAGGCATATACGTCGGAATAATTACATCTTCACTCTGGTCAGCCTCGCCTAGTTCAACTGGGGTGTCACATGATGGCGAGCTGTACAAGTCTACGTCTGTATCAGCGGATATAGATCATTCGAGTATCCGTTAATAATGGCCACCGTGTTGGAAACTCATGCATGAGGCAGCTGTCGTGTTCCCGCTAATATATTACGATACGTGATTATGGGTGGTGGCGTTAACTGTTGAGTTGTACAAGAACCAGCATAATACGTCTATCGACATACGGGCGGCTGCCTTCCATGACCGTATGACAACTCGGACAAATGAGTAATATGCCATATTATTAAAGTTATCAGCTGTTCTACGGGGTTAAAACCCAATCATACTATTCTCCTACACCCTCAATTCTATATTTATCACATTTGTAACCTTCGATCACATCATTGAGTATTCGGTGAGTCATGTAGTTGGTAGTTCACCTTGACATATTTCTCCTTGTGTTACTAAGTAAAGATGATACCGTATAGATCCCATGGATAGTTGAGCCATGATGAATAGTCGTAGACTACCTATCCTTCATGATATATAGATTATTATAATTATTATTATTTCATCAGGGAATTAATAAGGCTACATCGTGTGATAACTAGCAGATGAATCTTAACGAATAAGAATAAATATCACGTGTTAATAGATACGAGATATACCAACGCAATCGAAACAAATAAACATGACTCGTATCCGTTAGGAATTTGCATAGCCAACCAAATCAAATCACAGAGTATGTCCATAAAGAATAACATAGCATTATCTAATACCATTAACTCTGGGCATTGAGCACATGCTATAGATTAAACTATTACATAGCCATATATATGATCACGTTAACTGATGATGTATCGTTAATCGTTATTGATAACACTTGACAGATTATATATTGATGCAGCTCTCTCACTATAGTGGTATCGTGAGAAGGAAATATCCCACCAAAATACCAAGAAATCCAATTTGTTATCTAACAACCGAGGGAGGCATGCTAATAATGCCAGGTCATGCTAGACAGGAGAACACATGAGGATTTCTCTCATGCTTCCACCAACTCCTAGATTACCTAATTGTATAACATGCCTAGAATTAGTAAGTTGTGGATATCGTGTACCCCATTGCCTATGTTGTAATATTCTCTAGTTACCCTAATACTATCTAGGGGTTAAAGTTACTTGCCTGGAGTCTTAGGCTAGGATGAATGCTTCTCATATACCGATGACTCATGAAGAGCCTGACGTGGGATCTCGTTTCGATGTAAATGTATCTGGTTTAGTCTGGCTCACCGGCCAAAATGTCGACGCACCACGAATTGATTCAATTATAAAGACATGACGCTAAATAGGCATTCCTATGGTGCCACGTCTACATGTAAGTCACAATGGATAGCATACTCCGCTTTTCTGTTCATCTGTCTCATTCTCTTCGCGTAGCAATGCAATGCTGGTTATGAAATGGTTACTGTTTAGGCTTCGTTTGGACGCCTCGCCTTATCTCTTACGAGTGACACAATAGTTGACGCTTTGCTTTATGATACTACGCACAACAGGCAGGTCACATACACGAGTTCGGCTATGATACATTCAACATACACCCATGTCTTGATATGTCAATCGGCTGGCCAGAGGCAACACCCTTCTGTGACCAGGCTGAACCTCGGCAGAAGAACCTGATACTCCCTTTCCCCAACACGACTACCAGTAACACTCACTAGAATGGCAAATGATGTTTAGCGAAGTAGGGGCCGAGTTACGCGGTACTCGGATGGGCAGTGAACCTGCTGCCTGGACACTTCGTTCAAAATCATGGGCCAGATATTATCGACACGACGGTAAGTGGCTGCCTACTACATTAGGCACATATTCCGACGGCACCCACGCGTGCACAGTGGGTTGGTCACATTTACCTCCCATTAGCCTAGAAAATACCACCCTAGCTGTGACAGAGAGCTCAAACACAAGACTCCTCTTCTCAGGTGAATGGCGCGGCGAGCATAGCTTATGCGCTGAAGGTCAACAAACAGCCGAACTTCACGATCGGAACTGGTCACCTCAGCAAGGCTGGTCCAATGACCTCCACTCCACCACTGCATTCGCCTTAATTAGACCGGGGAACATGGTGATCCTCGACTGACCGCCTATCAACCTTCGGTCAAGGCGGCTGCAGCGCTGTGGCGTATTCCATATTGCCGGGTCCAAGTCCTCACGAAGCTCACAAGCCCACCTGGGGTGCGGACCAGCATATGGTCAATCCGGTCCGACTTCAATTTCTCCTCCACTCTCTTGATATGGTGGGGCTGAAGCCATCGTGGCTTAACCGTTCAATGTAAAGTGGACGTTGCAGAGAGGCATGATAGCCACTTATTTGGCGCTGAGCCCCGACTCCAGCCACACAGTGCAAGACTTCTTGCTCCACAAAGAAAGAAAGAAAGAGAAAGAGAAAATAAAAATCGGGAAAGAAAGGGGAAAAGAAAGGTCAAAATAAAAGAGAAAGAGAAAGAAAGAAAGAAATACCGGAGGGACTGCACAGGGTTGATATGGACGGCGGTATGTGGAGATGAGGTCGCGGCTGATTAGAATTGGGACGCGAAAATACGCGTGCGATGTTCCATTTACAGTTAGATTGTCGCGTTTCATAAGAGACATTGACCAATTTCGACCAGATTTGGATTAGCATAGACTTAATCACCAAATTTGATTTCACTTCTTAAGATGCTGATTCTTCCTTCCCGTTTTTTTTTTCTCCCTCTCGTGTAATTTTCTCACCGTTGGCTGGTGGTTGGTTACTTGTCAGCTTGACAACCCCCCACAGAGCTGCAGTCTCCCGAATGTGTACGCCGTGAATGAAGAGATTTCGTAGTGATGACTATCAGAGAAGCAGCTTTGTCATGGATCGTATTAACACGGGAAGAGAGCCTATACGGAGAAGCCGTAGTCTGCGGGCCGCGTCAGTGTTGACCAAGGCGTTGGTGCTTGGGCAAACATTAAAAATGGAGATTTGAGAACCCACGCAGGTACCGGCTGGCTTCGATACAATGCAACGTTCCGCGGTAATCTGGGTTCCACGATCAAATGTCGCGCATTGTCCGCGCGGGAGATGCGAAACCAGCGACGTGGGATCTCTTGAATCTGGGATATCGGGGTAAAGTTACACGATCGTGTTGGTGATCAGGGGCGAGATCGCTTCATTGGTAACCAAAGAGATCGGTATTACCATCGAGACCATTTCACACATGCGCCGGGTGTGACTGTCCATTTTTAGGTGATTACTGTCTGTACTTCATTGTGTTGGGTTAGGAATTCACTACGTGTACTTCGCTGGAGATGCCGGGCACTCTGGGCTGAGACAGTGGAGGTAGCCTCGTCATGACAGAATTTGTTGCATAAGTTTTGAGGCGCATATGAGGTTTCTCAGCGAATGCAGAAATTGCTGTGGCCCAGAGTGTTACACTCGGTACCTAGGCTGCCTAGGTAGGGTGCGTAGATAGTTCCCTGATCTGGAAGCGCCATTGATAAGTGGCTGTGACTGTAAGGTAAGGGCGTTGGAATGGCGGGCGGGCGCGCACCCACTACCTCTGGTAGCAACGTGGTGGGCTTTGCAGGGAAAAAAAGAAGAAAGAGGAGCTGCGTACACGGAGGGCGGCCTCGACCGACCGCTGTGTTACCGTAAAATAATACTGGTCTTACAGCACGAGAACCAAGTCTTCGGTGAAACGTAATTATGTCTTGGACTTCGTGTTCATTTAGTGTAGTTGAAATATCTTCATTCTAGACGTTCTGGGAATCCATTTCTGTCAAGATTGAGTAACAGTTCCACGTGGAGATCATGGAAAGGGGTGTTTGCAGATAGCTGAATGTCACCTCAGCCGCAGGTCCAGCAGCAGACTAGACGCACGATATTTGAACGATGGGGTTGCAGAATCGTATTCTCGACTTTCCCATGTTCCAGAATAGTGTCTCGTCAGCACTATGAAGTCGGGACGGAAGGGCTGTGCACGCTTATTTTCCCTGTACCCTGACTGCCGGTGACCTTGAAGTATTACATGATACATATGTACCTAAGCATGTGGGTTGAAAGCGATTATAGCCGATGTCAATTATGAATCATTGCCGAACGTATGCGCAATTGAGTTGACCTCAATATTGACCTTGGGCTGCCTCTGGATGATGTGTATACCAGCAGACTTACTAATATGTAGCCAATCAGACGACACGAATTGGCTGTGAGAAAGTAAGTACCTACATGTACTATGTATGTAGATTATAGTGCACCTGGACAGCCGATTAATTGTTGGGCGACTACATCCGAGTCTCCTTTTCTTTCCTAACCCCGGGGATTCGCGGCTTCGGCCTGATGGGGAAAGGTATTTACCTACCCAGCTACCTAATGTAAAAGGAGAGCCTCATTGAAGCGAATGATAAGACCGGAATAACCGATATGTAAGGTACCTGCGCGTGTATGTAAATAGCATAGCCACATTTTTGAACCCCAAGTATCGATCCCTGCCTAGATGCGCCGTAGGGCGACGCACCCAGTAGAATGTTCCACAGCATTTTTTTTCCTTCTTACCAAGCGAGGGTCCAGAATCGATTGTTTCCTATCTGCCGGATCCAGATCCCCGGACCCAAATCCTCTCAACGAGAAGCGAAAAATTGTCGCAAACATGCGTCAAGCCTCTGAATATAATCCTTTGATAGACGGTGAAGGCCGTTGAATGGTTGCATAATTATGCATGTCGGTCTTTCGTTCAAAGATCGCGAACGGGCTTTGCATGTCACGTGTGCTATGAGGTCTGCACTCATCAGATTCGGGGTCTGCGTTGTGCACTAAAGATACGTTGCAGTTCTGCATGCTACCCTTGGAAAATTTGTCAGTCATTCTCCGCTATCCTCATCATCATGCACGGAGAGTCAACTGCAGTGGAGGTGCCAATGGCGTCCGGACTCATCGGGATTATTGCGCTGAGACTGCAGGTGCCTGGTCCGAGGTCGAGACCGATGATTCCATTCATCCATGTAGGGCTGAATAGGTGACAACTTCTAATGCCGAAAGTGTCTGGAGTACGATAATCCCGTCTTCGATTTGTAAGGTCAATCAATTCCCCGTGATAGAGTCTTTTGTAATCCGAAACAGTGCAATCAGTAGAAGGCGAAGATAATAAGAATTAATCATTTTGTATAGGCTATTCGACATTGCAGGTGCCGCGCCCTAAAGCCGACATTGCTAACGCCGCATATTTGTTTTGTCGACTCGGCCAACTCCATAAGTCCCGAAGTGCATGAGCTCCGAGGAGAGACTCGATCGAGATAATGAGCCGAGTTATATTCTTCGGGAATGGCATTACTAAACTACGCCTCCATTCACAGATGCCGTAGACACCATAGCACTATAGTATAGTTCGTGATTATTGTTGTGGAAGAATATGACTGTGGGATGATAATGACCCGACTACCACGAGAGAATGATCTGACTGGTACCTGACATGTGACTAGATCTCACACGTGTTAATGGATGGATCTCTCATGCTAGTCATCGGTCTGGGCTCGTATCTGTGTAAGAAACGACCAGTGATTATCTATAAAATATTAATATTTACTGTTAGCTTGTCCGTGTCGATGTCTCTGCTGACCTACGCATATAACTATTTTCTTTTCTCCTCGGGAGCAGTTACCCGTATCGGAAATCTCCATTAAGGGTCTTGGTCTCGACCTTCTTGCTTGCTGATTAATTGTGGCTGATTCAATTATTCTAGAAGTGGCAGTGCAGGGATCTTCGCGGATAGCCGGATTTACATCGGAATCTGGGGAAAGGTATGCCCTTAACCTAAGGTACAAAAAATAGGTAATAAATTATACCGAATAGGTTGATTTGGGTAGGAATCGACCAAGTAGGCCTAAATGGGTAATTATGATATAAGGTTATAGCAGGAGATAAACGGAAAGACATGGAGCAGAAAAAATAAAAAAAGAGACTAGGGGGTACATTGTACCTATAGTATCAACGACGTTGTACGACCCACCAAGTTACGATCGACCCACCCATCCACGGATGCATCTGAATCAGAAAAGTACTGTACCAACTCATCCTTGTCCACCTACATGCAATCAGCTACGTCATTTTTTAAGGCTAGGGCCAGGGCATCCCATGTAAAGCACTGCAATTACCGTACATGTCCAAGTACCACTTACAGTACACCCTTTTTTTTTTTTTTTTGACAATTCTCCCTGCAGTTTACTACTGTAGGTCGATTCTGGTCGATTACCTACCTAGCTGTACATCCTAATGATGCTTAGGTCAAGCCGGCATCAACGTAACATCCATATTCAGGTGGGTTATGTAGCTACTGAGGATGAATAATTGCTCCCTCTACCATGAACACTGCCTCAGTGTGCTGTATCCAAACAACATTATTTGAACAATAAATATCATCGTCAAACACCGTCGTATTCAAGGTAGACAAGACACAGCAAGCTAATATTCGATACACACCGACTAAACTCCGAAGTATACACATTCGACCGGGACGGATTAAAAGCTGTCTGCGACAATAGGCCAAAGGCCGATTCGGACAAGCAGGTTGAAGACAAAGGAGTGCGCATCGAGTTAATAGTCCCGATTGAGGGACCACATGACCTAGCGCTTCATCATCAAACCATTATCATCATTATTCACCTCTACCACCTGACTATTATTCATTCGATTTCAAGCAGAGAAAGAGTAGAAACGGACACCTTACTCAGCAAAGGATAGGGCCTCTTTCTTAATTAGCGTCTGGAACGGTGGAATCCGGTTCCGAGTCGTTTTAGTCCAAATAAGGTTACTTAGAGGGTTCTCCCTTGAGGTTTACTTTGTCAAAATCCCAGTCCTCAGAGTGGGAGAGAACCTTGAAAGGATTAGGGAAAAAAATTCCCTTGTACCTCAAGTACCCACCTAAGTACCGAGGTACCTTGGTACCCACCCACACCCTTGTCGATTCCATCCCACCCTAGCTGCGATTTCATCTTGTCAATTGGGTCCTCAGTACCTATTTAATCATCCTCGCCACTTCCTCTACCTTCCACCCCACACTCTACTATCTTTGACTATTTACAATTCAACCGAACTAATACTTACTTGCCTCACATTTATCTACATTGACTCTTTCTTAATTTCTTTTTTTACCACGAACATAAACTCAACCACGAACATTACTCGACCATCTATCCGCTCGCTCAACACATCGCATCGTCACACAATATGATGCAGATGCTTGATCACAATAGCTTTTCATCGAGAAATCATCAGCCATACCAGTTCTTCGCACAACAATCCCTCGACGGCACATCGAGTACGAATATCCTCCCCGACAGGACAAACTCCTTTCACCCATCGACGTCGCTTTCGAATTTAGATACTGCGGCTGCCGCTATTGCCGCCACTCAGCGATATAGAACTCCAGCGACGCCGTCGCAATCTGGGTTTGACGGGGGAAACAACAGCCAGAGTTTAAGCCAGGTTCCTGACTTAATGCCGTCCGACTCGTGGATGCTTCACAATAGCCAGCACACTCCCAGAGCAGCACATCGCTTTAGCCACCAGCGCGAATCTTCTCTGTCGTCGTTAGGATCCAATGGTCCAGCATCGCCATACAATCCCAATACCTCAAACCCTCACATCGCGGTGACCGATTCGAATAGTGAAGGGTATCACGACATAAGCGGTGGCGACAACAGTTACGCGTATAACCTGGGAAAGTCGCTGCCTATATCCGACAACTTCTACGCAAGTGCCTTAGGCAACTACAACACCAACAACCGCGACAGCAACCTTACTAATGGCAACCAGCGTGATACTCTCAATGGTCAGCCAATGCAACCCGATATATCCTCGGTTGAAAGCTTACAAGATTTAGCGAATCAACGGCAACACGGGTTAAGGGCCGACAGAGGCTTAGCACCGGCCCCTGATCTGTCGATTGGTGGTGGTGGTGGATCTACTAGATCTCATCCAGTTTCGGTGGCAAGTTCTGTTGCTGGCGGTGACTCACCTGCCACACCATCGTTCCACGAGACTGAAGATGACCTTCGGAGACCAAGAAATGGTGAGGCCTCCATCCTTACGAAGCATTTCTTATGCGATGATGACTTTGGCTTTAATGACTACGAAGATTACTTACACTTTTTCGATGACGCAGTTTTTAACAACCCCAACATCCCAAAGCTCGACCGTACTATGACAGATATCTATAACGACGAGCTTTACAACCCCAATTTTACTATCACGTCAGCTTCTCCACCGCCTCAGACGCAAATAGCCATGTCACCGAGCAACGAGCTATTTGCGCAGAGACTTCAAGCCGCCAATAGTCAACATCTTAGCGCAGTCCAGTCGCCTGTCTCGAACCCTTCGCGGGAAGATCAGTCTCCATTCCGCCAGGGTTCTCCATACGCTTCTGCAATGAATGACTTTCCTCAAGTAGGCATGGAGCAAATACGACTTGGATCCGCTCGGCAAATAAACCAGCAGCGCAAGGCGGAGCGAGACCAGAGGGAACTAGAACAGCAGTTAGCGCGCAACTCTACGCAGCAGCAAGGCACTCCTAATACGATCTCACCAAAGGACGCCTTACTCGACTTCAACGAGTCTGACGAAGGTTCTAGTATGCCTCTGTTCCCACCGCAGGAGTCGCATAACTACAACATGGAGCCGACAACCAACGGCGCTGGAAACGTAGGCTCTAGAAACATCTCGCAACATTCTAGTCCTTCTTTCCAGTCGGTATCCTCGACGCCGATACAAAGCGGGTTCAACTTCTCCATGCCAAGCAACGTCCAATTGCCGCAACAGTATCCCTTCATTACCCACCGGCAACAACAACAGCAACGATCGACACCCACCACCTCGACATATTCAAGGGTTAGCTCGGCCGATGTGAGCAACTCAGAAGGCGGCGAGGTGCCAACCCAAAAGCCGGCAGGGGCTAGTGCAGATGGGGGTACCTACACGTGCACGTATCACGGATGCACTCTACGGTTTGAGACGCCAGCGTTATTACAGAAGCACAAGCGCGAAGGGCATCGGCAGGCCAACGCTCTGAGCCACGTCAGATCGTCGCCATCGACAGCGGGTGGAATGCCAGGCAGTCTGCTCAACAGTCAGGCTGGGCCTCACAAATGCGAGAGGATAAACCCGAGCACGGGCAAGCCATGTAACACGATCTTCTCTAGACCCTACGACCTTACGCGACACGAGGACACGATTCACAATGCGCGCAAGCAAAAGGTTCGTTGCGACCTATGCACCGAAGAGAAGACATTTAGCCGAGCAGATGCCCTAACGAGACATTACCGCGTCTGCCACCCAGACGTCGAGTTCCCCGGCAAGCACCGGCGACGGGGTGGTGCTGGCGTATGAGCTGGCGCACGATGAAGTCTGAACTGTGCAACGTATCCAATTTGCCAAGGCATTGCAAGTTGCCAGAATACAGACGACAGTGTTCCTGGTGGAGACGCTGTTCGAATGGTCTGGAAGCTGGCCAGGCTCCAATGCATGCAAAAAGCCGAGGTGTGCATTGTGCAGGTGGGGGTTCCGTTGACGTTGGAAGAAAGGATCGAGCGTCAGGGTCCAACGTCAATCTGCAGGGTCCTGCGGGCTAATCATGCAGCTGGCTATTTGCGGCATGGTTCCATATTTTGCTTTTTAGCAGTGGTCCGACCTTGGGAGCATGGGGTCGCTACAGCGCTGATCAATCAGGACCCCTGGGTTACCCTACTCGAACCGGTCCCCGCAGCACCCATGAATACCCATGACTTGGGCTTTGGCTTTTATGACGTCTCCCTATGACGTAATTCCAAAGCTCTTGGGCGTGGGTCGTTCGAGTGCAACGGCATCACCACCTACATCATATTCCATATCGCTTATCATCGTTTTGCATCATTGGCACCCTCTTCTGGTGCATTCTACCGGAACAGCGCATCCACGGTTCCCATTTTCGACAAGCTCCATGTAACGGCTTCCTGTGGGAACGCACTATGATGTTTCGCATCAGTCATCACTTTGCATCAATTCGGGCTCTTTGGGTAAAAGCCTACAACGGAGCTAAGGCGTCATCTCAGAAGCGGACTCGATAAAGGATGTAATTGGGAGATTTTCCCCTCGTCTGTTTCTTCTTTCTTCGTCTCCTTACGTCATCCTTGTATTTTCATACGCTACAACTTACGGTACGGATTTTGGGGACATGGTAACGGTACCTTATAGACTTGGGAATTCAAAAAATTGCCGGAATTGGATCAGCGATTGATATTTCACATTTTTTTTTTCTCCATTTATATCATTAATTTCTATTTTCCATCTGTATATTTTATATTTTTGTCGAGTCTGCACCACATTGCTGGGCAGTGTTTATTATTAACCATCAATTTGCTGCACTTTGTTGGGTGCGCTGTACTGTACGATTCCGGCGGGGCAAAAGAAAAGAGAATTTAGCAGGCGCTGATGATTGGATTGGAGAAAGAAGGCCATGATGAGACGAGATTTATCCTTAATGACGACTTGTACGAACAGCGGGCTCTTTATTTCCATTTGATTTTTTTTTCTTTGGTAACTATTTTACCATCAAGCGCAGCACTGGGTGGTACGCAGGATTGAGCGAAAAAAGTTTGATGTTGGTGAAAAAAAGATTGTGTATCTTGTATGATATGGGATGACGATGGGCCCCAAAGAGGAGCCGAGCCGACAGAAGAGCTCGCCATGATAGATTATGAGAGATCCTGCGAAGGTACCTTAATAATACTACCTACCCACATATTATCTATCAACTTATCTGTCTTGTATTATATCTCTGCCTAAGTGATTTTGAAATTGTTGCAATTGAAATTGATGCCCGCGTGCAATGTTCCCAATGTCTAATGTGTAGCTAGCTATGCATACCTACGTGTCTAATCCTGAACAGCGCGCAGAGCGCAGATTAAGCTTATACTCACTCACGACGTGACCTAAAAGTAGGAGAGCTGTCAAGCATAGCCCATGTTGTTTTGGACATTGACCATTGGTTCCTCGGCTCAATACGCTTGCCCAAGGGACCGGGCTGGGCAAGTTTGCTTGGAAATAGGGGTCTTGGGGTAACCAAGAAGCTAGCTAACTGGTTTGCTTGGTTCTGTTTCGCTTGTGATGATGCTTGTGATAATCTGGTAATTTTGTTTATTGGCGATATATATCATGTGCGCGCGCATGGCTGATGCTAATGCTACTGCTACTACCTGCAGACGCCTTGCTTGGGTCTCAATTATCCACTGTCCCTACGTGCATTTTCAAGATTATACGCTAATAGGAGCTTTGGAGCTTGGGGAGCTTGGGAGCTGAGGCGGAGCTTGTCAAGCATACATGTTAATAATTATTACCGCATGACTGCGTCGTGCTTAAAATCTGGGGGCAGAGCAGGGCAGGACAGGTTAAGTTGGGTAATGACTTCGATGACTGGCATCTAGTATCTCCACGTATTATTGCGAGGCCACCGAGTGGATGGATGCGCTCATATTGTCGTTGGCGCGCATTGACGAGATGCAGCGGGTTTAGCAGCGGGCGCGGAGCTGTAGGTAAGGTAAGATAAGGTACACTAGCCTGCTTGTTAGGTATCATCTCACCCTACTTGTACCCCCCAACCTCATGTATCTCTAGATTGTATGTGCTACACGGAAAAGGACAAAAAAACAGGTTCCTAGATATGAGATGTTACATCTACCACATGCGTAAGAAGTACAAGAAAGAGATCATGATAATTTCATTTATTTTTTCATTTATTTTATTTCCTCGATATATTAACTTTGTACTCTGTTCAATATATGCGTCGATATACACAGTAGCATTAGGGGCAGGGTTTGTACATATGTGGACTCGTTCGTATAAGTGGATAGCAGGGGGTTTGGGGTTGGACTACTGCACGACATGCATACCCCCAAGGCACGAGTGATGTAATTCGGCATGAAGAAGAAAAAAAACAGCATTTTTGGAATCCTACTTACTATTACTGTCCATGTACCTCGGTCGTATACTCATTTGCGGTTTGGTTAGGTATAGGAAGTTGTCTTTCGGAGCGCGGTACGACCTCCGGTTCCCCTAGCTCCTGACTTTTCGTCGAATCCGTCCACTCGGGGAAGCTATTCTGGTGCAAATCCCTGTCAAGTTTCCTTGATTTTCCTCGTTCCTTCTCGAATGTACTATAGCGTACTCGGCACTAGCCGAAGCCACCCGAAGGTACGCGAGCTCAGGCCGAACCGCCCCACTTCCGCCACAGATCTTCATAAGGGGTCCAGCTCTATAGATGTGGCTTGAACTACGTGAATGTGTGGCTGTGACCTTTATAACACGCGGATTAACACGTATCATGAACAAGACATATCGCGTCGTCGACGCCAAGATGCTTGCTTCCTTTCGCCTCACCGGGTTATTTTTGGACCGCTTGTGCTCGGAGATACATGTGCACATCGGCGTATGTGTCTTCCCGCCTCGCATCACGTCCCGTGAGTATATGCCGAGTATCTAACTTCGCCTCAAGACTACGCGGATTTATGTCGACCTGGTCAGTGGCGGTTTCTGAGTCACAAACATTTTTTGTATTAGCTCCCAAGGATCCGGAGGAACGGATAGTGGATATATGCTGTCGTCAACATCGACATCCAGTACTAAGGTGAGGCGTAAGTCACATCGGATATCTAGATAATGCATTAGTGTTGTGACTATAGATTTTGCTCCCCTTGTCATTTGCCACTCCCCCAGGGACGAATTTTATAAGCACCTTGGCAACGAGCCCTGCCTTTTTAGTAAATATAACAAAATTTTTCAGATATCACAATAAGTTCCGGTGAAACGTTGCTTCGAATATGGGACCAGATAAAGCAAACTCTGCTAGTAGTAATTTTTTTACGATTAATCTGCATGATATTGACATTGCTTAGTCAAGTCTAGCCATAAAAAGCATTCGAAATATCTAGGTAATCAGTAATATGCCACGTGTAGGGCCATCTTAACAAACGATCCCTATTGTGGTCGTAAGTTCCACGAACCCTACAACAACGAAGCACAAACGCCATGTGGTTTATGCCTAGTCACCTAGTACAGCCTTGCGTACATCGGAGAATAGGGGCACGATACCCGTCCATAATTGGAACTACAAGCAAGCATCATTAGTAAAGCCATGTCTAATTTTACCAACCGAGTACAACGTACCTGATAGTAGCCTTGTGATGCAAGAACCTCCAGCCCTGGAATCGTCGCCCATCCCGAGTTCTCGGCCAACTTCATCAAGGGCGTACGGCGAGGCTTATAAGCCATCTCCAATAGAACCCGTAACCCTTCGTTATGCTTAGGCTGTTGTAGGACAGATCCAATCAGGTCCAAAATGGACCTCTCAATCGGCTTATCCGCAGGCACGGTGCTAATGATGACGTTCGGTAAGTGATGGACCTGACTGACCTCATCTACTTGCTCGATCTTGAAGTCGGCAGGGAAGGATGAGCGGAGAGTATTGGCTGCATTAGGGTTGCGTGCCACAACATAAATAGGGCTGTAGCCAAGGCTATGTAATGCGTAGATAGCCGCCCTGCTAGTACCACCCGATCCTACTACCATCGCGCCGCTCGGTGTTGCCTCAGTAGGCGGCACCAGTCCCGCAGAGCGTAGGGAATAGACCATGCCCCGCCAGTCGGTATTATCACCTAGCAGGCGTGGCTTCGACCCGTCTTCTGAGGGTACCGGTATAATGGTGTTGACGGCGCCGATAAGTTTAGCTGATTCCGAGATATCGTCAAGGAATTGCATAACATCAAGTTTGAGTGGAATTGTGACTGATGCACCCCCGAACTCGGGCGACCGAATCAACTCTTGCACATCAGCCGCATTATCGGTTTCAAACAATGAGTACTGATGGGGCAAACCCGTCTGACGGAATAAGGCATTGTGTAAAGCCGGCGATCTCGACGCCGAAATAGGCTTCCCAAACAGATAGAACTTCTTGGCTTCAAGCTCTCCAATCAAGGCAAGCCCGCTGCGGATTTCTGCTGCTGACAACTGACCGGGAGCTGCTTTGAAAGGTAGATCGGGATGTGAGACAGGCGTGAGGAAGCCATTCAGCACACGGGAGAGTTTGCCAATATTGCCCATGTTCAAGGCTATGATAGGTCTCCCGTGTGCCGCAAACATTCTATCCTTGAAGGTAGCAAGCGAGAAATTGTCGTCCATTTTCTTCGCAACACCTACCAACTTGATAATGTCGCCGTACTGCAATGCTCGATTGTACCACGACTGCCAACCGCCGTTCTTCCAAGACAGTTTGCCCTCCGGGTCATGATGAGATGCTATGATACGTGTAGAGCTACCTCGGGACTGAATAATAGTCTCCAAGGTCTCATCGGAAAGCGTCATTTCGAGGTCTACGTACTCAACACCTGTGCGCATTGCTGTTCGGTATAGGGGAAGCAACTCCTTTTCGGACGTGTATTTAAAACGACCACCTTGGGACTCGGACCGAACCGTGAATATAATAGGTATCTTTGCTGTGGATCGTAGGAGTGAAATCTGCTTCCCTACCGATTCTGGAGAAAGATCATCAAGTAAATCAACCCGTAATTCGACGGCATCAGCGCCGACCACAACTCGTGGGATTACTTCGACCGCCGACGAAACACTAGGCAAGGTGAGCGACACGAAGAAGGAATGACGCTTCTTCTTAGCATCCTCAAAATGTGTGCTTTTGCCGGTAATCGCAGAGACAAATCGGGCGAAGTCTGTAGGAGGGTCACTAATTCCCCCAGGTGGATCAAGGTATGGACTGTGATACTCGTAGTTGCTGCATTCTTGGAAGAGAGGTTTACGGCGTTCGTAAACACCTCGTATCTCTTCGGTGTAAGCAGGTCGGGTTTTGTCTCGTAACAAATATTCTACTATTTGTTCAGCGTCGCGGTCCACGAGAAGCGCCACGCCACCATTGCGATGGTAGGAGATGAGCAACTCCCGCGCCTCCGGGGTCTCGACGATGCCACCACCACAGGAGAAGACATGGCCTTTGCCTTGATTTTTCATGACATCTCTTAGCAGTTCGAGCTCGTCTTTCCTAAAACCTTCCCAGCCCCGGCCGCTTTCCTGTATAATCTGGGGGATCGTCATGCCAGCTCGCCGTTCTAATTCCTCGTCTAGATCGATAAAAGGGCGACCAAGAATGCTGGCCATCCAACGACCGGTCGTCGTCTTCCCGGCACCTCGCATGCCGACGATGAAGATAGACGACCCAACTTCCGCCTGCTTTGCCTTCTTGGGGGCATGTGGGGTAACATCCTCGCCTGTTAAGCTGACCTTGAATGACTGGGCTAACACATCCCACCATCCTGGCCATGTCTTACCTGTACATTCACGTTCTAGGATAAGAACAGGGCCTGGTGCCACGACAGATAGAACACTAAAGCTCATCGCCACGCGGTGATCATCATAGCAGAAAATGCCTTCACTTGGCTGTGAAAGCTCAGTGAGTTTCTTACCTGCCACGATAATACCGTCTTCAAGTTCCCTGCAATGCACGCCAAATTTTGCGAGTTGCTCCCGCATTGCTGCAATACGATTGCACTCCTTGACTCGCTGATTGGCGATCCCGGTGATTTTCGTCTCACCTGATGCCACAGCGGCGAGAACAGATGCTGTTAAGAAAGCATCAGTCATCGGTTCCATGTCGACTTCAATGCCCTTTAATCCACCTGGGCTCGGGCCAGTCACCGTAGTCGATGTAGCGGTTTGTTCTACAGTGCATCCCATCGGGCGCAGAACATCTGTCGCGAAACGAGCATCTCCTTGCAGGGAACTTGCGCCAATGTTGGGGATCGTACAAGTAGTACCAGTGATAGCAGCAACCGCGAGAGGGTAAGTAGCTGAACTCGCGTCACTTTCCACGACATATTCGTCCGGGTTTATATAGACGCCTTGAGGAATATGGTAGGTGTGTGGTTCATCGGCAGATTTAGTGACGGAAATGCCAAAGGTCTTCATCATGGCGATAGTCATATCGATGTAAAGTTGCGAGATTGGCTTGCCGCCCACCAAGCGAAGAGTCACAGGCTTCTTGGCATACGGTGCGCACATCAGCAGAGACGACACATATTGAGATGAAATTGTGGCCGCCAACTCGATGACGCCTCCATCTAGACCACCGGCTGCGTCGACCTGGACTGGTAGACTGTGCTCCTTTTCAAGGTATTTAATATTGATACCATTTGATCGTAGGGCATCGACAAGGGGGCCAATAGGTCTGAGTTTCATCCTAGCATTCCCAGTTAAGACGGTCGAGGTTGCAGTGGAAGACGAGCATAATGCCACGACGGTTGTCAGGAAACGAGAAGCTGTGCCCGCATTTCCAATGTAGATGGGTTCTTCGCTCGCTTCGAGCTTACCGCCTTTTCCCGAGACTACAAGGACTTCGCCAGCATCCTCCCACGAGTATGAAGCCCCGTTTAGTCTAGCGATGGCCGACAGCATATACTCTGTATCATCAGAGTGGAGGAGGTTCTTGACTCGGCAAGTCCCTTGGCCAAGTGCCGCAAGTACCAGGGCCCGGTTGGAGATACTTTTAGATCCTGGGGGTGTCACCTGCACGTTGAGCCCTTTAGGTACACCTGGTGTGACACGGGTGGCAGGGGAAAGGACTACCCTGATGGCGCTATCGTCGACTACGCTAGCTTTAGGCTCATAAGTCTGGCCTACGGCAGATAGCAGTACGATCTTTTTATTTTTTCCCTCGTTCTTCTTGTCTACGGCCATCTTCTGAAGTAGCACATCTACAGGACATTGCCTTCCAGCTGTCAATTTTATGATGCGCTTGTCATGAAGAGAGGTAGGCAAGTCGTAACTCGCAATACACTTGACTAGTCGAGCTACCGCGCCAGGTCGTAAAACTCCGAGGTACCGTGCCAACTCGGCCTCCTTAACCATTCCAATAGCTACACATTCGCCATGTAAAACTTGGGGGGTAAGAATGGCTTCGATGGCGTGGCCAATAGAGTGGCCAAAGTTAAGAAGATTCCTTAATCCACCCTCCTTTTCATCCTTGGAGACGACCTCGGCTTTGACACGAGCGGAGGCGAGAACAATGCGCTTGAGTACGGCACGAATTGGTAATAGTCTATCGCTGGGGTCGGGCGTCTTGGATCGGATAGAGTTCAATATCAAAGCGGCATTTTCTTCTAGAGCTGTGAACTCGGATTCGTCCCATATAGCAGCTGTCTTGATTACTTCGGCCATGCCATTAATAAACTCGCGGACCGGGAGGGTTTCGAGAAAGGCGAGATCTATATAGATGCGCCGGGGCTGCCAAAAGGCTCCAACGAGGTTTTTTCCCATGGGGGTATCGATGGCAGTCTTGCCACCAATCGACGAGTCTACCATGGAAAGTAGAGTCGTAGGAACCTGAACAAAGCGGACGCCGCGCATGAAAGTAGCAGCGACGTAACCGATCATATCACCAATAACACCACCTCCCAGAGCAATGATGACAGTGTCTCTCGTACATTGCTGAGCCAGCATCCAGTCCTCTATCTCGGCCTTGGTTTCGCGACTTTTGGAAGTCTCTCCAGGAGGAATGGTATAGGTAAGAAGTCGAGTTTGTATATTTCGGGACTCAACGGCCTTGTTGAAAAGGGCTACGAAGGGAGGAACATAGTGATCGTGGAGATTAGTGTCGGTAATAAGAATATAGGTAGACGATTTGAGATTCTCGAGGAGATCGTCGGGAACGAAAGATCGCCAGATGCCATGGTCGACAATGATGGAATCCGATCCGAGGATAGAGATGCGGGTTGGACCCGGCTCACCATTGGGTTGACTGGCCATTGCTATGTTGTAATAATAATAATACTATTCAGTTCTATTTCGACCCTCGCATCTGGTATGAAGTTCGATACGTCTTAAATAAATTGTGATACGGAAGCGAAAAGCTGAAAGAGTGCTTGGATGCATATAAAAAAAGGAATATACGAGGAGGGGTCTTAGAAGGGTGTCAGCCTACTAGATTTTGGTAGATTCTAGCAAGTCTTAATCATTCACTCCATGGACACTTGGTGATAGCTTCACATTCCCATGGGCCTAGGAAGGCGTTTGAGGAAATATTGACACCTATGCTGGATGTATGTAGTATGTTGGCGCTTAGTTAGGCCTGAACAATGAAGTTCCGTTCTGGTATGAGTCGACCCTTTGAGCTAGGGTCCGAAGCGGTCACTCCGCCAAAATTTTCTAGCTGTTCCTGCAGTACCTTTGTAGTTGAAGTTGGCGGATTGGCCAATAGCAATCAACGTTTAGGACTGTCATGGTTCAGGGTACTTTAAAGTACAACTCCGATACGCGGGGCAGCAGTAGCGGGGTCCATGAGCTTGATAGATACATAAATTTATTTTAATTAATAGCAATGCTGTAAACATAATTATTTACCTAAACATAATAGGGGACGTGTTTTGTTGCTCCCGTACTTCGCTTCGCCATCGTCGAATATTAGTTAAGAATTATCCGGCGACTTTCCCTATATACCCGAGAAATCAAACAGGGTATCACTTAGCGTACTCGCTCACTAGCTCGAGGTCACCCGGAGTAACGAATCAATTATTATCATTTTACTTTTAAAAAAGTTTGGTTTTTTATATGTACTTCTCGAAGAATACTCATATATAACGCCGACGGCGATAAGTGGTCATTACGTATCTGCTTGACCATGCCAGATCCCGATACACATAGGGCTCGGCATTCCGGCAATGCTGCTTATCTTGCTCGGTATAACCCGGCGCTCTGTATCACACAAGTTAACCAAAGACATTGTGCAAACGATGAAAAAATTTATTTGATAGGATATATGACTGCTATATGACTGCATATTGTAATCCACAGTTAACTCATCCAAAACATATAAATCCGGGAGCTTATTAGTAAGTATCCCCGGGACCCTGGTCAGCCTCGTTGACCACCAGGGGAATCTTTTGGCCTTAGCAGAAGCTGGTTACCAATATGGACCCGCAAACCCCTTCGCGCACTCGCGCTTTGCTCCTCCATTTGGTGATGAGCCCTGCATGGTTGCAGGTGGGGCTATTAGATGATTAAATAATAGGCTAGGTAATGATCTTGTAGTAATCAGAGAGCCGCCGTCATATATTTGAACCTTGCCGGTCGCTGTTTTCTTTGCGTCATGATGTGGTTTTAGTTACATATGTAGGTAAACTACGACGAAATACAAAGAATTCGTATAGGGCCAACAGACAGTAGTTGTTCTTGGTACACTAACCTAAAACAGCAACCGTTACATTCGACGTCTTATAAGGCTAGATACCTATACAACGTCGGTCTGCTCTATAGTGGGGAGCATAGACGAAATGACTTCCAGCGTGGACAGAGCCGACTCAGAGAAATTCGATGTTGAATCAAGACCGGGCACGAGCCAAGGAAGCAGACATGAGTCTTTCGAGGAGCGCAGTGTGTCCCGGATACGCTCTTCATCTATTGCCCGCGTACGGTCAAATAATGGACATGGATGTGCCGACTTAGAGGAAGGCGATGCAACCGACGACACCCTCACTTCTCAACCTCAAGTCGAAAAGGATCCATTTGAGGTAGCATGGGACGGTGACGATGACCCGTTATGTCCTCGGAGAATCAGTAATCTTCGAAAATGGCTTATGGTAATAACTGTGGGTATGGGCAGTCTTTGCGTGTAAGTTTGGGTTACCTTTTTCCACATATCACTATCTCAACTTCGAGCATGCTCTGACAATAGACATAGGACCTGTACGAGTTCCATCTATGCATCGACATACGGACAGATGAACCCCGAGTTTCATATATCTAGCGAGGTTGGCACACTCGGTTTATCTCTCTTTGTTCTTGGCAGTATGTTCCTCATAACCCCCCTCGAAAGAAGATTCCTCTTGCTAAGCCGTCGGCATTAGTTGCCCTTGGCCCATTACTCATGAGCCCCCTAAGTGAATTCGTTGGCCGACGACCAATTTATCTCGCGTCCTGGGCCATGTTCTTAATATGGCTGATACCAAGCACCGTCGCTCGGAACGCTGCAACTATGTTGGTGGTATGTCTGCAATTTGTCCTTGGTGTTATTTCATCACAACGGCTGACAAGGATTATAGGCACGATTCATTGACGGCTTCGCTGGAAGCTCATTCCTTAGCGTCGCGGGCGGTACTGTTAGTGATGTGTTCAAGCGAGAGCACATCCAAGCCCCGATGGTTATTATATCATTAAGTCCCTTTATCGGTATGTAACTAATGACACGAGCCGGCTTGGTACTCGATTGACAATCTGTAGGCCCTAGTGTAGGTCCCCTACTCGGCGGGTTTATCAATTACTACACGACCTGGAGATGGACATATTATGTAAGTAGTTCCGTTGCTGCTATGGATTCGAGTTGCTAATCGTTGGTTTTCGATAGGCAATGCTCATCTGGGCTTTTGTGGAGTTGGTCATGATTGTCATCTTTGCCCCTGAGACATATCGTGAGTGCATATGAGCCGCATAACGCGAGGGGTAAGCACTAACCAACATCTCAGATCCAATCAAGCTCCGCGAGAAGGCTAGGAAACTCAGAAAAGAGACCGGAGACGAGCGGTGGAAGGCGCCTATGGAAAAGTCAACCAAATCTGTCGCGAGAACGATCGCGTACTCCCTCTTACGACCATTCCAGCTGCTCATCTTTGAACCGATGTGTCTACTGCTTTGTCTCTTCTCTGCTATATTACTCGGCATTCTGTACCTGTTTTTCGGGGCGTTCGGCTTGGTCTTCGGTAATACGTATGGGTTTAACCTTTGGCAATCCGGCTTAAGCTTCCTCGGCATCCTCGTGGGAATGATTGTATGTTCCGCCTCGGACCCGTTATGGCGCCGCATCAACCACCGAATTCTCGAGCGAAACAATGGTATACACGAGCCCGAGTTCCGACTACCACCTGCAATCGCAGGTGGGTTCCTGGTTCCTATTGGGCTCTTCATTTTTGCATGGAGTACATACCCATGGGTTCACTGGATTGTCCCAATCATCGGGTCCGGCATATTCGGCTGTGGCACCCTTCTGGTGTTTACTGGAATATTCACCTTCCTTGGTATGTTTTAAGAGCATATGAATAACGTCGTCCCATCGCTGTATTTTGTATGATGTGCTAACCTAGTATTTGTCGCAACAGTCGATGCATACCCACTCTACGCGGCATCTGCCCTCGCAGCTAACAGCTTTGCTCGGTGTACATTTGCTGGTAAGTGTAAAATTCAACAGTATATATCCCCTATGACTTATCTATCGGTTGAATTAACACTGAAATAGCTGCTTTCCCCCTCTTTGGCATTCAGATGTATCAGAAGCTTGGTTACCAATGGGGATCAAGTTTGTTGGCTTTCCTCACAGTGGCAATGATGCCTTTTCCCTATCTGTTCTTCCGATATGGAAAGCAAATTCGAAAGAAGAGCAGATATGCTACGCAAATATAGACAAGTCTGGGTTGGTCAATTTGACTCGAAACCTTAACTTGCATGGCGTAATGTTTGATATCTCTCACTATAATAGATTCTCACCATATGATTAGGAGTAGGGAGCGATACCGGAAAAATTAGAAGCATTTTAGTTGCGCGATTTGCCGCGATGGTTCTAAAACGGCGATATCGAATATGTACATAGAATAATAGGAATAATGCCATAGAGCGGACGATTTTGCCTTAAGTTTGCCCAAGTTTAGGAGGGTTATTATATTAGAGCATCTAAAAATTCCCAGGCCTATCATTGGCTATAGCAAAGCACTTTTATTAATTGGTAAATTAAGAATGAGATAATCTTATTAAATATTTAAAAGTAGCTAGTTTTATTAGATATTTTTAATAGGAAAGGAAAAATATTTATTTTATTAAAGGTAAAATTTAGTTTTAAAAAAAAAGATTAAAAAAAGATTAAAAAAGCATTTATAAAATTAAATTATAAACTTTTAAGTTAATATAAGTGGTATTTAATAATTATACTATTAAACTAATTAAATTAATATATTTTTAAAAAAAATATAAAATGTTTAATAATATATTTATACTTTTATTATTTTATATAATACACCTTTTTATAATTATAAAGGTTATTATTATATAAAATTATATAAAAATAAATTATAGCCTTTATAAATTAATTTTAAGTAAATTTTATAAAGTAAAATAAATTATATAATTTTTATTATAATTAAAAAAATTAAAATATTTAAGGGATAAGTTTTTTAAATATAATAATTTTATTAAAATAACCTTTTAATTAAATTATAATATTATAGTAATTAAAAGCTTTATTATTAATAATAACTTTTATATTATTTCCTTTAAAGAAATAATATTATATAAGCTAAAAGGATATTATAATATTATATAAATTAAAAAGATATTTAATTTTCCTTTAAATTAAAAGTTTTTTTAAAAAAGATTAAATTAATTTATTATAAGATTTAAATACTTAAATTAATTAATAAATAATATTACTTATTTTAATAAATAATTTCTTAATTATTTATTTTAGTTTTAAATATTAAAGATAATATTTAATCTTTTATTTATATAAATCTTTTTTATTATTAATTAAATGTTATTTTTATTATTATATTATACGATAAACTTTTTATACTTATTAAGAATTAATTTTTTAAATTTTATAAGCTTATTTATTTCTTTAATAAGTTTTATTAATAAATAAATTTATATTTAATATTAAGGATTAATAGGTAATAAAAATATAAACTTTTTAAGCTTATTACTTATAATAATTATATATATATTATAATAAAATTAAAACCTTTTTACATTAACTATTAATTAATTAAATTTATTATAATAAAAGATAAAGTTATACCTTATAATTTAAAGTTTATTATAATAAACATTAATATAAAATTATAGTTAAATTTATTAAATAAATAACTTATAAATTTTATTACCTTTGTAATAAATAAAAATAAAATATTAAGGTTTAATTTAATTAGGTAAATATCCTTTATTATTTTTAATAATATTAGAATAACCTTAAAAAATTTTATTATAATTATTATATTATTATTAGTAATAAATATATTATTATTTTTAATAAAAATAAATCCTTTAATTATATATTATATATTGTTAATTATTTTTAAGCCTTAATATATATTTTTTATAATATTTATAAGTATACCTTTGGTAAAATATAAATATATAAGAATTTTTAACTTAAAATTATTTATTATTATATAAGCCTTATAAAGGGTAATATATTTATTTTTTTTATATAAGGTATATTTAAATAGGAAAATTTAAATCTTTTAACCTTTTTTTTTGTAAATGTAATAGTTAATTGTAAATTAATAATGTATTATATTTTATTTAAAAGGTAAATAGCTTTAATTTTCTTATTAAATTAAATATTTTAACCTTTAACCATACATTTATTAAAAAAGTATATGTTTTTTAAGGTTTACTTATTATATTTTAAATAATAAAATAAAGGATTAAATATAAGATTTAATATTTTTATTTATTAATTAAAGATAATAACTAAGGTAAACTTAAGTTATAATTAATACTTAATTATTTATTTTTTATTTATATATATAAATAATATATTAATCCTTTTTTATATGTTAAAATTAATTAGCCTTTTAAAGTATAATAATAAATTACCTATAATAAATTTAAACTAAAAAAAGTTATTAAATAAAATAATTATTAACATATTATTAAAATTCACTTTAAATTATTTACATATAGCTTAAAGCTATTAATTAATTTTATATAATAATGTATTTAAGATTATAAAATACTTATTAATAATTAAAATATTAATTTCTTTTTATATAAATACTTTAATTATTTTTATCTTTTTTTAACTATTTTTAAATAAGCTTATAATTAAGTGAATTATTATACTATTAATATAAATAATTACATAGTTAAACATAGTAGTTATTTATATTTAATAATAAGCCTTTTTTATTTCTAATATTTTAATAAATATATTAATTATTATGCTTTTACTAATTCTTTTCTTTTTGTTAAAATAATAGAAAAGTTAAGGTAATTTATTTAATAAAAAGTTTTTAACCTTAGCTTAAAAGGTATTTACCTTATTTAAATAATAAAGGATTATTTTTAATAATATAACTTACTTTAGGTTTAACCTTTTCTTTTCCGCTAAAATAAAACTTATATTATTTTAACTTTACCTAAAATAATATTAAATTATAATGCATATAAAATGGTTAAGCATAATTTATAAAGGTTTATTTTTAATTAACTTATCATTTATTTTAATTAAAGTATAATTTACACTATTATTTTATAGCTTAAAAGTTAATTTTAAAGGTATAGTTAAAAGCTTATTTATTTTTTTAACAATTTTATAAAGCCTTTTTTTATTAAAAAGGTTTAGCTAGCTTTTTCAATTTTAAATATTATTAATCATTTGCTTTATAATATAATTATTAATAATAAATAAACCTATTATTAAAAAGTTAATATTATTAATTATTTTTTAATAATAATTAAGCTTAGGTATAAGAAAAAAGTTAACTAATTTTATTATATTTTTAGCTTAAAAGAATTAAAAAAGTTATTTTATACTTAACTTAAAAATAAAGGTTTTTATTTTTATAATTTTATTAATGTAATTTTTAATGTTTTTATTAAAAACTTTTAACTTATTAATTTTATAAATGTTTTAAACATTTTTATCCTTTTCCTTATTAATAACCTTATTATTGTTTTTATAAAAATTATTTTTTTTACTATTAACTTTATTATTTTAGAATTAAGTTAATTAAATCTTTTTATTACGCCTAATATTTTTTTAACTCTTTTTTAATAATATTAAGTTATTATTATAAAACTAAATATAAGTAAAAGCTTTTTTAATAAAATTATCTTAAATATTATAAATATTATTAGCTTTAATAATAAGGAACTTTTATTAAGGGATAAATAAAATAAGATAAATTACTAGGGATTAATAGTAAAAGCTATTATTGTTAAAACTTAAAGGATAATTACCACTTATTAATGGTATAAATATATCTTTTTAATTAATAATTTGCTAATAATATTAACTATTTTTTAAAGAATTAATAAATTTAATATAATATTTCATTTTTTTCTTTTTTAATAAATATATTATATTAATAAGGGATATATAATTATAAAAATATAATCTTTTAAAAATAAGCCTATGATTAATATATATATTATAAAGGTTTAATTTAATGTTATCGTTTAAATAAAACATACACTTTTTAATAATAAGCTTTTTATTATCTTTTAAAATCTTTATAATAAAAGTTTTTAAATACCCTTATTATTAATAAATAATAAAATAAGTAATATTATAATAAATCTATTATTATTTATCCTTAAAATTATAAAATATATTATAACCTAATATATAATTATAAACCTTTATAAAAAATAATTTACATTTTAAAAATATATAATTTAAAATTTTAATTATAAAGCTTTAGGTTAACTTTTAAATATTTTAAAAATTTATAAAGTTAAGATATTTTTAAATAACATTAAAATAAGTTATTAATAAGGTTAGCCTTTAATATATAAGAAATTTTAACTTAATTACGTAATTAATAATATAATAAAATAACATTAATATTTAAATCCTAGTGTAAATTTATATAAAGTTATAATTATAATATAAAGTAATAATTATAACTTTATTTTAATGTGTATAATTGGTGTAATTATGTTTAATATAAAGGATATTTTTTTTATTAATATATATAAAAAGCATTAAAGTATAGGAATAATTAAAGTAATATAAATTTATAAGGTTATTTTTTTTCCTTTTTTTATTTTTATTAAAGTATTTAAAATATGTTATAGTATATTTATAAGCCTAATATATATTAGCGATAAAGTAAGCCTTAGCTTTTTACTTTCTTAACAAAATTTTAAAATTATATAAATATTTAAAGGGTGTAAAAATATTTAAAGTTATAAACCTTTATTATATTATATTTTAGTTAAAGATTTTTATAAAATATTTATTAATATACCTTAAAAAATTAACCATTTCCTACTTATTATTATTATTAATTAACTTATTTATATATATTTTTATATTAATATTATTATAATATTATAAGAATTTATAGAAATAAAATATACTATAATTATTAATTTTTATAAAATTAAAATAATTATTAATAAAATTAAAGGCATTATTTTTTATAAATGTTTAAATAAACTTTTTAAAAAAGGCTTATATATAAATGTAAAACTACTTTATAAATATTATAAAATCCTAATTAATTTTCTTATATTAAACATAATATTTATTAAAAAGGTAATAATTTAGCTTTTTTTAAAGATTTTTTAAATATTTTAAACTTTAAAATTTATAACTTATATAAATATAAATTAGAAAAAATATATTATTTAGGTTTATAATAAATTAAATTAAAAAAATATTGTGTTTTATAATAAAATTTTTAATTTTATTATGGGCATTAATCTTTTTCTTATTTAAAAGAAATTACTAATGGTTAAATATTATAATCTTTTTTATTAATTAATTTATTATAAGGTTGTTAATTTTATACGTATTATAAAGTTTATTATTAACTTTAATTAATTATATTATTATTATAAACTTATATATTTCCTAAATTTTATTACTTAATAACTTATTAACTTAAACTATATTAATATAGCTACTATTATTTTTTATAATATAATTAAAAATAAAAAAAGGGAAGATAAAATAAGTGATAGCTATAGTTTTATACTAATATAATTTAATAAATACCTATTTAAATAATAATTATTAATAAAAATTAAAGGTAAAAAATAAAAAATAGTTTTAAGATTTTTACTTTTTTAAACTAAAATTTTATTCCTTATTAATATATAACTCTTTTTTTTTTAAGTTATTTATAACTATAAGATTATTAAGGCTATATGAAAGGATTTTAATAAAAGTTAATATAAAATAATTAAAATTTTAATAATTTAAAAACTTAATTTTAAACAAAACTTAAAAATAAGGCTATTTTTTATTTAATTTTATTATTATATTTTCTTCCTTACTATTATCCCTTAACTTTTTTTTTTAATTAAAAATAATTATTATAGAAAATAAGCCTTTTAAATATTATTTACTTTATCTTTACTTATATTAAAAAAGTTAAATAATATAGTTTTAATAATTAAGTCATTTTAACTTTTACTAATAACTAATAAAAATGGTTTATTCTTATTAATATTTTCCTTTATATTGTTTAAAGATAAAATATCCTTTACTTTTTAATAAGCCTTAGCCTAATTTTATTTAACTTTTTCTATTTTAAAACTAAATAAATTACTAAGATTTTCTCCATTAAAAAATTAAGTAGGATATTTAAAAATAAAAATTTTAGTGAAATATTAAAAGATATATATTAATCTTTATTTTAATTTTTTAAAAGGGTTAAAAATATAAATAATATAATTTAAAATATTAGGTAATAAAATCTTATTTTTATTGGCTTATATATTCTAAAAATTATTATTAAGAAATATGTTTTAATATAAATAATTATAATTCCTTAACTAAAATAAAACATTTATTATTATAAACTTATAAAATTTTAAAAATGGTAATAAATCTTTCTTTTTTAGCTTTTATAAAAAATACTAAATTATATATATTTTATTTTAAATATCTTAAATATTATAAGGTAAAAGCTTTACTACATAAAACATATCATTTATAAAAATAATAATATAACCTAATACCTTTTAATAAATATAATTATTTAGCTAATTTAATAATAAATTAAAGGTAAATTTTATAATTATTTTAAATGTATTATTAATCGCTAAAAACCTTTCCTTAAAAGGCTAAAACTTTTTAATATAAGTAAGGAAAAAATAAATGTAAAATACGTATAATATAATTAATTAATAATTTAAAAGTATTTAATTCTTTTTAACAATTATTAAATAAAAAATACATAATTAAATTATCTTATTTTTTAAAAAACATTTATAATAATTAAAAGGGTAAAAGGTTTTAATAAAATTAAAAGAAATAAAATTTACATACTTCTTAAAAAGCTTACATAAGGTATTTAAAAGGTAAGGAAAAAAGCCCTTTTATAATATAAAATATAAGTTATTAAGTATATATTATATATAATAAAAACAATATTAATTTAAAGGTAAATTATTACTATTATTTATTTAGTTTTAAAAGTTAAATATATATATAGTTTTAAAATAATTATTAATAAGATATAAATATAATTAAGCCTTAAATTTATTTTTCTTATTATTAAAGTTAAAGTTTAAATTATTTATAATAAGCTTTAAAATAATAATATTTTAAATATTTTAATTTTAAGGCTAAGCTTTATTTAAATATTACCATAATAACTTAAAATTATTCTAATGTAAAAACCTAGGGATATTTTAATATAAAAACTTAAGATTATTTTAACATAAAGGCTTAGGGATATTTAGCCATATATTTAATAATATATTAAAAAATCCTTAAAATTAAGGAATAAATAAAAAAGAATATAAAAGTTAAGGGGATTTTTAAAATAAAAATGTTAATATTTAAGGTTAAAATCTTTAAGGTTAAAATCTTTAAAATAAAAGTATTAGTAAAATAAGAAGTAAAGGTTATAAAAGATATAAAAATAAATAAAATTTTAATCCCTAATATAAAAGTGCTAGCTAAAGAAAATATAAATGATAAAAATAGTTATAATAATTTATTATAGGCTAATTTTATAACAAAATTTTATAAAAGAAAAAAATAGGAGTAAAATAGTTTAATTAATAAATAAAAATAATTAGAAATTTTAAAGATTATAATATTTTATACATAAAATTTATAATAATAATATTTTATAAGTTAAAATATTAATAAATTAAATTTTTACTTATTAAATAACTATTAAGTTATTATAATAAGTAGCTAAAAATAATATAATAAAAAATATTAAAAGATTTATAAGTAAAAGGAAAAAAAAATAAACTATAATTAGTTAAGCCTTAGTAAAAAGTTAAATTAATAAGTAATATAAATTTTAATAATATTATAATATTTAAATAAATAATACTTAAGATTTAATAATTTACTTAACTTAATTAATATATCTTTTATATTAAATTTAATATAATAAAAATACTTAAAATATTATTTAACCTTTAAACTTTAACCTATAACAAACATTTTTACTTATTTGCGAATTTAAGCCTTAAAATAATATTAATTTCCTTAATCACTTTTATTAAGGAAAGGCTTATTATAAAACAAATTATTAGGTATAAAGATTATAAATTAATCTTTAATATTTAAGCTATTTCTTTTTCAAATTTACAATTATAATTTATAAAAAGTTAAAATAATATTAATATTTATAACTATATTAAAACTTTAAATATAATTATTTTAGTATATATTTACTTTAAACCTTAGTATAATTTTAACTAAGGTAAAATTATATTAATATATAAAATATTAAATTTATAATTATTTTATATTAAGAAATAAAATAATATTAACATAATTAATTTATAATAAATATTAATAATAATATTAATAATAGGTATTTATAAGTAAATAACTTATATATATTTTACATATGTAATTAATAGCTTAAGCTTAGATTTTTTAATATATAATTAAAGGATTTAAAAATATTTATAGCTTAAAAAGATTAAATTAAATATTCTTTTATAAAGAAAATCTATTATAATTTAAATTATAACTTAATAATTTTTAATTTAAATATATTTAAAAAAATAAAAGAGCATAATATATTAATAAAGCTTTAATTTTATTTTAATATTTTAGATAATTATCTTAAGATTAACTTATTCTAAAGAAAGGTATATATGTTTTATATTTTTTTATTTTTTAATAAGTTAACGAAAAAAAGAAATTTAAAAATATTTTAAAAGGATAAGTTAATTTTAAAAAATGGATAATATATTTTTTATACCAAATATATTATTAAAAAGTTTAAAAACTTTTTTATAAATAAATTTAATTATAAGGTAAATATAATTATAAATAAAATTTTTATTTATATTATTCTTATAGGAAAAAGTTTTTAACTTATTATAATTATTTAAGGAATGGAAAAAATATTAAAAGCTATATTATTAACACTACTTATAAAGTTTAAATTAACCATTATTTAAAAAAAATTTATAAATTTAATATAAAAATATTTAATATATAAGCTTAGTAAAATAATTAATGTTAATAATAATAATAATAAGGATAATATTAACTTATTTTTAATAAAATATTTATATAAAAGTGGTAAAAAGAAAAAGCTAATAAAGTAAAAGATTTAATTATTAAAGTATATATAATAATTATAAAATATTAAACTTTAAAAGGTTATTTTATTAAATAAAGATAAAATAATAATTATTTTTAAGATTTATAAATTATAATTAAGATTTAAATATAAATAAATAATATTAAAATTATATAAAAAATTTAATAATAAACTTTAAACCTTAAGTAAATAAATATTTTATATTTATAATTA
This sequence comes from Hypoxylon sp. EC38, assembly GCA_002120335.1. Lineage (NCBI taxonomy): Eukaryota > Fungi > Ascomycota > Sordariomycetes > Xylariales > Hypoxylaceae > Hypoxylon > Hypoxylon sp. EC38. Next base: position 446,456 of record KZ111242.1, read on the forward strand.
TTCTTTTAATTATAAATTTTAATATTAAAAAGTTATATAATAATAATATAATTATATTTAATTAAATTAATAATTAAATTATTTCATTTTATATAAATATATTTTATTATTTTAATAATTAATTATAATAATAATTTTAATTATTATATAAATATTAAATTTTATAATTTTTTTAAGAATTTAATTTAACGAAACTATTATAAATATTTATTAAATATAAAGTTTAAAGAATTAATAATTATAATAATATTATATCTTTTCTTAATTTATATAATAAGTATTATATTTTAATTTTTAATATTTTCTTTTATTAAAATTTAATATTTATGTTATTTAATAAACTATAAATTACTAATAAAATTCTTTATTATTAATAATAAAAGTATTAATTATAATTTAATATATTATATATATTACCTTTTAATTAATAATATTTAAGTTAAAGGAAAAGTAAATTAACTATATTTTTTATTAATCCTTATACTTAATAATTATTTTAAACATTTAATAAATAATATTTTACTTATAAATATATATTACTTTTATAATTTATTATATCTTATATATAAATAATAAAAAATTATACTTATATTATTAAAATATTTTTAAAAATTATATTTTATAATTTTTTATTTTATTATATTAAGCTTTTATTATTAATTTTTTTTTTATAATAACTTTTCTTTACCTTAATAAAATCTTAACATTATTTTAATCTTTATATATAAATTTATATAAGTAAAAAATTATAAAGTAATTATTAAGTATAATAAATATTATTATATAATATTAATTTTAAATAATATAGAAAAAATGTATATTATTTTAAAGATTAAAAAACTTTAATTTATTAAAAATAATATAAACTTATATTTTATATTATTAAATAAATTTAAGAAAATAAATAATATTAATAATTTTATATTTTTTCACATTAATATATATTAAATATAAAACTTTAAAATATTTTTATTCTTACCTAAACTATATAATAAATATTATATTTTAATATTATATTTACTTTATTTAATAAATAAAATTAAAAATAAGTTAAATAAGTTATATTATAACTACTTATTATATTAATTATATAGTATTTCTTTTAAATATTTATTTGTACATTTTACTTAAATTATTTTAAAAAATTCTATTATATAATTTATTAATATTATAAAAATAAATTTAATAGTTATTATTATTTAAAAAAAAATATATAATAATATTAAATTAATTTTTTAAATTATATATATAATTTTAATAAATTAAATATTATATTATATATTTATTATTTAAGCTTTTATTTTTAAAAAACATTTATATTTAAATATAAAAAGTTATTATAAATAAAATATTAAAAAGGATTTAAATAAGTCTTTAAATAGTTAATAAAATTTTATTATTATAAAAGTAAAAAAAAGGTAAATAAATATAAATAATAATTATAATATTAATTTAAATATTAAAAATTATAATTATTTATTAAAAAAAAATTACTTTTTATTTTATTTTTTATTATATCTTTTATTTTAACTTAAAATACTTTTTTTATTTAATAAAATAATAAGCTTTATATTTAATTTTTTAAAAATATTTTTAAATAATATTTAAAATAATAATAATATAATAATTAAAATTAATATAATTATTAATTTAAAAGTTTTAAAATATAACTTTAAAATTAATTAAATTATATTAATAAAATATATAAATTAAAAAAATAAGGTATATATTATATTATATAAATTATATAAATTAAATAAAATAATATTAAAGTTTTAAATAAAATAATAATAATATTATTTTTTTATATATATTATTAATAATTATTATTATTTATTTTTATTAAATATTTTATTATAATATTTAAATTATAATATATAATTTAAAACTTAATATTTAAAACCTTTTTTAAACTTAAATTATTATAATATTTATAAAGTATTTATTTTTTTAAAAAATTATATTAAAGTAAATAAAAATGTTTTAAAAGGCTTTTTAATTAGTTAATAAATTTAAGGTTTAATTAGTTAAAAATTATATAATTATAATAAAGTATAACTTTTAATTAATTAAACATTAAGTAAAAAATTAATTAAAAATAAAAATTAAAATTATAAAAGTGTAAAAGTATATAATATTTAATTAGTTAAAACTTAAAGGTAAGGTAAAAAAGGTTTAAGTAATAATATTATATAACCCCTTTAAAAAAGGAAAATTTAAAGATTTTATTAGCCCCTTAAAGGTAACCTTTAGTTTTAATGCCTTAAGTTTTCTTAAGGATTATGTTAAGGTGAATAAGGATGCCCTAGGAGGCCCTCTGATTGGCCAGCGGATTTAAGGTTTGATTGGCTGAGAGCTGCGCAGTCGTGGCGAAGGACAACCTCTGATTGGCTAAACGTCGAGCGAGGGATTGGCTAAGAATGAAAGTTGAAATTCTAAGGGCGCGAGGGTACGCGATGCCTAATTGGCTAAAACTTAGGGGTG